>CM069235.1:16256544-16741544 GCA_035582765.1 Acer negundo
TATCTGTTCTAAAGCTCGATTGTAGGCTTCTTGGTAAGTTTCTGGTGGATGCTTAGCAAAATAACGGAATAGTCTGCCTGCCCACAAGTTTCTTCGGAAATTAGCCAAGGTTTCTTTTTCGTCGAATACTCCCATCTGGATCACTTTCTTGGGGAATTTCTCCACATATGACCTCAATGTTTCATCCCGCTCCTAGGTCACATAATGAAGCAAAATAGGGTCCTTGGGACAAAGCTTGATTCCTTGAAACTGAGCACAGAAAGCTGTGGTGAGTTTAGAAAAAGAATTCACACTACCTTGTGGCAATTTCCTGAACCACGTTTTGGCACAGTCAGTCAAGGTCGAGGGGAACATCCTGCACACGGCTGACCGTGTTGCATTCTAGTCTTCCATCTGGTGGACAAAGCTTTACAGGTGACTAATTGGATCCACTATTCCGGAATACTTTTTGGAGGCCATCCTGAATTTGGGGGGAAGTCCCGCCTCCCTGATTCTTTTGGATAATGGTGCATTCATCTCTCTTATGGGGTTCTTCTGGATTTCTTGGTGCTTTTCTTTTTTTAAGTCCTCCAATTCCTTAGCCATTTTGGCAATCTGATCTTCTAGGCGCTGAGATTTAACTTTTCCGGATCAGGCCACGAGCCCTCTTCATCTGAGGTCTCTGGATCAACAACCACCTCCTTCCGTTTGGCTTTCTGGTGCCTACTCCTAGGGCTTTTTCGGGATCTGGCGTTTTCTTATGAGTTTGGCTGTGGATCTTTCCTCTCTTCCATTAGCCTTACCGCGGGTTAGACTCTCCTCAGTGGAATCTCAATCACGGATTTTACCAGTCGGGGTCTGAGATTAACTTGGGGGACCGGGACTGGTGGAGATGGTCCCAGTCGGTCAAATACTGGTACCCGGATACTTAGGCCGATGTCTCCTGTAATCTCGGCTGCTTCAAATGGGATTCTCTGAGCTATCATTCTGAGTCAGATGGCTTCTACGCAAGCAGCAATTTGTTGCTCTAGAATATCCCGATTGATCTCCTACCCGATCGGATCTCGAGGCAAAGGGCATGCAGCTGTGATAGGAGGAGGTATTGGTGCCGGATTGTCATTCCTAGATCCTCTACCCCGTCTTTGAGCTTTTTTAGTGGAAGCGAGTGACAAGGGTCCCGATGGAGCCGGATGGGCCTGAGAGGATCGTAGTCTCATCTTTCTGCTACGCCGGGTAGAACTAAGACAGCTTTCTTATAAATTTTGGGAAGGAGCTTTCCCACAGACGGTGCCAAAAGTGTTAATGGAAAATTATCACCTGGGTGAATTTCCAAATAACAACTTTAGGGACCGAGATCGGGATAGATCCCAGTCGGAGGGGTATCATGTAGTTCGATACCAACAATAATTCTATCAAACCAAACTAAAAAATCACACAAGAAAAGATTAATAGGTATGATTTTATTGATAACAACATGGATACATCCAATGAAATTAAGGCTATGGTTGTATACGGCAATATTCAAGGTTTCTGTTAGGTAATGGAGATGGCGGGCTCATGTCTATCGATAAGTAGAAAAAAAAACTACGAGTGTAGGGTTTTGGGAGGCCAATTTTTTCCCATCCCCTTTCTAGCGAGTATAATGTCGTATATATATGTCATGTTGCTGCCATGCACTCCTATAATTTCGGTCTAAGGTTTGGCGATCACAGGACTTTCTTTCCTTCTAGGAGACAACCTCGTAAGAGATTTAATTATCTGAATCCAGTCATTCCTATCGGAGAGGATTCTAACATAAATGGACTCCTTATTTGAATGGAATTATTAAGTGGCGGTAAGGAGTCTACCTTTTTATCGGGAGATAAACGATCGCGTTTTATTCCCCTAGCTTTGGAGCTTCAAGACCTGTCTATCTGAACATATGGATATATAATTCTATGAGTATTTCTTATGGTTATCTAGTGAGAGGATCTCATGAGGTATTCGGGTTCATTTGGGTTCATGTGTACCTCGCCCCTTTCTAGTTTGATGCTTTCTTGGTTAGGTGCTTGGTCAGCGGGGTATCCTGGTATCGGTTGTGCTTGCAACGGGATACCCGGTTGGATGTAAAAGCGAGGTACTTAGCTGGATGTAGAAGTGGGATACTTAGCTGGATGTAGAAGCGGGATACTTTAGCTGACGTTGTATCTGGATGTCTGTCTAATGCAGCAGTGGGTATCTAGAAGTCCGTCTGATGCGGCAGTGGGGTATCCTGCTGAAATAGTAGCGGGGTATCCTGTCGATCTAGTAACGGGATACCTATCTGATGCAATAGCAGGGTACCTCTTTGAGCTCCGTGAAAGGATTCTGAGTATAAATCCGTGTTGGAACATTATGAAGGTTATTGGGCTCGCTGGGCTCTGCTGTCGTTAGTCCGAGAAAGGAGGCAGGTATCCAGATTTGATCTAGTATTCTTCTTTCTATGAGTAAAAAAGTGTTTCTTCCTTGTATCCAGGTGGAAAATTCTTCTTTGGTCCTTTGCCATTTTTGGTGGCTAACAGCTTCAAAAGGGATTCCTTAAGCTATCATTCTGAGTCGGATGGCTTTTACGTAGGTCGTAGCCTATTGCTCTAGGATATCCCGACTGATCTCCTGCCTAGCCGAATCTCGAGGCAGGGGGCCTATAACTATAACTGGATAAGGTATTGGAGTCGGGTTATCATTCCTGGATCCTTTACCTCATCTTTGAGCTCTCTCGGTGGAAGCGAGGGACAAGGGTCCCGATGGATTTGGATAAGCCTTAGAGGATCGGAGCCTCATTCTGAAAGACCTTTGGGTAGAACTAGGCTGTTTTTAAAGTAATGGGTTGGAATAAATTTTTTTCCCACAGACGGCGCCAGAAATGTTACTGGAAAATTATTACTAGGGTGAATCTCCAAATAACAACTTTAAAGACAAAGATCGAGATAGATCCTGGTCGAAGGGGTTTCACGTAGTTCAATACCAACAAGGCTCCTATCAAACCAAACAAGAGCATACACAAGAAAAGAATAATAGGCACTATTTTATTAATGAGAACATGTGTACAATCGATGAACTTGGAACTATGATGATATATGGCGATATTCAGGGTTTCAGTAGGCGATAAAGATGGCGTGCTTGTGCCTATTGATAAGTAGAACCAAACGTGAGTGTAGGGTTTTAGGAGGTGAATTTTCTATCCTTTTTCTACTGAATATAGTGTCGTATATATAGGTCCCGTTTCTTGCCATGCACTTCTATAATTTCGATCTATGGTTTTGGCCATCACAGGACTTTCTTTCCTTCCAGGAGACAAACTTGTAGGAGCTTTAATTATCTGAATCAAGTGATTCCTTTTGGAGAGGATTCTAGTAAAAGTGGACTCCTTATTCGAATGGAATTCTTAAGTGGCGGGAAAGAGTCTACCTTTTTATCGGGACTTGAACGACAGTGTTTCAACCCCCTTGCTTTAGAGCTTCAAGTCTGTCTAGACATTTGGATTTATAATTCTGTGAGTATTTCTTATGGTAATCTGGCGAGAGGATCCCAAAAGGTATCTAGGTTCTCATGTACCACGTCTCTTGCTAGTTTTATGTTTTCTTTGTTAGGTGCTTGGTCGACGGAGTATCCTGTTATCAGCTGTTTTTACAACGGGTACCTAGCTGGATATGGAAGCGGGGTAATTAGCTGATGTAGGATCTAGATGCCTGTCTGATGCAGTAACGGGGTATCCGGTTGATATAGTAGCGGGATACCTATCTGATGTAATAACGGGGTACCCCACTGAGCTCCGTGACAGGATTCTGAGTGGAACTCCGCGTCGGGATACTTAGAGGTTATCAGGAATGCTAGACTTGCTGGCTTGATCTGAGGGAGAAGGTAGGTATCCAGATTTGATCCAGCATTCTTCTTTCTAGGAGTAGTTAGATGGTATCTTGACATGTGTCTCTTCCCTGTATCTTGGTAGAAAATTCTTCTTTGGTCCTTCGTCAATTTTGGCGGTTAACAACAATCTCTTGCCAAAGTTCTTCAGCTGAAACATCAGTTGCAGAATGTCAAAAGGGGATCAAGTTCTATTGGTGATTTCACTTTGAAGGTTAAGATTGTGGGAGACAATTAGAGAGCTGCAAATCAAATAGCCACTGACAATGACTTAATCCTGAGTATAATAAACGGAGTTGGACATGAGTACGATTCAGTTATGTCAGTAATAACCTCACAAAGAAACTCTGTCAGTCTACAGGAAGTTCAACATCTCTTAATGAATCATGAGAAAAGGATTGCTCAACTGGACATTGTCAACCAGATTGATATGAGTAATGCAAATGTGAACTATGCAGCTGGTAATCAAGGTGATAGAAGAGGTCAACGATGTGGAAATTACAACAAAAATTACAACAATAATGGAAATTACAACAATGGTGGTCGTATCAATGGAAATATAGTAAGAGGCAGAGGTAGGTACAATGGAAAATGGAACAACAACAATAAGCCACTCTGTCAGGTGTGTGGTCGAATTGGTCATACAGCGACGACTTTCTATCATCGCTTTGATAGAAACTTTCAGAGGCAGGATCAACAGCAGCAGCAGATTACACATCATTCTTATCCTAATTCCTCAACACAATATCAGAATTCTTAAGACTCTAGAAGCAATATGCATGTTGTGACAAATGCACCTCATCAAGCCAACCTCAACCAATCCATTGCCTACTATGCTACGCTTGAAAGTGTTTGTGACCCGACCTGGTATGCTGACAGTGGTGCAACTAACCATGTCACAGCCGATCTAGCAAATCTGTCTCTTCACTCAGAATATCAAGGAACTGACAGGTTTGTGTTGGGAAATGGCCAGCAATTGCAGATATCTCACATTGGTAACACTCTTATTCCCTCTCATGCCATGCCTTCACGCCTTTTAGCACTTAATCATATCTTATGTGTGCCATCAATTACTAAGAACTTACTAAGCATATCTAAGTTCACAAGAGACAACAATGCCTTTGTTGAATTTTCCTGTGATTCTTGTGTTATCAAGGACAAGACTACCAAGGTAGTTCTTCTTCAAGGCAAAATTGAGCATGGACTCTACAAGCTCAATCTAAATGGTGTAGAGTCTTCAATAAAGCATGCTTTGAATAATTGTTTTATAGCTTTTCCAATTTCTACAAATAAAGATGCAAATGTTCATAGTTTTAGATACAATCCTGCTCTTTTACATGAGAACATATGACACATGAAACTTGGTTATCCAACTCCCTTAGTGTTAAGAAAAGTGTTAAATACCTTGCATTTAAAGTGTAACACAAATCAGTTGAATTTTTGTGATGCTTATAAGCTTGTGAAGGTCTATCAACTACCCTTTTATGCTTTAACCTACAAAGCTTCAAAGCCTCTACAGTTGGTCTACAGTGATGTTTAGGGCCTCTCTCCAATGTCCTCTCTAGATTGTCATAGGTACTATGTTGTATTTGTAGATTCATATTCAAGATATTCTTGGTTGTATCCCTTAAAAAAAAAATCTGAAGTGTATCATATGTTTCTTCAATTCAAAAAGAGTGTTGAACTTCAATTAGATTGCAAATTGAAATGTTTACAAATTGATTTAGGATCTAAATACAAGCCGTTAATGCCCTTTCTTTGGCAACATGGTATTGCTTTTCATACATCTTGTGCTTATACGCACCAACAGAATGGAATACCCAAAAGAAAGCATCGGCATGTTGTTGAGACAAGCCTCACACTCCTTGCTCAAGCTCAAATGCCTCTCATGTTTTGGGTTGAGGCTTTCCAGGCTACTACCTTACTTATCAATAATCTTCCAACACCTATACTCAAGCTAAAATCACCATATGAGGTTCTCTTTCACAGACTTCCCAACTATAACTTTTTCAAAAAATTTGGCTGCTCTGTTTTCCTTTATCTTAGACCTATTCTTCTCAAAAAATTAATTTTCATTCATCCAAGTGTATTTTTATTAGATATAGTTGTTAGGATTATGCTCAATAGCAAGAGTGTAATGTTGTAATTAACAATCTTTTTCATATTAATAAAGTGATTTCTGGTTTAACAAATCGTATAGCATTTATAGTTTGTATTATAATTGTCAAAGTAAATAATCATAAGGTCTAAAGACTATGGGAAAAGAAGAATTGTTCGTACATCTGGATATGTATGTGGTAGACACAATTCTTTAGTTAGTCTTGAATATTGTTCACAACTTAAGTTAAAGGTTGGGCACCTTTATCTTGTTAAAGTTGTAGAATTCTTTTGCTAGCATTTGAGTGGGATCAAATGAGATATGATGAGTCTAAAATCATCGGAGTGTCTTCGAGCAAAAGGATCTAGTGCACTGGGTGCATTGAACTGGATCACAATGAAAAGCTTTATCTAGAACCGTCAATAGATAATAGTCTTTTCATTATCAGGACAATCGGAGAGTCTATCTTAATCCTGAGATAAATGATGGACTTATGGTTGCAAGTGATATCATTTGAGTTATCAATGAGTACGATTATATCGCATAGTCTATCCTCGATAGTTTGGTGATATTCATTTGTTAATCGATAGAGGACTTCATTTATAGATATGGACATCGTGGCTCCATTTAATTAAATGAGAGTATAATATCATCATATGGATGTTTTGAGGTAATTGGATATTAAATCTCAACGTTGAGTTTTCAATAGTGTCTATTGAAAACATGGCTTCTGGACAAGTCAAAATATCCAAGTTCAAAACGTGGTCATATGAGTAAATATGGTAACTTGGAGAGTTATAGGCGGTCTATGAACTCTTGGCGATTACTGATATTAATCACGAGGATACACTATCTCCAATATGATTGTCTAGGGTATGAATGAGGAGCATCTTCCTTTTCTATCTTTATTTAAGAGTTCAGTTTTAGCTCTTTAGTGGAATGAGTTAAAATTAATGGATCGGACCTAAATGAATCATTTGTTGATTGTGATTAGGTTATGTCTATTGAAGCTTAAATTTAGATGGCCCGCCAAGATCCCCAATCCACACGGACTTGCATGGATCACTTGATATATTCTACCGGACCAATTTAAGGGTCCATCTAGAATTGCATTTAATATATTAAGAATATAATTTGCACATTATTTAAGTAATGGGCTGCTCAATTATATTAATATATTAATGAAAGACATGTGGGCTTGTTTCTTTTAGTAAGAATGGGTCTGGTTCACATGTGGGCTTTTTTATTTAAAGTCCAATGGATTAAATGAAATAGGAAAATAATATTAGGCCCATCTTATATATAAGTGGGGCGGCTAGGTTAAAGTTTTGACCTAAAAATATTATTTTGTTTCATTTGTTTTAATTAAATAAGAATTAATTGATTTATTGATTAATTGTTTAATTAAAGAAACAAATCTTTCCTAAAAGTAAAAGACTTGTTTGATAAGTAAATAAATAAATTAGTATTATTTATTTAATCAAATAAGGAGTCTTTTTTTTTATTTAGTCAAATAAAAGAATAAAAATAAAAGAGTTGGATTAGGGTTTGAAGTCTATAAAGTTAAAAAGAATTAGGGTTGAATTTCAGTCACCCTATATAAGTGACATGATGAAATTCGGCCAACCCTAATTAGATACTACATAGAATTCGGCAACCCTAAAGGAAAAAGAAGAAAAATTCGGCCAACCTATATATATGTTCTTATAGGGTTCGGCCACATCAATTAATTGGTGCTTGAGTTTTTATTTTCTTTCTTCTTCTTCTTAATTCTAAGAGAGTTTTTATTCTAGAGAGACAAAAAGGAGTGAAAAATTATTCTTTGATAGTATACAATTGCTTAAACATCAATAAGCTTGTGTATACGATATCGATCTAGGTTCACGCGAGTTTCGATCATAAGATTGTGAACTCAAAAGTGACCGGAATAATTTTGACATTCTTTTGATTGTTTTGTGACTAACAAAGAAAAGAAAGTATTTGTTTGGTCCATTCACAGGTTTGCAATTCAAAGGAAAGGGAGACCACGCTCCTAGATGATCCACGTTCGTGCTCGGATTGAAGGTCTTGCGGATTACCATCGACGTAAGTCAATCGGATCACGCGACAAGAGGTAATTTACTTTTGTTGATATATATGCATGTTTATTGATTAAAAGGGTTTAAGGTTCATAAAGAAAAAAATTTTAAAAGTCACTAAATCGTCTTTAGTATCGCTTCCGCTGCGTGTAACACTTTTATTTGTTTATTTTTCCCTACAATAGTCTCACTCAAAAAGGCTACAAGTGCTTGCACTCAATTGGTAAAGTCTACATTTCCAGAAATGTAGTCTTTAATGAATTTGAGTTTCCTTACAAATCTTTGTTTCCTGAATACATATCATCCCAATCAGATCCCTTACCGAGTTTACCTACCACTGTCCTATTTTCTCCTCCATTCGAGCCTTCCATTGCTCCTTTTGTGTCATTTCCTGGTCACGCGTCTGAAGTCATCACTGCTGGTCACCCAACGCATGCTACCACTATTATTTCAAGTTCTCTATTTATTGTAAACACTGTTATTTCAAGTTCTTCTACTCCTAACACTTCAGCTCGACATGCTTCTATTGGTAATACAATACCAGAATCAGTTACCAATGCTCATCCAATAACTACTCGCCTAAAAGCTGGCATTACAAAACCAAAGGTTTACTCTGGCATTTGTATGCCTGCTGCCGAATCTTCTATTCACATTGAACCCAAATTTGTTAAAGAGGCTCTCTCTAAGCCTCATTGGCATGTATCTATGACTAAAGAATTCTAGGCTCTCCTAAAGAACAATACATGGCCTTTGGTACCTTACAACAACTCTATGAGTGTAGTTTGTTGTAAATGGGTCTATAGGACAAAATACAAACCAAATGGGGATGTTTTGAAGCACAAGGCAAGGTTGGTTACCAAAGGTTTTCATCAAACACATGGAGTTGATTTTCATGACACCTTTAGCCCAGTCATAAAGTCATCCACCATTAGAGTTATCTTCACCTTGGCTGTCACATTCAGTTGGGATATACAACATATTGATATAAATAATGATTTTCTTAATGGTGATCTAAAGGAGGTAGTGTTTATGGATCAACCTTTTGGTTTTATTCACTTTCAACTGCCTCATCATATTTGCAAGCTTCACAAGGCACTTTACGGGCTAAAACAAGCCCCAAGGGCCTGGTTTTTGAATCTAAAAATAGCTCTTCTCAACTCGGGTTTCACTTTGTCTTAGTTTGATGTTTCCTTATTCATCAAAAGATTAGGATCTCAGGTCTTGTTCTTATTAGTGTATGTGGATGACATTTTGATTACTAGAAATGACAAGGGACTGATTCATCAAACCATTTCAGCCTTAAATGATGTTTTTGCCTTGAAGACTTTAGGATCAGTTAGCTACTTTCTTGGCTTCGAGGCTTCAAGGGATTCGAATGGCATTCATCTATCTCAAACCACGTATGTTCATGACCTTCTTAAGAAAACTAATATGGAATCCTACAGACCTTGTTCAACTCCTCTATGTCCTGGTACTAAGCTCAAAAGGAGGGCTCTCTATTTGCTGACCAGTTTCTTTACAGAAGCACCATTGGTGCTTTACAGTATTTAACCCATACCAGGCCTAACATTGCATTTAGTGTGAACAAGCTAAGTCAATATCTTGCTACTCTTACTAATGATCATTGGACTGCATGCAAAAGACTCTTTCGCTACTTGAAAAAGTCTATTGGACTTGGTTTGCATTTTACTCCAGCCTCTTCTTTATGTGTTCATGTGTTTAGTGATGCTGATTGGGCTTCTTGCATAGATGATCGTCGCTCTACAAGTGATTGTTGTGTTCTACTAAGTGGAAACTTGATCACCTAGAGCTCGAAAAAGCAACAGGTGGTTGCTCGGTCAAGTTGTGAGGCAGAGTATAGAGCTCTCTCTCAAGCTGCAACTGAAGTCTTGTGGCTGAATTCTCTATTCTCTAAACTTAGAATCAAATTGTTTAGAACGCATGCTCTGTGGTGTGACAATCAAAGCACTAGTTCCTTAGCATAGAATCCTATCTTTAATGCTCGAAAGAAACCCATCAAGCTTGATGTCCATTTTATAAGGGAAAATATTGCTTTTGGTGTTCTAAAGGTTCAGTATGTCCCTACAGAATTTCAATGGGCTGATATATTCACCAAAGCACTTGCTGCTCCTCGGTTCCATTTTCTGTGTTCCAAGCTACCTATAGGTTTTCCCTTCGTTTAACTTGAGGAAAGATGTTAAGGTTAATACTACCATTGATTTTACAGATGACAACAACAGAACAAATGCTTCAGAATTCAATCAGTTGTGCAGTCACAATGTTGTCATATCCTGTCAAAGGAAGATGATGGTCCAACTCTTATCATGTGCCCACAAATAGACCAGCTGCACCTGATTCTCTCTCCTAGAATTCCTGGCGGGAATTCTTAAAGACTTGTTTAGAGTTTTGGCAGAAAAACTCAATTATGTTTTCAAAAGCTGAGGTGGCACAGGTCAGCTGGAGCTCATGCGTTCTCAACCTCCGTAATTTACGAAAATCTGTTAGACCTTGTAATGAAGAGCTATATCAGAAAATGCTCTCATCATTGTGTGAAATTAATTCAATCAATCAAAAAGCAGAGAACTTAGTTTTCTCTCATAAAACTTTTCATGAAAACTCTTTCTTCTTTTCAATCATTTCTAGTTTAGATTCTTGTTCTATATTCAATCTTTGAATCTTTTCAAGTATATATCCATAAAGTGAGGTATACCTTATTTTAATTTTTGTAAGGACCTTGATGAAATCACATCGATTTTTATGAATTTTGATCAGAATGTTTTTGTGGATGATAGGTTCATTGAAATCTACCTAGGAATGAAATTTGAGAATTTTTCAAACACCAGAACTATTTATCCCAATTTTATTAAATATAAAGGCATAGGAAAAAAAAGGTAAATATAGAAAAATTCAAAAAAAAATTGTGCCTCTGCAAAAAATTAAAACATCATCCGCATAAAGTAAATGCGTAGGAACCGAAAAACCCCTCGGTGAAGAAATCGGCAAAATCTAAGAGGAATCTACCACCCTCGTCAAAAGTTTACTAAGGAAGTCCTACGCAATCCCAAATAGAAGAGAAGATAAGGGATCTCCCTGACGAACCCATCTAGAACAATGGAAATAACCCTCCGGAACCCTATTGATCAGTATAGAAAGCTTAGACGAATTCAGCATGCTATCAATCCAATTTATAAAAATTGTAGAAAACCCAAAAGCCTAGAGCATTATGCGAAAGAATGACTGGTCCAGAGTATCAAAAGTCTTGCGGATATCAATGTTCATAGCCAAATTGCCCCCATAGCACTATGTAACACATTCACACAGTCAGAAGCCAAAGCAATACAATCTTCAATGTGCCGGTCTCAAATGAATCCAAACTGATAAGGGGAGACAATCCTAGCTGCAACCCGAGCCAACCGATCAGCCAAATTCTTGGACGAGATTTTGAACAAAAAGCTACTAAACACAATCGGGCAAAACTGATCAATCAAAATCAAATCCTTCAATTTCGAAAGACTATCGATTACCAACAAATTTATACGGAATTTATATTTATATTAATCAAATTAATGAATTTTTTATAATATAAAAAGAATAATTGACCTTTTAATTCTAATTATCAAGGTCAATTGATATATATATATTATTTTAATACATTCCAGTCCTCCATACCGAATGACAAAATGTCTCTCTAAGAAAAATTATATCAATATGAGACTTTTGTTTATATTAATCACATTTATGATAATTTGATATTATAAACAAAATAATTAACTTATTTTTTCTTGCAATTGTTGCAACTCGAACCTGAAATATTGTCAAACATTTTTTATTAATTTTAATTATCAAGGTCATTTATTGGATAATTTTTTTTTTTTTTATTTCAATATATTAAAAGTCAAATCCATCAAAATATACAAGGGTTGGGCAAAATTTGTTATAGGCATTTATGTTTATAAATCTAATTTTAAAATATATCCAAATCCATCAAATGTCATCACTTAACCAAAATCTACAAAGTGAATGACTTTTTAAATACACCTATATTTATTTGGATTTTTTAAAAGTCTGAATTAAATACACCTAGATTTATTTGGAATTTAATAAAATATTTTCAAATCTGGATTGAATACACCCGAACTTTGATAAACTCCATACAAATCTAGATTGAATACTCCCATACTTTTAAAATCTTTTAAATTCCAATCAATTCTATATCGAATACACCCCCTAAATTAAATAAAACAAAACAAAAGGAGTCTAGTTCCTCCCATATTAGGAAGGTGCCACAACTCTCCCATACTTTTATTTTAATTATTTTGAAAAATGTTAGTTTATAGTATTTATTCAAAAAGCTAACGACAAGAAGGGATATTTCGGTAATACGTGGGATGTGTTAACGAACTGTAATATTTATAAAGAAATAATAATAATAATAATAGATAAAAAAAAATAAAAAATTGTTACTAGAAAATCATCACTGGGGTAAATCTCCAAATAACAACTTTAAGGATCAAGATCGAGATAAATCTTGATCGGAGGGGCACCTCGTAGTTCGATACCAACAAGGCTCCTGTCAAAACAATCAAAAGCTTATACAAGAAAAGACTAAACTTGGAACTATGATGATATATATTCAAGTTTTAATAGGCAATGGAGATGGCGTATTCGTGCCTGTCAATAAGTAGAACTGAACGTAAGTGTAGGGTTTTTAGAAGGCGAATTTTCCATGCCCTTTCTAGTGAATATAGTCTCGTCTATAGGTCCCCTTGCTTGCCATGCACTCCTATAATTTCAGTCTAGGGTTTTAGCGATCACAGGATTTTCTTTTCTTCTAGGAGACAAACTTTGTAGGAGCTTTAATTATCCGAATCAAGTGATTCCTTTTGGAGAGGATTTTAGTAAAAATGGACTCCTTATTCGAACGGAATTCTTAAGTGGCAGGAAGGAGTCTACCTTTTTATCGAGATTTGAACGACAGCGTTTCAACCCCCTTTGCTTTGGAGCTTCAGTACTTGTCTGTCTAGACATATGGGTTTGTAATTCTGTGAGTATTTCTTATGGTTATCTGGTGAGGGGATCCTAGGAGGTATCTGGGTTCTCGTGTACCTCGCCTCTTGCTAGTTTCACGTTTTCCTTGTTAGGTGCTTGTTCGACGAAGTATCCTGATATCAGCTGTTCTTGCAGCGGGGTACCTAGCTGGACGTAGAATCTTGATGCCTGTCTGATGAGGCAGCGGGATACCCTACTGATGTAGGAGTGGGGTATCCGGTTGTTATAGTAGCAGGATGCCTGTCTGATGCAGTAGCGGGATACCCCACTGGGCTCCGTGGCAGGATTCTGAGTAGAACCCCGCGTCGGGATACTTTAGGGGTTATCGAGATTGCTGGTCTTGCTGGCTTGATCTGAGTGAGGAGGTATGTATCCAAATTTGATCCAGCATTCCTCTTTCTAGGAGTAGCTAGATGGTTTCTTGACATGTGCCTCTTCCTCGTATCTTGGTGGAAAATTCTTTTTGGTCCTTCGTCAATTAATAAGGTGTTCATGCCAATTTTTAGTGCTCATACAAAAAATGAAACATAACCCAAGCTAATTTGATGCGGTCCAATCTACACTTACCATTTTCGTCAACGCACTCCCAGCGAGAACCAAACCAAACCAAACCTAACCCTTCACAATCGCATCCAAACTTGGATCAGATCGAAATGGTTTTTTTTTTTTTAACCCTTATTTTCATCGATAATACATTTCCATTTTGGGTTCAATCCAAAAAATAAAAATTAATGTACTGTATCTTAAAAAAACAAAAAAAAAAAAAAACTTGGAGCTAACCCACCCAAACCCAACGAAACCGAATCCTGGGTCTAGTATAATTCCTCTTATTCGGATCTATTCCAAACTCCAAACAACGAGATTTTCGGATCCGATTTCTCTTCTTCTATCTTCGCGACCCAACCATCAAACTTTCCGGATCCTCCGATCGGACTCTCTGCAGTGAACTCCTCCGCCACAATCTCTGTAAGAATAACCCTAAAAAAAGTACCCGATTGCTGTCGATTTTATGCTTTATCTCTGTTTGATTTTAATTTTTTTGTTTTCTGTTGAATTTTAGTTAAATTGCCGTAATTGAGCTTGTTAAATTGTTGGGTTTTGGTTGAACTTGAGAATTGTTCTTGTAATTGAGCGTTTTCTTTTTCAGGTGAATATTGATGTGATCCGTGTGTTTGATTTTGATGAGTTATCGTTTTCATGCTATTTGTTTTTGACTTCAATAGAACAGTTCAGTTTTAGAATTCTTTGGTGTAATTGTGTAGTGTGATGGTATATTTTGAGCTGTGCCATGTGTTTGGTTTTGATATATAGCTATCTCTGAACTTTTTCATGGAATTTTGTGTTATTTTGGGTTGATGCGAGTGTGGCTTGTGGGTTTGATTTTGATTATTTGTTAAACGTGCTAGAGTTCAATTGAGTTGGAATTATGGATTTTTTAAGTTATTTTGAATTGAGCTGTTTAGCATGAGTTGATATAACCTAATGATCATTTGCACACTAGATTCTGCACTCTTACTGGTGTAAAATGTTGTTTCTTCATGGGAATTATGAAGTTGATTTGGGTTTTGTTTGCTGTTGATGAAACTGAGACAATTTGCATTGCAATTCTGATCTTTTTGTTCTACTATGGCTTTTACTTTATGGGGTTATTTTGATCCAATGGAATCATATTTATCCATGATCATGCTAGCCATGCACATTAAGATTGATTTAAGCTGAACATGCATGTTCAATGTGTTGTGATATTTGTGTTGAATTTTCAGTAATGTGGAAACAAGAATCTGAAGTTAATACCGAACTTTGTTTTATCTAAATTTTGAATCTCTTTTGAAATCGTTTGTCAACAATCCAAACTTGTTTTCAGTTTATGAAGCTGAATTTGGTTGAGTTTGGATTTTTGTATGATGGCTCCTTTTGATTATTTGTATCAGTATTGTATTGAGTGAGATTTTTCTTTTTTATTTTTATATTTTACATTGCATATGATTCCCTTACATTTGGGTTCTATTCTTTTGCATGTTGAAAATGTGCATGTGTGTGTGTGTGTGTGTGTGTGTGTGTGTGTGTTTGTGTTTGATTTTAATTTCTTTTGAGATTTGTATCTATATGTTGAGGACCTTGATTAGGATCCAATAACAAGCCCTAACTTGTATCCAAAGTTAGATAGATTTGAATCAAACCACTCACAAAATTGAGCGATCAATTCTCTAGAATCAGATAACGGAATTCACCTAACCCTAGCCCAAGCTATTCTAAGCAATTAACTGAGAAAAACTAAATTCAAAAGAAACAAGATGAGCCCTAACTGGGTCAATTTTATTGATAAAACATTCAAAAGATAAAAACCCTAAAAAATATAGTTCTATTTATACTAGAATTAATCTTCTATCCTGACTATGACAAGATTAGTCTAAAATAGGAAAATAGTCTAAATAATAAATAAAACAATATAACTAAAATAAAAATAAAAGAAATAGTCTAAAGTCCTTTTCCAAAACGGTATCAATTTCCTTATAAGTCAGGAACCCAAATTGTGCCTCTCGTTACTCAAACTGCTACCGTCAATTTGCTGTTTAGACCACCGTTCCGGACCGCCATTACACAATTCTTTTAGATTTTCTAACGGTCTCAACACTATCTTTCAAGTTCTGATTAGATTTTCATGATGGGTTTGTTTTGAAAAAATATATTGCAATCAAATTATCATTTTGTTTTTTTGATCTTTACTGTGGAATTTTATGAATTGTTTGCTTAATGTACTATTTTAACCAATCATAATTTGTAATCCAATTTTGGTTTGATTGACTTGTTTGCTTTATTTAATTTGTACTATTTCCTTCTCAATTGTAGTCATACAATGGGTTTTAGATACTGAAGTTGATATAAGTCCAAGCTTTGTAGTTTAAATCTTATGCTTTTTCAGCTCTCCTCATTTGAGCAAATGATTGGATAGTTGGGATTAAAGGAGAGTCATTGGATCACTTCATCTTAACATAGCCTAGAACTGAGTATAGCAATGATTTAGAACTGTGATTCAATCTACTGGGTAGTCAAAATATTAATAGAGAGATAGTGGCTTGTCAATATTATGGTACAGGTAGTGATTGTACTGTTCAAATCCTTTGGTGTATTCTCAATGCTGTCTGGTGGAGTAAATTAGATCATCGAGTTCTTTAGCTTTTTCTTTGTTTTGATCAAGCCGTAGTCAGTCTTTTACTTGACTTATCTTTGGCATTCCCAACAAACTAGAATCTTTTGGGTGGTTTGGAATGACAGTAACAGATTTTGAAGTGTACTGTGGAGAAGATTTTCAGTCTTTACAGGATATGGTCAAGTTTTGGGTTTATCTTTAAGTTTCGGCATTTCCTCCAACTTCAATCAAGATTAGTATTTTTTTCTGTTTACTATTATTATTATTCATTTTTTTTTTTTTTTAATTTTCGATTCTTCAAAATTGGCAAGCAGTGGTGAAATCAGAGGGATTTTTTTTTTTTTTTTTTTTTTTTTTTTTTTTTTTTTTGTGTATTATTGTTCTCTTGTAGGACTTTTTATTTGTGAAGTTACTCTCAGTTTGGATCTAGTTTCACATTTGTGTTTGGAGAACTGTTTTTTTTTTAAGGTCCTACAGCGGACTTCTTTTGAGGAAGACTGCTATTGGCTTTTTGTTATTTCATTTTTGTGGACTGCTTCTTCACTCTCTCTTTTTGTATGCCTTTTTTTTCTTTTAGTGCACTTTTATTTTCTTATAAAAATAAATAAAAAATAAAAAAACCTCAAGTGCTCTGGAATAAGGGATAGTGGAAAACCATAGAATCTTAAATGGAAATATCACAGCGCGTTAGGGGTTTGTGTAAATCTAATTAAATATATAAATTTCTTGAGATATAACCATAAGAATTTTTTATTTTGTTGAGAGACCCATATTACCTTAGTAATTTTGGGTTTTGAATTGAGTCATAAAACAGCAATAATCTATAAAGATAATTTTTTTTTTTTAGTCTAGTCTACAGATTTTGCAAATTCAAGATATTTTAATGTGAAAGTTTTTACTTCGCTGGGTTCAACATGCTGGAGCATTTAATTGCTAGAAGGTTTTTCCTTTCGACATTAGAAACCAACCTATTTTTACTTGTCTTTCATACATATAGTCAAATCTCCAAGCTAATGGCTCGCCCAATCACCCAGCCTTACTCAAGGATATTAAAAGTTTTTGGAATTAGTTCTAGATTCAAGGTTGGAGATGTTTCGTTTCTTTAAAAAAACCATCTAATTTGGAAAAATAGGAGAGGTGTGTGAAGTGGGTCTCCACAAAATCAAGCCTTATAGATGAATCCATTGGAATAAGAAGAATTGCCCAAAAACCAAGCTTAAAGAAATCACAAAACAAGAAAATGTGTGTCTGAGATTATAACTCTAGGATTAATTTGATTAAGGTTTTTGGACAACTAAAACAGTTATCCTAATGATATTATTTGCCGATTCAATTGCATTGAGTAAAAGACATTAGTTTTATGTGGGGTGCTTCAAAAGTGCCTCAGGGAATTGGAATTCAATTCAATTTGAGATGAGATGGCAGAATCAACGGGAGCATGTACAAGAGGTGAGTTGATAAGAGGAATTGAGCTTCAATTACCAAATTGTGTGACTTAATCAGATTTGTATTGTGTTCTTCAGTGGGTCTTGAAAGTTGAAAATATATACCTCAATCACAAACACATTGGCCCAATTTGACTTAAAATTTGAGAAACTTCAAACCCCATCCAGTATATTTGTTGGAGCAGTCACATCTCCTTGAAATGTCATCTAATAGTCTATCTGGTGTATTGGTTCAATCCCTATTAGGTAGTATTTGTGAAATATGGAATCTGATACCTAACCATTCTTTAAATTCAGATTTATTGGTAGTATTAGTGATTACTTATAGATGTTTTCGATCTTGAAATTCTGTAAATTTATACTGTTAGTTATTCAGTCCTTTTTTTGTCCTTAAAGGTGACTTATTTAATTTTTGTCTAATCTCATATGATATGCAGAATTTGATTCATCTCAAGTTAGATGCAATGGAAATTTCAAATGAAACAGCTGTAAAGAAACCAAAGCGGTTAACCTCTGTTGTCTGGAATCACTTTGAAAGGGTTAGAAAGGCTGATGTTTGTTATGCTGTTTGTGTTCATTGTAACAAGAAACTCAGTGGATCAAGTAATAGTGGAACTACACATCTGAGGAATCACTTAATGCGGTGTCTGAAAAGATCTAATTACGATGTGTCTCAACTACTTTCAGCTAAGAGAAAGAGAAAGGATACTAATGTAGCCTTCGCAAATATCACTTTTGATGAAGGACAAAAAAAAGATGAATATGTTAAGCCCATAATGAAGTATGATCCAGATGAGAGAAAAGATGAAGTTATAAGCCTCGGAAGTAGTAGGTTTGATCAAGAGCGGAGTCGACATGATCTTGCTCACATGATTATATTACATGGTTACCCATTGACAATGGTGGATCATGTAGGATTCAAAGTATTTGTGAAGAATCTACAGCCAATGTTTGAGGTTGTGCCAAATTCTGTTATGGAGAACTCCTGTATGGAGATTTACGAGAAAGAGAAACAGAAAATGAATGACATGCTAAGTAAACTGCACAGCAGAATAAACCTAGCTGTGGAAATTTGGTCTTCAGCTGAAAAGGTAGAGTACTTGTGTTTGACAGCACATTACATCGATGAAAATTGGAGATTGCAGAAGAAAATCCTGAATTTTGTCACGCTTGATTCCTCTCATACTGAAGACATGCTTCCAGAAGTGATCATCAGGTGTCTGATGGACTGGAATGTTGACAGTAAGTTGTTTGCTTTGACATTTGATGATTGTTCTACTGATGATGATATTGTCCTCAAAATTAAAGAACGTATGTCGCAAAATAGGCCTTGTTCGAGCAATGGTCAATTGTTTGATGTACGCTCTGCTGCGCATGTTCTAAATTTGATTGTTCAAGATGCATTGGAAGCACTTCGAGAGGTGACTCAGAAGATTCGAGGAAGTATAAGATATGTTAAAAGTTCACAAGTAACACAAGGAAAGTTTGCTGAGATTTCCCAGCAAGTTGAAATCAACAGTCAGAGGAGCTTGGTTCTTGATTGTCCAATTCGATGGAACTCAACTTATGCCATGCTAGAAACAGCCTTGGAATACAGAAACGTGTTCAATGTGTTACAAGAGAATGACTCTGAGTACTTTTCAGCTTTAACTGATATCGAGTGGGAATGGGCAAGTTCCATTACAGGCTATTTGAAACTTTTTGTTGAAATTACTAATGTCTTTTCTGGCAACAGATGTCCAACTGCAAATATATATTTTGCTGAGATTTGTGATGTTCACATTCAATTGATTGACTGGTGTAAGAGCCCAGATGAATTTCTGAGCTCCACAGCATTAAAGATGAAAGCTAAGTTTGATAAATACTGGAGCAAATGCAGTTTGGCTTTGGCAATGGCAGCCATCCTAGATCCTCGATTTAAGATGAAGTTGGTGGAGTATTACTATTCTCAGATTTACGGTAGTACTGCTCTGGAACGAATTAAGGAAGTTTCCGATGGTATTAAGGAACTTTTCAATGCCTACTCTATTTGCTCAACCCTGGTCGATCAAGGTTCCGCCTTGCCTGGAAGCAGTTTACCCAGCACTGGTAACGATAGTAGGGATAAGTTGAAGGGCTTTGACAAATTTCTCCATGAGACTTCTCAAAGTCAAAATGCAATTTCAGACTTGGATAAGTATTTAGAGGAACCAGTCTTTCCTCGTAATTGCGATTTCAACATATTAAATTGGTGGAAAGTTCACACACCAAGATACCCTATATTATCCATGATGGCACGTGATGTTTTGGGGACACCAATGTTGACTGTTTTTCCAGAATCAGCCTTTAGCACTGAAGGTAGATTGCTTGATAATAGTCGCAGTTCACTGAATCCTGATACCCGACAAGCCTTGATATGTGCACAAGATTGGTTGCGAACAGACAATGGTATGTGCAATTTTTTTTAATTCTTTTTACAATATTACACTCTTATCCATAATTTTATCTTTAACTATGTCTTATTATTATTATTATTATTTTATATCAGAGCTCAACCCTTCCTCAAGTCATTATGCTCTAACCCTCTAAGTTGAAGCAAATTAAGCTGTCAATTGTGAGTTTTTGTTGTTAATTCATTTATCTTTATCCTCCTCTCTACCCATATCCTTTAATATCCTTTCTGATTATTTTTAGTTTAACAGTTATGTCATGCAAGGTTGATGGATCTGTCATCAGAAGATAAGCTGGTGCCGAATGATTTCCAACAATTAGGTCTGGTTCTCGGAAACTGGTTTCGTTATAATGTAGTACTATTAGAACTTAGATGTATCTCTGGTTTATTCTGCTTTTTGACGTTATTGCTAACTGCTTACAGTGTTAGCTTAAATGTACATCTGGCTATTAAATTTTTAGGTTGAAGAGACCTCCGATTAAGGCTTAATGTTGTCATTTGATCTGCGATTTCACTTGCACAACTTTATTCTCTGTTGACCAGCATAATACAGTTCACAACAATTCTTTTGTTTTGCGATTTCACTTGCACAACTTTATTTTTCTGTCGACCAGCATAACACAGTTCACAGAAATATATATATATATATTGTCATTTTCACTCACATTCAAAACGGATTTGTAGAAATACCTTATTTGGCTACTGAGAGAATGAATGAGACATTGATGATTTAGAGCTATTCTTTACATTTTTTTTTCCCCCCCTTAGTTAGGTTTTCATAAGGAAAGCACATTTTCAGGGTTGGTATTGTGATTGTATAAGAATGTTGCTGCTCATGCCGGTCCAGATTTTCGCCATCCCTAGTCGCTACACTGTCATCAAAACCTGATCAAAAAGCTTTATATTCTGCAGGTTTAGTAGTCATAGAATGAGAAACACTTTCCACTCTCTCGTAGCTTCGACATATCTCTCATCTTGTATACTGCTCTCCTACTTAATTTATATCGTCATTCCCAATTAGGACACCAGCCACAAAGAAATGTTTTCTTTTTAACATGTGTTTCATTTGCTAATCTCTGAAAATCTTCTTAAGACATTATGCACCTCAAATAGCCACTTTTGTACATCTTTCTCAATTTCTTCCGTATTTCTCATGGCTCTTTCAACTTCTTGTTGCACACGATCTTGTGTTAATCTCAACTTTCATCTTTTTTTCTTAAGATCTTCAATAATATTTGTTAAAACAAAATAAGTAACCGTCTTGGTGTATGGTCCAACAATACCAAGTATTCTCCAATCATGTCTGATAAATATTAGAAGTTGATCAGTATGTAACAAACATAACAACTAGGGAACTAAAATAAACCTAAGTGGTATGATAAATGATTTGTCATTATTATATAAATCATAAGATAATATAATGAATTTTAAGATTTTCTCACATTAAAAAAAATAAATAAATAAATAAATAAACTTTAGTAACCATAAAACATAGTTGCTTTCGAACTCAAACAACTCCATTAGAATCAATTTCCAACGATATTGTTGTAAGTACTCTTTTTCATAATTAATTTGATTAGCTTTATTAATTTTATTTTAGAGTTTGACATCTTTTAAACTTGTTCTTCAAACTACATCGTTGGTAGTATGATCTGTTTTCTTAAACTATACTTCAATTAATTAACTCAAATAAGAAAATTCAATTAGTCTGTTATACCCCTCTAATTATATCTTTCCATTAAGTACCATTGATTCTCTAATGAACAATAAATCATACATTCCTTACGGAATTAGGAAAACGCTCATATTGTTCAAGCCCCAAATCAACCATTCTCGCAAGAAAGAGTGGATTTCACTATTATGTACAAACCTTCTCAACCACAAGCCAAACTGCGATTCAAACATACGAAGCATATTAATCGGGAATGTAACTTCGATCTCACCCATGGTATATCAAAAAACATGATCTAACCTGAAGGAGTCGATAAGACACTCAGGATTAAGATCACACATATATAGCCATCTTTTGTCGATATATATGAATCTCATCATGTAACGGGTCTTATTGAGAGATTCATATAGATCGTGGCCCAATCATATATGATCACATAATATAATGTGCCTCCATTCTCATATCACCATATGAATGATCCAGGATAAGATCACCGTACATTACGGAATGGACCATAAGCTGTAAATTAACCACAAATAAAGTACACAACTTTATTTGCTAACTACGGACTCTTTAGATTGCTCGTTTCAAATTGAATCCATCTGTATATGACATTCATATACTCAGTTTGAAATTACATCCGGTAATCTTGGATGTTAAGTACACATGTTATATATAAATGTATGAGACAATTTGAATGAATAAACTACTTCTTTTATTTATGTTCAATTCACATTTACAAATTACAAGTTTTAGGGCAAAAAACCCCAACATAATAAACACCAGATAAAGTGTTAGTAGCATTATTAAAGACTTTTAACAAACCACAAACTTTTGTACAAACATCCCAATGGGTTGAATAAAGATTAATGTGACTAAGATTATATTGTATAAAAGTAACTAATAAATCTTTATAATCATAACTTTGAGTAAGGAAATTATAAGTAGAATTTCAACGTGTTGGAACATCACGAGGAAATCTAATGGCACGCCTACCATTTTGTTTACAAAATTTTGCCCATGCTTTCATTGCAAAAGGATGTTTTCATAAATAATAGAGGGCATCTTTAATAAGTTTTATAAAATCTTGAAGAGTTTCTAATCCTTTTTTAACACCTAAATTTGAAACATGGTATGCACGTCTTTAATAAAAAAATTTACCACCAAGATAAGGTTTGCATAAATCAATTAAAACATGAATAGCAGTGGTATTGGTGGAAGCGTTATCAAAACCAACTGCAAAAATTTTGTTTTCAACTTTATACTCTTCAAAAATAATTCTAAGTTATCTAAAAATATTAGCAGCAATGTATGCATTATCAAAAACTCTAAATACAAGAATTCTTTTTGGATAGTCCATGCATTATCTATATAATGGCAAGTGACACTCAAGTATGAATATATTCACCAATGGTCACTCCATATATCGACACATACGGAAACACGACCATTATATTTTTCAAAATAGTTTTCCAACTTCCTTTTTTCTTTGTAATAAATGTTCAGAAGTGTTTCTGTAAGAGTGGCTCTAAGAACACGAAATGTAGCAGTGTAGCAAGATTTAATGCCCGTTGACAATAATTAATAAAACCAACCGTTTCACCCAAACTAAATGGTTAATGTTTTACTGCAACCATTCTAGATAAATCTTTTCTATTTTTTTCATCATTGTATTTAAATGATTGTTGGTTCGGGGTAGTGTACCTTAATGGTGGTAAGGTTCGGGTTCGATTCTGGTTCCGGTTCCGGTTCCAGAGGAACCAACGGTTTTGAACCGGAAATTTTTTTTTTTTTTTTTTTTTTACAAAAAAATAACGTTTAATTTATAATTAAAAAAAATATGTTAAAAAGGACATTGTGAAGTATTGGGCCGTGGCCCATAACATGTATCCAAGTAATTAAGTAAGTATATTTTCCTTTGCATTCTTCTCCTTTTTATATAAGTTAGACATCTTTACACATTTCTTATTTATCCGATGTGGGATGTGGGATTTTCTTATATTCCTTTCTATTCTAGATTTCTACTTGTGATTTTCTTCTCTTATTACATAATTGTGACAAACTATGAATTGAAAGTGAGCTTTTAGATTAAAAAACATGCTTTTATTCTTGTACATAGATGGTTTTTCATTCAAGAACTTTCAATTGATAATTGACGATGTCCAACTAACAAATCTATGTCCAAACAGAAATTGATCGATGTCCAACTAACAAATCTATAATTGACGAAGCATGCAAAAATTTCAAAGCTAATGGACATGAAAAACAATTGATAGGAGTTCCAAACAGAAACCAAAGTACAATCCGAACATAATATTATAATTAAAAGAAACAAATTGATACTGGAGAGAAAGAAATTGAATGTAAAAAAGATAAATAAATGTAACAATGGAAGTTATATATATATATATATATATATATGAATTCACAAATTAACATAAGCTATATATGTCTAACCTCTCATTGTCATTTCTAGCATCACGAGCTGCTGAAACTAAACTCTTTGTATATCTTATCTCTTTGCGGGAAAGCGGCTGAGCGTATTGGATCTTCAACTCTCTGAAAGTCTTCTGCTTTTGATTTTAAACAAATTATTTATTCTCCGGCAAAGGATAGTTTTCTATATCATATATTAGATATTGTATGTAATAAGAGAAGAAAATCCTAACTAGAATAGAAAGTATAAGAAAATCACAACTAAAATAGAAAGGATAAAAAAATCTCACATCCCACATTGGATAAAGAAGAAAAGTGGTGAGATACCTAACCTATATAAAAATGAGGAGAATGTAAAATAAAATATATATACTTGTACAAGAGTTATGGACCATGGTTCAATACTCTTCAATGTTATTTCTCTTTTAAACATTTTATTTTTATAAATAAAGTGTTTTTTTTTAATTAAAAAAAAAATAAAAATAAAAATAAAAATAAAAAAACTTGGAACTGCCGGTTCCAATCCGGTTCAAACCGGCCGGTTCCGAAAAAAATAGAACCGAAACCGATTTTTTGGTTCCGGTTCTGATTTTTTCGGTTCCGGTTCCACGGTTTGAACCAGAACCTTGCCAGGTCTAGCGTACCTGAAAATTTGGGCTTGTGAACTCGATCTAGCATGTGCATCTTGATAGTTGTTCGTTATATGCTTTTGATATGAGTCATATCCTCCAGATTTGCTCCACTTAAATACCTTTTTGCTGTAATTGCAAACAGCTACAGTGCTGTCATTTGTTTGTGTTACTTTCTTCATATGGAGTACGAAGAGATTAGATTTGAGCTGCTTATGTAACTTATCTTCCATAAGTGGTTCAAATTCAAAATCTAGAGAGGGATCAGACATATTTTTTGATTGGCTTGTGAAATGGGGGGTGACATTAGGATCGAGTTCTGAAATTATTAGAGGGGGACTGAGATGAGGAGAGTTTAGGGATTCAGCATAGGCTTGGGCTTGCAGGAACTCATGATAGGTGGTGTCATCATAATCAACATTGTCAATGTCTGGTATACGACCCTTACCTTTCATTGAAATGAAATGTCTTGGACTGTCTCCACTTCCACTTGCCATTTTAAAAATTGAATTGTAAAAATCTTTGAAGAAAAAATGTGAAAAAATTGATGGAAATAAATTTGACAGAGAATTGGAAACTTGGTCATTGCAAATAAAATAAACTGGAACTTAGTAATTGCAAATAAAATAAACTGGAACTTAGTAATTGCAAATAAAATAAATTGCAAATAGAATAATCGCAAATAAAATAAATTGGAAACTTAGCAATTGCAAATTAAATAAATTTTAATAACTTAGTAACCAAGAGAGAATTGGAAACTTGGAGAATTGAGAATTGAGAGAGAAATGAGGATCAGAGAGAATTGGGAGAAAATTGGAGTGGGGCGATATTTATAGAAAAAAAAACAAAGGGGAGTCATTGGAGCCTGGAGGCCCAATGGCCTACTGACGTCAGCAGAACATTGGGCCTCCAACGGCTCAAACAAAAATTTAAAAATATATATTTATTAATTAATAAATAAATAAAAGGATATCAGCGACTAGAACCAAGGATATCAGGGACTGGAACCGTCGGTTCTAGAACCGAAACCGAACGGGCGATTCCGATCCAGTTCTTCATTTTTGGGAACCGAAACCAAAACCAAAACCTCCCTAGTTTTGGTTCACAGTCCGATTTCAGCTCGGTTCCACTGTTGGAACCGAACCAGCATCATGTTTACAATTATTCAATATTTTTTATTGCAATTAAATATTTAAATCGCAATTACATTTTTTTTTACTCAATTGAAATTCATTTTCAACAATTTTTTCAAATTTATTTCCAACAAAATTTTCAAATTTATTTCTAAATAAATTTTTATTATTATTTCCAACAATTTTTTTTTTCAAATTTAATATGTTTTTTAATTTGTCTAATAATTATTTTAATTTAAAAAAAAAAATGAAGAACCGATCGGAACCGGAATCGGGTGAACCGGAGTCCGGTTCCAGTTCCATCCAGAACCAGAACTGTGGTCAGCTCTACCCCGAACACTTGAAATATTTTTCAACCCGGTTTCACGGGTTTAAATTTGTATAAGGTATCATGTTCACCCGACGAGATGATTCTCTAGAAGCACGGCCAGAAACACAGCTCACATAGGCAAGGAGGGACAAGGCAAATATATATAAATATATATGTACACCACCAGGTTTGGTGGGGGTTCTCATGGAATAGCCCCACCACATTGGCAGAAGCCTTGGTGTGTAGCCAAAGTATTTAGATTATATTTTATGCCCTTATTTGGGTTTTAATTTACCAAAAATTCGTCAATCTGCCAAAATACCCTTTTCTTATTCATGTGTACTTGTATAATTGAATCCTCAGTCAATAACGAAAAACAAAATTGAGTCCTAAAAGTAAAAGGAATCTAAACGTGTGTGTGTATACTGGTCATGGGCCATCAATCCTCATACACTTTATATATGTATATTGCAAGGAGATAGGGTTCAATGATTTTAAACAAAGGTTTGATCAGGAAGAATTGGCATGAAGACTATATTATTACAGCAGAGGAACAACTTCAGACGAAGGTGATTGATAATAATCATATGCGAGGGTCATAGCTAATTAGGATTTTAACAAACTTGCAATGCCTGAGCAGATCCATATCCAAAACATAGATGAACATTTGAGAATTGAGAGGGAGACAGCTTCAGCCTTCAAAAACACAGGGACGTACGATCGAGTTGGAAAAGATGGCGGTCCAACAGAAGCTTCAATTGGATAACATGGACAAAATTCTTCTTCAACTTTTAGGCCAAGTTGACAAAGAAACCTTTACATTATTGGACCAACAACTAATCTGTGCTCCATACATAGTTTCGATATTGCAGGTTGCCTTAAAAGAGTTACAAATATATAAACCCTGCAAACCAGAGAAGAAGATTGATGAGTTGGTCATGTCTTGGTCTTCCATGGTACCTAATCACCTAATGGTAGATTTGATGGACAGATTTATCTTCCCTAAGTGGCTAAAGGTTTTGTATCACTGGTTGACCACTACTCCAAACTTAGAAGAGATTCGTAATTGGTACGTGGGTTGGAAGGGACTCATTCCACAACAACTTGTAGCAAATGAAAATATTTATCGACATGATCACCTTAATATTGCTCTCGACATGATGTCCCAGGCTGCTGATGGACTGATGGAGCAGAAATTAACCAGCAACACGAGATCAAAAAGCAGGCGGGCGCATTTGCATGTGCAGCGGAGATGACTTTAAAAGAAGTTATCGAGGCCTACGCACAGCAGAATGAGTTGGTTTTTAAGCCTAAACCTGGGAGGATGCATAATGGTCACCAAACATATGCTTTTGTTAACAAAAGCAGCATATATATGTGGAGTCCCTTAATCAAATGGTGTACCGGTAACACTTGACACTTTGCTCAACATGCACAATATATACTTGTAATTGAAGTACACTTTTGTACACAACATCTAAGGAAGAACTGTGCTTTTAAGTGTTTTAGTTTGGATAGAAATACAAATACAAGCTAGTAGTATAGGATGTTCAATGTATCAAAAGTTCGCAGCTGGTGAATTCTTATAGATTTACCATTTCAAGCCTTGACTTCCAACATCTCTGAAATATTATATTTATATATATATATATATATATATATAAGATAGAGCTTCGATACAAGCTGCTGTATTTCAGCATACAAAAGATAGAGCTTCTTGTGTGTGTATATATATATATATATACGGTCTCATTCCTATCAGGACATCCTTATATAACTTTATCGAGATATTGAATGTGAGCCACTCATTTATAAGTAATTTGACAAATACATTCCAAATCAAAATATGTAAAATAAGTGGCTCACATTCAATGTCCTTATATAATTCTATCAGGACATCCTCATATGAAAATTTCCGTATATATATATAGTACTGAGATTGTAAATTTATAATTCAATCAAGGAAGAGTTCATTTAATCCTTCATTAATGGTTTTTAAATTCTCTCTAATTAACTCGAACCAACTATAATATGCAAGTGTACTTTCAAATATCAATAAGTATAGGTAAATTAATTATATGAGGAAAAAAATGAGATAATTTAAGGGTCGAGAGAAATTTTGCAAACTACATGTTATTGTTTGGGCGGTCATCTGATCATATAAGATTGTAACTAACAGCATCCATGATGTATAATATCATGACTTCTGGTATAATGATTTTTTTTTTTTTTTTTTTTTTTGGATAGTATATATCTATGTGGAGATAAAGGGTTTTTTGTCACTCTTTTAAGTTGTGTTTCAGAAGTGTCACCACTTTAATAACTTAAGCTTTAAAGGCACCAAAGTAAGTAAACTTCCAAAAATGCTTTTACTTTACATATATTTTTTATTTACTTTTCAGTTTTCAATTTTTTATTTCATTTTTTCATTTTCTTCATCGGCTTCCATCGGAGGTCGAAGTCGTTCGACCTCTGTTAGAGGTCTGTTCGACCTCCATGGAGGTCGCACCTTCAATGGAGGTCGATGAAGAAGAAGATAAAAAATAAATAAATAAATAAATAAATAAACTTCTATTTTTGTAAAATAACTCTTAGAAATTTTCGAGACTTTTCAAGTATTTTCGAGACTTTTTAGGTAATTTTCGAGACTTTTCAATTAATTTTCGAGACTTTTCAGGTAGTTTCCAAGACTTTTTGGTAGTTTCCGAGACTTTTGATAATTTCTAAGATTTTTTGGTAATTTATGAGACTTTGGGTAATTTTCAAGACTTTTCGAACAAAACTGAAATTTTCCAAACAAAAATTTCATCTTCTTCCTTGAAACCTCCATTGGAGATCGATTTTGACCTCCTTGAAACCTCCATTGGAAGTCGAAGGGTGTTCAACCTCCATTGGAGGTCGAATCAACCTCCAATGGAGATCAGACTGACCTCCAATGGAGGCCTTTCACCTCCATTGATGGAGGATTTTGAAAAAAAAAATTCAAAATAATGAAGAAGGTTACTGTGGGGGCATTTTTGGAAGGAACTCATTTTAGATATCATTTAAACTCAACTTATTAAGGGAATGATAGTCTTAAAATGCCACCTCAAAAAGGTGCTATATAATTTTTGAACCCTCAATGGAAATCGAACTGACCTCCAATGAAGGTCTTTCACCTCCATTGATTGAGGTCCTCCATTGATGGAGGATTTTGAAAAATAAAAAATAAAAATAAAAAAATCAAAATAGTGAAGAAGGTTACTATGGGGGCATTTTTGAAAAGAACTCATTTAGATGTCGTTTATACTCAATTTATTAAAGGAATGATAGTCTTCAAATGCCACCTCAAAAAGGTGACATATAATTGTTCGAACCCTAGTATCTATCTATTCACCTATCTAGACTAGGTATTTTTTTTTAAAAAAAAGCTTTTGACATTGGTAGGATTCATGTCGTTGATTTGGGACTCATTTGCCTAAACATCAAGCTCGTTCATCTACCAGCTGATCTACGTCATTGGGAGCGACTTCTAGTATAATACAATTATATTAGTCCTACAAACTCGTAAACCTAAATACGAAAGGCAAATAGTCAATAATAGAAACCATAATTTTTATTACACTAATGCTAGACTACCCAAAAATTTAGCCCAAATTTCAACCCAAATGATATAGCAAGTGATTTTTTCATCAACCACATCATCTCATGTTATACGTGGTGATGACAGCTCACTTGTCACATCATTTGAGTTTAAATTTGGATTAATTATTTGGGTTGTATAGCACTTCTCTTTCTCTTTTTATAATTGGCAAATTGGGAAAATGTTTATATAATATTATCTTCCAAAAGAAGATATAAATATATATATATATATATATATATTCTATTATCAGTTTGTCCTGACAATAAATATATCAAGACGAAGAATGTGGACCACTAGATTTACATACTTTGACTCAAAGTGTATACACTTGTTAAAACTTCTCCATAATCTGTGGTCTACATTCTTCGTCCTGATATATTTATTGTAAGGACGAACTGACAATAGAAAGACTGTATATATATATATATATATACATAAATTTTCCAATGAGGATGCCCTGGTATAATTATATAAGGACATTGACTGTGAGCCACTCGTTTTACATATTTTGACTTGGTATGTATGCACTTGTCAAATCACTTTTATAAATTAGTGGTTCATATTCAATATCCTAATAAAGTTATATGAGGATGTCCTAATAGGAACGGGACCGTATATATATATATATATATATAAGGAAATCAGAAATTGGAATTACACAACAAGATTATGTGTTAAAATCTGAGAGTTTCTTTTGACAATACTATTTTTTCTTTTTACACTTCTTTTCTAAAGAAACTTCATTCTTAAAATTTAAAAAAATTCTAAAGACACTTCCTTTTATTCTAAAATTATCTTTTTTTATCTTTTAGTACTCCTATTCTAATGACACTCTATTTAAAAATAATAATAATAATAAATAAAATAAAATTCTAAAGACACTCCATTTTATTTTAATAAAAGGTAGGATGTACCATCGTAGCCTTTAGATTCATCCGATGAGTAATCTTTGAATTAAATTATTAGAAAAAATAATCTCTCCTAAATCATTAGATTAAATATTATATATTAAACACCATCTCATAAATTTTTAATTACCAAACTAAACTCTCTCTCCTCCAATACATATCTCTAACTTTATATATTCATTCTTTCTCAAGTAAGACTAACAGTTAAGAAGAAAAAAAATATATACGAATCAGTTTGATTTTTAGGAAGGGTCATTAAAATTTCTAGCACTCTTTCCAAAGCCATTTATAGAAAAGTCACCTACTTAATAAGTTTTGTGGAAATAGCACCAATTAAGGTGATCTGCCAAAATTGCCCATAATCTTTCTCTACCTCTCTCTTTCTTCCTTCCTCTCTCCTCTTTTATTTTTTCAAAAACCTTCATTGATCCATTAATGGTGATCAAAACAACCACCGTCGAAATGACCTCCATCGAAACGACCTCCATCGAAACGACCTCCAACAAAACGGTCGACTCCATTAAAGGTCGTCAAAAACGACATCCGTCATTAAAAAAAATTATGGAAATAAGTCTCGGGTAGCTGAAATAAGTTTCAAGTAGCTGAAATAAGTTTCAAGTAGCTGAAATAAGTTTCAAGTAGCTGAAATAAGTCTCGGGTATCTGGAAATAGCTGAAATAAGTCTCGGGTGACCTACCTAAGACTTATTTCCAAATACCCAAGACTTATTTCCTATTACCCGAGACTTATTTCCAGAAAATAATAATAATAATAATCTTCTTCTTCATTGACCGCCAATGGAGGTCGAGGTCATTTCGACTCCAATGGAGGTCTTTCGACCTCCATTTAAGGTTTGTCCTCCAAAGAACTCCATTGATATATCAATGCAGTTCTTTGGAAAAAAACAAAGGGGGGGGGGGGGGGGGGGGGAGAGAGAGAGAGAGAGAGAGAGAGAGAGAGAGAGAATAAGTGAGGGCAATTTGGGTAGATCACATACTTTAGTGCTATTTCTACAAAACTTATTAAGTTGGTGATATTACCACAAAACCAATCCAATTTGGTGCTATTTCTCCCTATTACCACTTTTGTTTTAGGAACTGTATATATGTATAAGCTTGATAATTTGTGGATCGGAAAAAAAGCTCTTTAACACTATGTTTGGTTTGATGGAAAGGAAGGGAAATGATAGTGAGAAAAGGGAAGGAAAGGAAAAGAAAGGATAGTGGTTTTAATGATTATTGTTTGGATGGTTATAGGTGGAAAGAAAAGGAAATGATAATAGTTTTATTTTATTTACGAAAATATCCTATTTTAACAATATGAATACAAACAATATATAGGGTTATTTTTGAGATTTAAAAAAAAATTATTAATGGTAGAATTGCTTTCCTTTCCTTTCTTTTCCCTCCATTTCCTTCCAAATTTGGATGGAAACTGAAGTGCTTAAAATATAAAGATTCATTTCCTTTCCTTTCCCTCCATTTTCTTTCATTTCCCTCTCATTTAACCATCCAAACAACAAATTAGAAATCCCTTCAAATCTTTTCCTTTCTTTTCTCTCTAATTCCTTCACACCAAACATAATGTAAAATCTAGGCAAGAAACAGGTGACCTTACGGTTACAGAGCAGAGCAGAGCAATGTAATCATTTTTGTCACACAAATAGGAGGTTGGGCAATCTTCAAAATCGATCCATAGTAGCTACTAGCCCACCACTTTTATAGCCCAAACATTCTGATCCAGTTTGTTTGCTCTCATTCTCATTCTCGTGACTATCAATCAATATTAGGAAAAAAAATGAGAAACTTAATAATATCATATAGTATGAACTTCCAATCACAAATAATTTTCATCACATATAATATGATTTTAGCACTCAGGCGTATTGCGCCCAGTATACACTTATGATCATACAATAAATTGAAAATTACACTTAAATTTAAAAATATACTTAGATTTAAATATACACTTAAATCTAAACTTAAACTACTGGTAAAGATTTCAACTTAAAATTTAACATACACTTAAACTTCATATGTAAAATAAATTTTAATAAACCTTAATTTCAAACATAAAATGCAATTAGTCAAAGAGTTAAAAAGATTAAAGAGATACCGATACAGTTTATATTTTTAATATTTTTAAAAATAATGATATAAATATCAGATCAAATGGTACAGATTAGGGGATAATGGTTTAACCTATACCAAACCCTATTAAAAAAAATTGGGTTGAAATATTTGACCCGAACATAGTTTTAAAATGCTCCAAACCCATCCAAACAAATCAGATCTACACTAATTTTGGGTGTGTTAGGAACTTTTGCCATTGCTTCATGCTACAAACATCACATGTGGTTTTGCATGGAGAAAAAATGAAATTTAATTCTTATAAATAATAATAATAATAAGAAGAAGAAGAAGAAGAAGGGTAGTCAATGGTCGTATAAAATTAAAATATTCAATTGATTGGGCACTGATGACTGATGTTGTGTGTGAGGATCCCTATGGTCCACTTATTTCCAAGCACCTGTTGTTTTGATATTTATATATTTGGAGTTGTTGTCTGGTTATTTCAACACGTGACAAATACTTGTCAAGTCGCCATTCGCCATTTATGTTTATCTAACTATTTTTTATTATTATTATATTTTTAAAACAATTATCTACGTACAATCATCCTATAATTAGTTCTGGAAAATTGTCGCATTAATAAAAAAAATAATCAACAATCAATTTCTAAATGCATTTCTCTAATTACATCTGCCCAATTTATTTTGGTAATAAAATTGTTCATTCAATTTAGACTTTAGACATCGATATAGAAAAATAAATTAAATAAATAAAAATGAAATATGTACATGATGATTATTTATTACCTACAAGCTACAAAGAAAGTTTGTTTTGGACTTTAATTTTGAGCCTATTTTACATGCCCAATGGAGGAACAATAGTGGGCTTGATCCATTAGTATCTAGATAGGATTTCTAGAAAAAATAATTAAATAAACTATACTTTTTCTTCTTTTTTTTTTTTTTTTGAAATAATAAACAATACATTATAATTCACAAAATACCTTTTGATTGAGTTCTATTATGCTCACAAATCTCTCATTCTCTCTGGTTTACAGTCTAGAATATTTGTTAGCTATAAGAATTAGATGTTGTTATCTTAATAATCATTCACTGCATGCTAATATCCTAAATCAAGGAGAATATGAGATTGATCCGGTATACTCCCCACACCTATAAAACGAGGTTATGGGTTCGAGTCCCTTCCATCTCAAAAAAAAATCTTTGAATTTATATAATACTTCAATAAATATATATATATATATAGATCAAGGAGCACTATAATATAAACTCATCATAAAATTTCTAGGCTCGTGATTTACGGGTATTGGATCGATCGATCCGTACCCAATGAGCTTAATTTCATCGTAAATCTTTAATGCAAATCTCATAATCACGTGATATAAGAGTAAATGTGATCGGATAATCACTATATAATTTGAAATGGAAATGCACAATACATGAAAGATACACCTTGGACGCTCTCTTCAAGAGCATTAATTATGAATTATGATGGCATTGGACCAAAGTAATAAAAAGAAAGAAGGAAGAAGCATGATGTAAAAATGGTTGCGCCGTTTGCTTGTAAATGAAAGAAAAGGTTTTGTAAAGTTGGTGCCCTACATGCAGCTTGATAGTAATGAATTTGTTACAACTTTGGTTAGACAAAAATAATATTGGCAGAAATAATAATTAAAGAGAAATCAACATGTTGTTGCTTGCTTTCTTATGCCTATATTACTTTTCTCAAATAAATAAAATATCACCTTCTTTGCCTTTCTCTGTCTATGCTGCATACAGTGATATAGACAATACATCCTCAAGTTGGCCAACCCACAGTACACTATTATATTTTTCATATTAAAAACACACATTAAATTCAAACCTTTTTTTTTTTTTTTTTGACTTCTGACACCAAATGAGTTGGGAGCCTGTTGGATTTACCGATTAAGATTAAGCATTATATAATCTACTCTCATAATCGAGAGATATTTACTCTCATAATGGTACTAGGGTTTGAACCCTAATTAATAGCGGAGTTCCATTTTAAGGATTCCCACCACCAAGTCAAAGGACTCTTAATTATGGTCAAAACAAAGTTAATTTAACTCATTATTGGTTACATAGAGAAAGTTATACAACTTTATTTCTAACAATTATCATAATTACATAATAGGCTAAGGTCTCATTTGTTTTTTTAGTGACTTGACGATCCTGAATTTTATTAAAGTCTAATAGAGACTGAAATCCGGAACTTAATAACATTTTTTTTTTCTCACCTCTCAATATAATGTTAACTTGTTTGTTCAAGCCCACTCTAGCCAATCTAGAATTTTTTTTAATTTTTTTTTTAAATAATTTAAAAAACATCCTTTTGTAATATTGAATTTATCAAAATTTACTTTCTATTTACAATTTTTTTTTTCCGAAACCAAATAAGACTTGTAATAGACTTGTTAGATTAATCGAAGCAACCTTCCTCAATCTTTAAAAAATCCTTTTCATTTACTTATTTTATCAAATTCTGGGCTCTCTTTATTTATCAACATAAAAAATTGATCTTTAAATTAGGTTTTTTTTTTTTTTTATAAAAAAAATTATATAAATTTGAATATTTTATTTATTTTGAAATTTTAAATTAATCTAATATCAAAATTATGATACAAAAATTAAGAGCAACCATAAAGGAATAGAAATTTAACTATATAATTTTAAAATATATTTTAGTACCTTGTATGACTTTTTTTTTTTTTTTTTTTTTTTTATTTTTTTTTTTTTATTTTATCTTTTTACAAAAATTAATTCTAACCAAAATTCAATCCTGGTTACGTATCTACTCCATAGTCTTAGTCTTGGTGGACAAGCAGACAGAACCATAAAAGCTTATTTAGAGGGCATACGAATCTAGCATTAGATATTTGAAAGTTAGGTCATAAAAGAATCTAGTACTAGTAGGCATCATGTCAATTGATAGGATAAGATTTAAGATAATAATATATAAATATTTGATCAGAAAACGACAGTTTGAAGTGGAAGTGTGGGGCGACAGAAATGGTAAACATCGTCATCATCATTCATCAATAAAAACAAAATCTATTGTACACTCTACGAATCAATAAAGCTCGGCTCGGATATGCTCTCTACTCTCTACGTGCATGAAATTTGAAAATATTTCATTTCATCATCTCTTCTCACTTCCTTGCATACTTGTACAGTTGTAGGGGCTCCTTTTTTTCATTTCCTTTCTTTGCGACGTCTGTCTCCTTTTCTTCTTCCCTTCTTTTAGTGCGCACTCGATAGGATTAAACTAAATTAATAATATAATATATTTGGTGTAGTAAAGATTAGACTGAAATAATATTTTTTTTTATTTAATATAATATGAGAGTGGATACAAAATAATTGTATTTTATGAGAAATTAGTATAAAATTTTATTAATAAAATCACTTTAAATATATTTAAATGTTAGAATAAAATATATTAATATTTTTAAAAATAAAATATATTAAATTAATTTTTAAATGGATTTATAAAAAAATAAAAATAAAAAAAAAAAAAGAAAAGAAAAGAAGGTATAACAAAAGCTGGGACAATTTTTTTTTTTTTTTTTAATTTCCCTTTCAAAGCGAAAGAAGCTGAAAAACAAAGTAAATGGTTGACAACTAAAAAGGTTCCTCTTTGCAATCTTTTTCTTTCTCCACTCTTTTCAGTTTTTCGTCTTTCGCTTGGACTCACTGGTGACCACTCTCTACTTTTCAAATAAATATTTTAGGGGCAAAATACTCTCACAACCCCTCAACTATGGCCATGTTGCAACTAGATGATGACAATCGATTATTATACTTTGATACCCTTACCGGTGGATGGATTCTGTTAAGAAAAAATAATTCGAGGTATTATTATCATTTTAATCAAACAAACACCTCCACCATTGGAGTTTTGAACCTTAAAATTAGGGAAAACTAGGGGATGATAGTATTTGATAGGAAGCGGAGGTTTACAAGAGCCTTGGACATGGACATTGAGACGGGACGATGAAGGCTCGATGAGCTTTGTGTGAAGGGGGAGACCCGCACCTCCATCTTTGTTATGAGGAGGCAGTTTCCTCCCAACGAAAACCGTGAAGGATTTTGCTTTTTATATTTACATATATATATATATATATATAAATATATATATATATAATATTTTAATAATGATTTATTTATGTTATTGATATCTATTTTATATGTTTACTTTTTTCAAAGGTACTTTAATCATTTCATATGTTAACCCAAGTCATTTCGTGTGTGCGTGTGCGTGTGCGTGTGCGTGTGTTAAAATATTTGTGTGAAGAAATTTAAGTGGAAATGACACTAATAACTTCCCACAAAGAGGTTTAGCATATTCTCATGTGAAGAAGACAAGATATATTATAAAGTGAGAATGGAGTGAGAATGGGCTTAATCATATTATAAACCAGAGATAATTATCCCGGTGGCCATTGAATTGATGACACTCTATTAAAATAGTCACTGGATTGGAAAGTTGTTCCAAAAAAACTATTTTTGGTGAACCTTGTAACACCAATGACCATTCCATTCAATTACATCCAATGAATGATATTTTGGTAAATAGGGGGATGACATTAATTTATTTTAGATTTTTGTTGGAAATTAATTTTTTCAATGAGTGACATTTTGGTAAATAAACATATGACATTAATTTATTTTAGATGTTTTTAAAAAATCAATTTTTTCTTTTTTTGAAAAGAATAATTAAATTTAGTGTATATATATATATATATAAATATTTATGTACACTAAATATAATTATTCTTTTCAAAAAATAAAAGAAATGGTTTAGATCAATATATGTATTTTATATATATATATATAGATTTTTTAGATTTTGTAGCCTTAATTTTCTTCAAAAAGAAATATATATATATATATATATACGGTTCCGTTCCTATCAGGACATCTTTATATAACTCTATCAGGATATTGAATGTGAACCACTCATTTATAAAAGTGATTTGACAAATGCATACATACCAAGTCAAAGTATGTAAAATGAGTGGCACACATTCAATGTCCTTATATAATTCTATCAAGACATCCTCATAGGAAAATTTTCGTGTATATATATATAATATTTGAATTTATTAAAGAGTAATGCTACATTGCCCAAATTTGGTGCTCAAATCTGGTGCCAAAATGATGTGACAACACTCTAGGTCATTCATTTAAAACATACAAATCTAATACAATTTAAATGAATGGCATACAGTGTTACCACATCATTTTGGGAACCAGATTTAGGCATCAAATTTGGGCAATGTAGCATTACTCTTTATTAAAACATGTGGTTGTAGTTGGACGTCCTGATTAGAGAACTATAATATATATATATATATATATATTTGAGATATATATACATATATACACACTAAATATAATTATTCGTTTCAAAAAACAGAAGAAAAAATTGATTTCCAAAAAAAATCTAAAATAAATTAATGGCATCCCTTTATTTACCAAAATGCCACTCATTTAATGGAATTGGATAGAATGACCATCAGTGTCACAAAGTTCGTCAAAAATAGCTATTTTAGAACAACTTTCCAATTCAATATCCATTTTGATGGTGTATCATTAAGTCGATGGCCACCGAGGTAATTATCTCTATAAAGTATTTAATATTTCTAATCATTAGTAAGATTTCGTTAGGACTTACCATTTTAGTGTTATATTGTCATTTTCAATCTTATAAAAACATCCTTTCAAAAAAGATAATTTTAAATTAAAATCTTATAAAAACATTACTTAATTATCAATTCATTTAAATTAAATATATGTTTTATTATCCAAATCACATAAACAAAGTGATTTAAATAAATAAATTTAAAAAAAAAAATGTAATTAATCTCCACCATTGGTGGAAATGACATTTATCGTCGTTTCGAATAATTGGTCATTTCGTGTAGTTTGGGAGAAAATCTTGCATGGAATAATCTCACTGCCACTTTATAAGATTGTCCAATGAAATTGAATCAAATTACAGTTTTATAATATATTTTTATGTTTATAAGATAAATAACATAATTTTATTTGACGGTCTCACCGGATAATAAAATTGTCTTATATAAGATTTTCTCCTAATTTGGTATCTAAAAATGACAAGGTCTGTCAAAGTAATGATTTGATTACCAAGGGTAGTTACGATAAACTTTGTCTTACATAAAAATGCTACGTGTAAGTTCGTTTGAACTTATAATAAAATTAATTTAATATCCTTATACATAGGTGAAGTAATTATACAAAACCTAAACGAGACATGCTTATTTATAGACATAAACAACTTTTCTGAAATTACTTCCTTTGGTGACTTGGTGTTACTAAAATTCGATCAAACTTCATTCCTATAAGTCTATAAGGATGTCCTTTCTTTTCTTTTTTTAAAAATAGAGATTAAAAAATGGACGATGTAGAATTTTTTTTAAAAAAAATATTTTAATAAATCAAAGATAATTAGGGTATTTACGTTTTTTTTTTAATTTTTTTTTTACTTTTTTAATGTGCTCAAGGGCAGAGGGAAAGGGGGCTGGCAAGGGGTCATGACCCCGCCCTAAAAAAATGAAAAACAATTTTAAATAAATTATAAAATTGTTAATTTAAACCTTTTCACTTTGATCCTCTTAAATATTTGTGAAAATTGTCAAAAATAATTTTGTTTTTAATAGCATACAAAGTTTTAACTTTTAATAACCACATTGTAATAAAAACAAACTCCATCCATAACCACAAACTATGAAAATATCATTTGCCTCTTGGAGTCTTGGCTATCGGGTTTTTTAACTTTTTAAAACCGTACAGGTTTATTGGGCCACGGGCACCACTGATATGCCCGTGTTTAATGTAAACCATGGTTTAAATATATAACCTTTTTTTTTTTATTAATTTTTGTAAAAATAACGTGAAATGTTAAAAGAATCATGAAATCTTGAATAAAAATCGTGAAATCTTGAGAAAGAACATGAAAACTTGGAAAAAATGAGACATTTTGAAATTCTTTAAAAGAGACAAATACCGAACATCCCTCTAGAGGTGGGTTTCAGTGATTTTTTCTTTATTCTCCTCTAGAGGTGGGTTTTAGTGATTTTCTCTTTATTCTCATTAGGTTTTTATTCTTCTCTTCTTTTGCAGATATCAGTTGTCGGGAAGGGAAAGTCTCTACGGCGTTGTTGCACGCCTGGGCGCGAGCTGTTGAAGCAGCACCAATGCTGCTTGGTCCCGATAATGCCTTTGTTGATCGTGCCATTCCGGCGAATGTGGGAGACGTGCGAGAGAGATAAGGGAGGAGAGAGAAAGAATGTGAGAGTTTTTATTTTTATTCTTTTCAAATAGTTGGGGGGAGGATTTTCATATAAGGGTATTTATATGGTTTTTTAAAAGCATTGTTATTAATATTTAAACTTCGGTATATGATTAAAAACGAAAATTTAATATTTGAAGAAATAAATATTTTTTTCTTCTGTCTTTTTTTTTTTTTGTATCCCCCACAATTTTTTGATTCGCCCCTGGATATGATCAAACGTTTAAGTTAACAGTCGAACACTTACATCGAGAGAGATTTTTGTTAGTTTTCAAAAATTTGTTTCAGCTTGAGGTAGATCTCATATGTAATTAGTACTATATGGATATTATAATCATAAAAGTAAAGATATGCAAGTACATGTCTACCACTACATAACATCTCTCTGTTTCGGTCAGCTAGAAATGATACCAAGAGAAAAGTCAATCAAAGGACAGGCAAGCTTTCTATTTCTTTAATATAATCACCAATGTGGAATCTCAGTAACCTTTGCAAGATAGTGGACCTTGAAGTGAATGAACCGGTGATCAAAGCAAATTTGAAAATAGAAAAAGAAAAGCTAGTTAGCTAGGCAGACCCGACAGTACTATATAAATTTAAGTATGTAACTTTCGAGAAAAGAATTTGTACTAAAGGTTATAATTATCTCATATTAAAATATATAGAGGTCACGTGACACCCAAACAACAATGAGATATAAAGAGAAGGTTCTTGGGGGCATCGGAATGCACCATCCAGATGTTACCACGTAAGCAACTAACATCTGGATAGAAAATGTATAGTGCATTAGTGTATCCCGTTACATCCAAGTTTTAGTTGATATAAAGACATATTAAGCTGTTTTCATCAACTTCAAGTTGCCTGATGCGATAACCTTCGATTTTTGTTCCAGAATCATATAGATTTCATCACAGAGTCTTGTAATATATCATTATATATATTTTGCTTTGCACGTTTTAATTGCTTTATTTTCTATTTTTCAATAAACAATCTAACTCAGTGATTTATATTGGGTCTGAGTTCATCGTATGTGGTGTATATAAAAAAATAGAGAAAATTTAAATGCAATTGCAATCTAGATAGTCTGAATCAGGGGTAACAATTTGAGTTATCATGTTATGTTTATATAAATTAAAAACAGATTAGTTTTTTTTTATAAAATATAAAAAAACTAAACACGATCTATTAAACTTATAAATTATCATGTTATAGGCTAAAACTTAAATGTGACCGATTAAATTATCGGGTTACTTGTTACCATCCAATTAATCCATTAATTTATAGATTTGTCAAATTTTCTATTTAATTTGCTAAGAAAAATTAACTTTTATCAAGTGAAAATTGCAAAAACGATCCATTTAAGCTGTTGATTATTGTTTTTAACCTTCTCCCATAAATTATTGTTTCTAAGTTCTAACCATTCATATTAATTTCTTTTCACCAAACAGTTACATTGTTACCCTTATTTACATTTCCTTCAAACTACTGCACAAAATCGACGAAAACCTACTACAAACAAAAACCTTTTCTTCAAAAACCTTTGCTTCAACTCTTATGACTAAAATCAAAAAGCCTACTACACAAAATCATCATTTTGATCCAATTGTTATCAAACAATGTTTTCGTTTCGAGAAAACTGTGAAATAGCATGTGTTTCACTTTCAATAGTGAAACACGTCATTTACTCTCGATAGTAAAACATCTCATTTGTTTCACTTTCAAGAGTGAAACCAATCATTTCTTTCACTTTTAAGAGTGAAACAAACCCTAAAACTAAAAAACTACACACAAAATTCACAAACACATATTAAACCAAAAAATAGATGAAAATTAAGTGAATTTACTGTTTAAACCAATGGTATATACTTTTTGCCTACACTATTAAGCTTGTCGGTTCGAGTCGTATCCCTATCTAAATCCTAAATTTTTTGTAATTGTTTAAAAATAAATAAAATATCATCAAGTGGCACATACGTCAATAACTAAAATGATAGTGCACTTTCGCTTCACATTTAAATCACATTTTGCCAATCCAATAGAATCACAACATGTAGGGTTAGGTCTCGATAGACTCTAACTCAATTACGGTTTATTATATTTATATATATAGAGAGAGAGAGATATGCAATATGGGGTGGACTAACTCAATTACGTTTATTATATTTATATATATATAGAGAGAGAGATATGCAATATGGGGTGGGCTAACTCAATTACGTTTATTATATTTATATATATAAAGAGAGAGATAGAGAAAGATGCAATATGGGGTGCGCTAACTCAATTACGGTTTATTATATATATATATATAGAGAGAGAGATATGCAATATGGGGTGGGCTAACTCAATTACGTTTATTATATTTATATATATAAAGAGAGAGATAGAGAAAGATGCAATATGAGGTGCGCTAACTCAATTACGGTTTATTATATATATATATAGAGAGAGATATAGAGAGAGAGAGATGCAATATGGGGTGGGCTAACTCAATTACGGTTTATTATATTTATATATATATATATATATAGAGAGAGAGAGAGAGAGAGAGAGATGCAATATGGGGTGTGCTAACTCAATTACGGTTTATTATATATAGAGAGAGAGAGATGCAATATGGGGTGGGCTAACTCAATTACAGTTTATTATATTTATATATATATATATATATATATAGAGAGAGAGAGAGAGAGAGAGAGAGAGATGCAATATGGGGTGCGCTAACTCAATTACGGTTTATTGTATTTATATACATATAGAGAGATAGAGAAAGATGGACGGCCTTCTGTAGTTTTGAAAATTTACAACCTTTTCTATGTTTTAACTTTTGTAACATCTTTAATTGTTATATTTTTTTGCTTTTACCCCTGTTTCATTCCTTATTTTTATATTTTTATTATAAACAAGATATCTAATATATATTTTTTCCATCAAATCAAATAAAAAATATCTTTGATTTTAAATGTAGTATTTATTTTAAATGTATCTTAAATATAAATGATATTCGATCATAACATATATGTTATATCTCAACTAATATTATTCTCATTCAAATAATTTTGTTCTCTCTTACGATATTAATTATCTCACTCATCACCCTAATACCATATTATACCTTTGATATGTTATTTATTTTAAAATAATCAATTTGTGTTAATTTATATAATTAAAACATGTCAACCACACATATACATATATTAGACAAGATATGGTTGACTCAGTTGTATGCCCCTCAGGCCCACACCACGGGGTTGTGGATTCGAGTCTCTCTCACCCACACCCACACCAATTTATGTTTAACTATTAAGATATTTTTATCAAACAAACTTTTATACTTTTTTTTTAAAAAAATTAAACTAGTTTTTGGATGTTAGAAAAAAACTATGAGTACAATATTTAATTTTAATTAGTTTTCTAACTCCTACATAGTAAACATTATTATTGAATCATGAATAAATGGCCATAGTGTTTTACTACATTATGTTTAGATTAATTTTAGATATTGCAATTTTATAAATCAAGTTATTGTTTCAACTACTAACGTGTCTTTTTTTTTTTTTTTTTTTTTTAAGAATTATACTATTACATAAATTCCGGATTTTTTTTTTGAAGGGGAGACTCGAACCCGTAACCTTGTGGTGCAAGTGTGAGTGGTTTTATCATTGGACAAACCTTATATTGTCAACTACTAATGTATCAATTGACAAATAAATACTCATTAACGATATTTTTTATTAATTTTTTCTCTATCATACCCTCTATAATACATGATATAACTAATTATACTTTACAATGCCCCCGTTGGAAATAATTTATAGCTCTGTATATATATATATATATATAGTCTTTTTATTATCAGTTCGTTTTGATATAAAATATATTAAGACAAAGAGTATGAACTATTAAATTTACATACTTTAACTGTATATAAAATGCGAGAATACTGTAAGTTTTTTCATACATAATTCTAATAGGTGTCGATGTTTATCGAAATGATTTTCAATTAACACCGGCGTCTATTTAAGATACCGCATGTATCTTATCGTGAAAGGTCCGGAGTGCTATGAATAAAGAATTAAAAAATATAAAAAATTTAAAAGGAAAGAACAAATTCCCTCCAAATGATTGGATATTTGGATGGATAGAAGCGAGCAAAGAAGTGATGAGCCCGCCAAAAAGGCAATCCTGACGATACCCATTTGTCTGCCAAAAAATAAATCAAAAATTCTCTCTTATCGATTCTGATTCCTCTATAGTCTCTATATATACCCTCCAATCGTCCCCCACTCACTTTTCACTATCTCACTCTCATCTCTCAACTTCACTTCTCTCTCTGCAATTCCGCTTCACATCTTTCAGGTTTGTTTCCTCTCTCTCCCTCCAATGTCTCATTGAGTCGATTTAACGCTTTTTGTTGATTTTGATCTATGTATGGCATATTCTACTTCGATTGTTTGGAGTTTTTGATTAATTGACGTCTATGATTAATATTAATTTTGCACTTGCGATTTGATTTCGAGTGAGTGATAGAGAGAATTATTTTATGGTTTGGTTTAGTGATATTCCTTGTTCTTCAACTATATAGATCTCGTTTTCGTTAATGTCCTCCATTTGATTGCTAAGGTAAAAAACTGATCTCTTCTATTGATTCAATTTAAACCCCGTTATTGTTTTTTTGTTCTTCTTTTCTATCTCTGTATTATATATACTACTTCGATTGTTTACAGTTTTTGATTTGGATTTGTGACTTGATTTCAAGTTATATGGAGAATAATTTTGTAGTTTGGTTTAGTTTAGTTATGTGTTTTTCAATAAACAGCAGAAGCAAAACAAAAATCTGAATCGCTTCTAATTTTTTTGTTGTTTTTAATTGTCGAAATCGAGTTTTTTTTTTTTTTCTTTTCTTTTCGTGAATTCGATTGTTGGAAAATGATATAAAATTGGGTTTTTTCTTTTTTCGCTTCTCTTCTTTTGACTCACGAAGAGTAATGATAAAATTTTCAGCCGAAACAGTCTATGCAATTAGTAGACGGTTATGGTCAGAATTTCTACCTACACTCTTTTCTCGATAAGTCTGAGCTTAAATTATATGGATGTTTTAGATAATTTGGTTGAAATTTGATTGCTTGGATTGTTATATAGTGTTTGTTACGGTCGAAATTGATCATGATAGGTTAAGTAGATATAAGTTCCTTTATTATTTATAAAGAAATTCAACAAAGTAAGCATGTGAATAGCAATATTTTTATATTCTCAATAAAGTTCCGCTTAGTGAGTTTCCTGGAAAATGCTTTTGAAGAAAGGTATTATAGACTTCATTTTCTCACTTGTTGTCACTTAAAGTGGTGATGTGATTTACCTTTTATTAAACTAGATTTTAGAGAGATTCTCTTCCACTTATTAGAAAAAAAAAAAAAAAAACTATTAATATTGATCGGTTATTTGCCTATTAGAATAACTTAATTAAAAAGTCTTATTGCATCTTTCTTATTGGTAGGCCACAGAATCTATAAAAGGTGTCAGCATGGAAATTGATTCTCTTTTTTTGGTTGGAGATCTTTAGTATATATTTCCTTTTTTCTAAAAGTCAAATTAGTAAAGTTGAATGCAGTTCAAACAACAGGGTTATGTGATAATCTACTGTTAGTTTCATGACAATTCTACCTCTAGTATGATCTGTAATTAGATGTATTTGTAGTACCCATTAGCATTCTTATTTCTTAGTAGACTTGGAAATTCTTTGAGTAAGTCATATCCATCTCATGCTTTGGCATCTGAATGTTTTTAATTAGTGATTCAACATTGCCTTGTTAATCTGATTTAATTTGATTTGTAATTGTCGTGGCCTTGTTTTGCAGTCTATAGCTAAGCTACACCTTATCACTAAATTTAAATCTTAAAAAGTTTTTGGTCCACACTCCAAGATTTTCTGCCCAGAAGATGTTGCTAGATTGGTTGGTTTAAGATCATCTTTAGCAGGTGATTTAGAACCAAGACAGACAGAGAGTGAGAATATCTTTCGAAAGTAGTGGACCACTTAAATTTGTGGGTAACAACCCCTTGTGACAAATATATATATGGCTTTATTGTAAACTTTCACGGCCTCACGGGCTCTCGTACTCTACAACCAAATATCTCTTTCTGACTACTAGACCAATAATTCTTATTCCACTTGCAGGACTTCATACGGGTCTTTCATGTCAATATCTGCCTCTGTTTTCTTTTTTTTGGCCTTATTCTTTCGTTTAATCACATTTGTTACGTTAGGTTATGGGTCGCGTCATCTCTATACAAATATCCATCTTAATCAATATCATAACTGATTTGTAATTTTCGTACGGAATATAAGATAATGTGATAAATGATATAATAATTACAATACATTGGGCATACTGTTTTAGATGAATTTTTGAACCGATACTAAATAATATTAATCTTTACAATATATATATATATATTTTTTTTCCAGGAATATATTTAGGAGATATTTCTGCTGCTCATTGTCAATATTGCTGTAGACCAAAAGCCTTTTGAACAAGTCGACAAAAGTGGTATGTTGTTTGTATGTAGTTATTTTACTGTGATCTTTATGTGATATAAAAAAAAATAATGTCAATGTTATCTGTTTCCTTTGAGGGTAATACATATTTCACAAGCAATATTTGGTCTGTCTATTTGAAATCATTCTTTAATTTGAAATTAGTTTCCTCTCCCAAAGGCCAATTTCTTACCACCAAATGGCTCACTCAGCTCTCCACTTATTTTTATTAGCTCCCATATTGTGGATAAACATAAAGACCCCATTGCCAACGTTTCATTAATTATAAGATGCATTACATTATGGCTGATTTGTATTTGTCAAAGTTTTGATGAAGCCCACAAAATGATAGATATAAATTAATATGGAGATTATTTATTTTGTAAATGTATTATAGAATGAGATTGTTAGTGATCACAAAACGGTGGATGTGATTTTTTTTTTTTTTTTGATAATTTAAGATTTAGGAAATATCTACCGCTATGATTATATGAAATCTCATACAATCATTTAGTTTAGACTTTTTTTTTTTTTTTTGGGACAGAGTTTAGACCTTTTTTGTATGAGGTTTCTGATAAATTTTATAAAGAATGTCAAAAGCTTTCAACTTTTTTAGAAAAGATTTATGATTATGTTAAAAATTTTAGGATGACTACTTATATTAATAAAACCTTATATGAAATAAAATTACATAAGAGTTTATCAAGTCTATTATCATTATATGAGAGTTTTTAGGTTTAAATATAGTCTTGAACTCTTGATTTATATTTGTAATTTTTTTTTTTCAAAAAAAAATAAAAAAAAAATACCCAGGTAAAATCATTTTACCTTCCATTGAATTTTGCAACATAAAATTAATTAAGTAAATAAAAATAATATAAATCTTATAAAATTAAAAATTAAAATAAGTTTATTGGAGCCCACCCCGTAATGGCGGCGACCTCCTCCACCTTTGGAGGAGGATGACTGTTTCTACAATAAAGCTACTTTCAATTGTGGTTTTTAATGCTTTTTTAAAAACATATCTATTCTTGTTAATTTTGCATATCTTAGAAAGTTGTATGTTTTTTTATATATATTTTTCCCTTCTATTACATAAATCTAGATTTTTTTTCAGGGAAGGACTCGAACCCTAATGTTATAATTTAAAACCTTTTTTTTTTTTCTTGACATTTCAATCTTTAAATTTTTTTGATAATTTAAAATTTTAGAAAACATCTACTGCGATGATCATATGAAATCTCATAAAATCATTTAGTTTAGGTTTAAATATTAATAAAACCTTATATGAAATAAAATTACATAAGAGTTGATAAAGTCTATTAGCATTATATAATAGGTTTTTAGGTAATTTAAATATAGTCTTGAACTCTTGATTTATGTTTGTAATTTTTTTCTTAAAAAAAAAAAATAATAACCCAGGTTAAAAATCATTTTACCTTCCATTAAATTTTGCAACATAAAATTAATTAAGTAAATTAAAATAATATAAATCTTATAAAATTAAAATAATTTTATTGGAGCCCACCCCATAATGGCGGCGACCTCCCCGGCTCATCCACCATTGGAGGAGGATGTCTGTTTCTACAATAAAGCTACTTTCATTTGTGACTTTTAATGTTTTTTTAAAACATATCTATTCTTATTAATTTTGCATATCTTAGAAAGTTGTTATTATTATTATTATTTTATTTTAAATATTATACTATTTTTAAAGAGAGAAAAGACTCGAACCTATAAACTTACGATGTAACCGTGTATATATATATATATGAAAGGTTTTATAACTGGACCAACCTCGTATTTTTTTTTATTTTTTATATGTTATTAACTTATTAGTAAAGTGAAAAAAATAAAAGAAAATAGGGAGTAGCTAAGGGCAGAGATAAATTGGAAGCACCTCTTTTCCGTATAAAGTATAAACAGTTGCTTCTACACATCTTCACTTGTGATTCTATTGAAGGAAAAATACCGCCCTTAAGAACGGTCGGTTACAAGTGACAGCTCAAAAGAAAGTGTTGCTACCACTATGCTGACGTGGCAACACATTAACAAATAACAACACACTGTAGTACTGCTACATTAATCAATATTACTTCCTTTTCTTTATCTTCGTCTAGAATTGTCTTTACATTTTTTAATTCGGGATTTAGAGACGAGGAATGGACTCGTATTTATAATCTTATGGGATGTTAGAGGTAAATCATTGAATCAACCCAACTTATAAGGAAAAAAAATTTAATTTTCTAATACAATTTGATTTTCTTTTTATTTTTATTTCCTTTGGTAAACGCATCAAAAAGGAATTTACCCAAAATAATATATAATTAATTGAAGCGCGACATAGATATTTTTTTTGAGTAGCATTGCTCCTAGAGACTCTCCCACCTAATTTTTTTTTTTCTCCGAAAGAAGTCTCTCTTGCTTTACAAACGTGGCTACTCAATAACAAAGCAGGGTGTTAGATATATAGAAAGAATTTTGTACACATATCATCCCTTTTTATTTTCGTTAGAATAATCATCGAATTCATTCCCTAAATAAAATATTTTTCGATTTTATTTTATTTTTGAGTTTTATTGAAAACCAAACCTAAAAATTTTAAACTATATTTATTATTTATAAAGACTATTTATGTATTGAAAAATGATTAAAAAAATTTAATTATTGATATATGTATTCAATAATTAAAGTTGTTTATCAACGTACATATTTTAAGATGGTCCATTGATTTACAAAGGTGACATACATTAACAACTTATAGTTTAGTTTGTTGTGGATACGGCATTGTTCTCACTTTGGTTATAATTTTTTTTATTTTTTAGTATTATATAAATTCGAATTTTACCCACAATCTCATATCGTAGGTGTGAAATGTATATCATCGGACCAACTTCTCACATTGTTTATAAAACCGTAAACATGAAAAAAAATTCCTTTGCATATGGGAGACCATTGGGGTCACACTCATAGCTATAATTTAGATATAATATTTGATTTAGTTAGGCGAAGAAAGACTAGCATTTATGCTAGTCCTTTTATAGAGATAAAATCGAAACAATATCTAACTTTTGTGTTAGTCCTTTTTATTAATTTTTTATTTTTTTTATAGTATTTATCTACCAACCTATTTAAATCAAATTATTTTATTAAAAAGTTTTATGGTTGGTAAAATTTGAACAGCTGATTTAAGAGTCATTTGTCCAAACCCACGCTCGTTCACCTAACGAACGAGTTACGCTCTTATTGGTATGTTAGCCCTTTTTAGAAAAAGAAAAATCAGTAGAGATAAAAGACAAAATAATATGAAAGATGATAAAATTAGAATTTAGAAATGATTAATGAAATTAATTAAGAGAGAAACGCAGAAGGGGATCTTAAGTTTCAAGTAATTAGTTGCTGTGCCTTTGCCGATACTAGGCGGAGATGATATGATTTGAAGTCCGAAGGGATTAAGACTAGTTTTTGATTTGAAATAAAATCTTTTATTTTTGGTTTATTTGCATGGCTGTAAGGCTTTATGTATCCTCTGAAGCTTACACGAGGGTCTCGTTGCTCCCTCCTCTCTTTTTTGTCTATCACCGTGATAACAACTTTCTATATAGAATCTTTGGTTTTCCTTCAAGGGTCTGGTGTCATTTCTTGATTAACTACAAGTGTCTGCTGCTATTTCTTTATACAATAATCTTGATTTCGCTTCGAGGGTCTACTGCTCACTGCTGCTGTTGAATCTTGGTTTTGCTTCAAGGTTCCAGGTGGGTTGTTACTGATGATATGCTATTCTTGTTCAAGTTATTATATATGCTGTTTCTATGACTTCTCGTACGGATTGGATTATTATATCAATAATGTATTAGGAATTTTAACTTAATGAATAATATCTGAGTTTTTGAATGTGGGGTTCTTAAATTCTGTGGATCACATTCTTTTTGTTATCTTTTTTTGATTGCCTCCTGTTATTTTGTTTGTATCTTGTTTGATGCTTATTAGTTTTCAGTTTGGAGATAACAGGAAGTTTGCACTGGAGTAGAAAGTTAATTACTATATGTTTAAAATCTATCTGTGGAAGGCCATTTTAATTATTGAAAACTTAATTTGCTTTTAACAAATGTAGGGCACACAATTTTTTTGAGAGCTTCTTATATTGGTGTTGGAGGGTTAATTTGTTCTAGAGTGATCTTATGCCTGGAAATAACTACAACGCCAATTCTAATTCATCCCATATTCCGACAAATCGTATTGATCGGCTTTTAAGAGATAAGAGAGAAAGAGAACTAAGGAAAATCAGCAGGTTTCAGCATGTGAATGAGGTGAATGATATTAACGGAGTGCCTGAATTATCCGAGTATGACCAACGCTCAAGGGATGTTGACCCTTCCACTGTCGATAATGACTTAGAAGGGGTCACAAAGGCACAAAATGAGGCATGTGAAGGACTAGATGGGAGGCCTTTCAGCAGGCAACGTCTGTTGGTCGTGGCCAATAGACTACCGGTCTCTGCAGTCAGGAGAGGAGAAGAATCATGGTCGCTTGAAATAAGTGCTGGGGGTCTGGTCAGTGCTCTTTTGGGTAAGCAGGTTATCTGTTTATCTTTTTATGTTCTAATTGATAAATTTTAACATTCTTATATTTGGTATTTCTCCGGAAATCAGAAATTATAAGCATTATGATTGAATCTTTTGAAGGTGTGAAGGAGTTTGAAGCAAGATGGATTGGGTGGGCCGGTGTAAATGTGCCAGATGTAAGAGGGCAGGAAGCACTTACTAAAGCTTTGGCTGAAAAGGTATAAAGTTCAGTCTCAATGTCCAATTTGTATCTGTTCATATGCCATGCACAGTGCCACATTTGCTATTTTGTTAACTTTCTTATATGATATATAACATCCATTATTTTAACATAAGAAAGATGTGGAAATTGCTTTGAGTCTTTGACCACCTTATGTTTCTGATATATACTGCAGAGGTGTATTCCTGTATTCCTTGATGAAGATATTGTTCATCAGTATTATAATGGCTATTGCAACAACATTTTGTGGCCTCTTTTTCATTATCTTGGACTTCCACAAGAAGATCGCCTTGCCACCACCAGAAGTTTTCAGTCTCAATTCGCCGCATACATAAAGGCAAATCAAATGTTTGCTGATGTGGTAAACCAACACTATAAGGAGGGTGATGTTGTATGGTGCCATGACTACCATCTCATGTTTCTTCCAAAATGCCTAAAAGAATACAACAGTGAAATGAAAGTTGGTTGGTTTCTCCACACACCCTTCCCTTCTTCTGAAATCCATAGGACACTGCCTTCCCGATCGGATCTGTTGCGTGCAGTTTTAGCTGCTGATTTGGTTGGGTAAGTTTTCTCTTTGTTCTGCATCCTATGTAGAGTGTTTTGCTCTAATTTCTTCCTACTAATGGCTTTTCTTCTGTACAAAATTTGAATTTCCATGGATATTTCTGTTGGTAAGGTTATTATCATCCAGTAAACTCTCAATGAGAATTCTTCGGGGTTGACGATATAAGCATATACAGGAGTAGTTATGTTATCGTTGTTCCCTATATTGTATTTGTTCTTTATTATTTTTCATTATTCATAATCTTATGACAACTTGTTTTTGTTGGGGCACAGTGTTTATCATTATCCCCTCTGCTTGGAATGATGGATTCCTGATTTACCTTTCTGTTGTATATTTTCTCTCTCTTTTTTTTATTTTTTATTTATTTTTTATTTTTTATTTTTTTTAAGTAAATGATGTTTCTCATCAACACAATATTGTTCATCTTGTTCTATCCAATTAAGGTCCATTGTTAACAACTTGGAGTTGCTGAAAGATCTTATGATAATAATTATTTATTGATTTAAACTTTTTCCTCAACTTTTTCTTTCAATGAGAGGATAATGTTGGTTTAAGAGTGTTATCATCTTCCAGACCCTTGTCATTTAAAAATATAGAAGGAAAAAAGAAAAAAGGAAAGAAAATTAGATTTAACCAAAGTTAAAATTACAGTTTCAGTATTTATTGATTTGATACTGTGTAAGTTTTAATCTTCATCAAATTATCTCTATGATGCTGTTCCTTATTATTGTAATTGTTATGATTTGACTGAGATATATCATCATAAGTCAAACATGTGAAAAGAGTTAATTTTGTGTTTCAGTTTTCACACCTATGACTACGCAAGGCACTTTGTTAGTGCTTGTACTCGTATTCTTGGATATGAGGGGACTCCTGAAGGTGTTGAGAACCAAGGGAGACTGACTCGAGTTGCTGCGGTATATTTGAATTGAATTGCTTATTTGATTGATTCTGTCTTCATTTAATTCTTTGAAGCTTGGTACTTTAGATTTTGCTCAGGCATTTGAGTCGTCGGACACATTCCTCAACAAGAAGTTTTGATTTTCACATATATATTGTGGTCTTCTTTGCTTGAAATTTCAGTTTCCTATTGGGATAGACTCTGATCGGTTCATACGGGCTCTTGAAGTTCCTCAAGTCCAGGATCATATCAGGGAATTAAAAGACACATTTGCTGGTAGAAAGGTAGATCTTGTGTTTATTATACGGCGTTGTTACTTGCTTGATATTTTAGTTGTTCTAAAAGTTGCTTAAGCTGACATCTCAGTATAGTAAATTGCTAGTTTTTGAAGTATATGGCCAACATTTGGTTACTTCTGAAAATTGTAGAAATATTGGCTTAATTTCACTTAATGGTTTGGTTGCTAGTTTCCTTTTTATTTTTTTATTTATATATATATATATATATATAATGTTGATAGGAAAACCGCTTTACAGTGTCCGATAAGCCCACTTGTTGTGGTTGTTTCCTTGGGATTACCCAAGTTGTTAAAGCTCTCAGTTTGCTTTGCTTTCTTGTTTTTTAAATGACCTACTTGTTTATCACTTGATCTGTAATCCTCTGCTGTTTCAATCTTTCACAGGAATAAAACTTGTTGTTCTGCCTATGTATAAGAAAAACATTTGCTGACACTGCTTTTGCACACACACACACACACACACATATATATGATATTTGAAGTTAGTTTGCTTTATGATACTAGCCTTTACTAGGTTCTTCATAGATTAGTTTTCTGCCATCTGTCTGTCCCGCCAACCTAACCCAGTGTTGTCTCATGACTTTTAGATGCTGGGTTGAGCAATCAATCATCATAAAGTGTTTGAGATGAAACGTAACAGTTCTTCAAGATCTGTCATGTATGATGAGAGTATTCATATTGTTAGCACAAGAGTGGATTTTATAGAGGCCTAATGATCCATCTCCTTCTCATTTTTGCTATAAATGTTAGTTTTATTTGGTGGATATTCAGTGTGATACACCAGATTTGCACTAGGGCACTATGGTGTCATATCACTTAGCATGGCACTTGTCATTTTTGGTGGTTTCATTCTAGATCCAAGAAGTGTAGTATGATGGTATCATTTGGTATAGAAATGAATTGTTATCATCACATATAAGTGTTATTCACTATTATAGTTTGTTGTAATTAAAAGGAGTTGAGGAAAAAAAGTTATGCCTCTTTAGTAAGTGATGTTTGTGGTTGTTTTATACCATAGTACTTATGTGCCTGAGTTTTATTATCATGGAAAGGATGATCGTGCTCTCTCTGTTTCTCTCACATATTGCTGTATTGAAACCTAATATGATCATTGTAACTTTTGTTGTCTAAAGTGCTTACTGTGATTGATCTGATTCTACAGGTAATGTTAGGTGTTGATCGCCTTGATATGATTAAAGGAATACCGCAAAAGATACTGGCTTTCGAGAAGTTTCTTGAGGAAAACCCTGACTGGCGTGATAAAGTTGTTTTGCTGCAAATTGCTGTGCCTACAAGAACAGATGTTCCTGAATGTATTATTCTTCTCTAATTTGCTGCATCTTATTCCATATATGGTTATGCTAATTTTACTATTATATCTAAATAGCTTTGGAGATTATTCCACTCTTTTTAGGTTGAATGATTCAAGTGTTAGTAACCATCATACCTAAAAGCTTAAGTTGATAGGAAAGAGTCCAACAATAGTATTTAAGCAATCTAACACACTCCTTCACGTGCAAGATCAACGGGCCTGTCATGTGGCCGAAGCCCGAACACATTCAAACTCTAAGAAAATTCAGAAATAAATACAAATTCAATCATGTGTGGGGATTTGAACCCAATACTAACCAAACTTTGATATCATGTTAGTAACCATCAGACCTAAAACTAAAAGCTTAAGTTGATAGGAAATGACCCAACAATAATATTTAAGCACTCTAACACCAAGTTACATATGTTTTTTTCTTATTTAAGTCTCTTAACATGTCTTTTAAGGGCATACGTTAAAAGCAACTCCCAACATTGGCAGTTTTGATAAAGATGAGATTTTTTAGGATCAATTATAAATTAGTCTTCATCTAAACAACATTAGTAGTTGCTCAAGACACATTAATATAAGCTGTTTCCCTTATGAGTTTGTATGTGCTTGTGTGCGGCCATAGAGAACAATCATGACCATTTGCATCTTTGCAGCCTTAAAAGTAATGAGAACACTACAAGAAAGGAGGGTGAGTGAAATGGGCGTGAGTAACAAGAATACTTCTGTATGTCTTGTAAAAATCATTTTGGCTCATCAGTATTTTATGATAAAGGGAATGCTTCACACCTTCATCTTCTTGCTAGTAGAAACTATTGCATGAAAGAGAAATTTGGAAATTGGATTTCCAGGAGCTTCTGGATTGCATTTCTGATTTCTAAATCTTTGCTGTATGCAATTCCCATTTATTTTTTGTTGAAATTTTGTCCATAAACCTTACCAGATGCGCCGAATTTATATAGAAAAGGTACAGTGAAGTTTATTTGTCAAAGTGGATTCTTTAATGGCAGCAAGCTCGGTTGAAGGGTAAATTTTTCAATTTCTTGAAGTAAAAAAGCATAGAAAATAGTTCTAGGTGGTCATTTGTTGATGAATGTTGACTTCTCTCAAATGCAAAATTGTCTTGCTCATTGGCGCTAATGTCTTCACAATTCATTTAAAGCAACTTAATTGCTCCTTTATACAGATTGTTACAATTATCACTATTTGGTTTGTTATTTATTTATTTTTGTTCTTTTGGGTTAAACTGACTGTTTCTCTGCCATATAGAGTGATGTTATATGCTGTCTCATTTTGCCATATGATATTGCTTTCTGTTCCAAGATATTATAATAGATTCTTTGTCAACACCGTTCCTATTTCATTTCTTAGAGTGACATTATACTTTGTAGACATTTAAATGTCATCGTGCAGTCTCTTTCTATGCTAGTACAAACTTGACTCCTTAGCCATTATGCCATGAGTTTGACCTATGCTTTAATGTTTAATACAATCTGTATATTCACAGATCAAAAACTTACCAGCCAGGTTCATGAAATTGTTGGACGCATTAATGGCCGATTTGGAACCCTGACTACTGTTCCAATACATCATCTGGTATGTCTGACTTCCTTACTTGACTAATTATGAGACACTTCTTGCATTTTCATTTTTCCGGCTCAATGAATATACTAAATTGTAAGGAACTTTCGAGACTTTCATTGAAGTCAATATATTGAAAGGAACTTTCGATACTTTCATTGAAGTCAATTTTCATATTATCCTTAACCTTTAGTAACACGTGGGAGACATAATGTATATTTATTAAAAATGGTAGAATAGCATCAGGGTTATCCACAGGGACGGATGCAGTGTGGGTCGAGGGGGGGGCCACTGCCCCCCTGAAGTTTTGAAAATTTATAAATTTACCTTTGTTTTAATTTTTATAACATCCTTAATTTTCACGATTTTATGTTTTTATCTTAGTTTTCGTGTTTTTATGTTTTTATCCCTATTTCATTTTTTATTTTTCTAGTTTTCCATAAACGAGACATCTAATATTTTTCCTTCAAATCCATTTTAAAAATATCTTTGATTTTATATATAGTATTTCTTTCGATGAAGCTTAAATATAAATGAAAATCGAATCATAACATATATGTTCTATCTTAGCTAATATTATTTTCTCATTCAAATAATTTTGTTTTCTTTTACGATCTTACTTATCTCATTCACCATAATAGCATATATTATATTTTTGATGTGTTATTTATTTTTAAATAATCAATGTGCCAACCAAACATATACATATGTTAGACAATATGAGGTTGACACAGTGGTATATATGCCCCTCACACCACAAGGTTGTGGATTTTAGTCTCTCCCCCTCCCCAAACCCCCGAATTATTATAATATTTCAAAAACATATACATATATTAATGTTTAACTATTAAGATATTTTATCAAACAAACTTTTTAAATTTTTAAAAATTAATATAGTTTTTGGATGTTAGAAAAATACTATGAGCACAATTTAATTTTTAATTAATTTTCTAACTCCTAAACTTTATTATTGAATCATGAATAAAGGGCCAAAAACTTTTTCTATATTACGTTTAGAGTAATTTTAAACATTCCAACTCTACAAATCAACCTGTATTCCAACTATTAATGTATCAATTGATAAATGAATACGGTATTTTTTTATTAATTTTTTCTTTAACATACCGTCTAAAATACAATATATAACTCATTATTTTACGACATGGCTCCGTCCCTGGTTATCCACATGATAGGTGACGGGGAGTGATAGGAGTGTCTACATGATTTGAACAGGCTTCAAAATGCCTTGGTTAAAAGGTCTATAATACCACATTTAAATTAAAAATGCATTGAAAGAAGACCAAAGTTCTTTATAGTATGTATTTTCTTTTTTATTATTTAGCTTTGAGCTTATATGTTGGTGATTAGTTCTCTATAAACCTTAATGCTATGGAAGAGAAAGGGGAATAAAACTTAAATATCATAATGTTGAAGGGTTGAAAGAGCAACAGGGAGGTCATTTGGCTTTGTAGCGATAACAACGATAGCAAGAAGAAGATTATCAGTGAATTAATAGAGATAACCTCAAGGGGTGGGCTGAGTGGTTAAAGGCCCTTGCGACCAACTATCTAGGAGATATACTATCTCTCAAGTTTCTTGACTAATAATATTGTAGGGTTTGCCAGAAGTCCTCAGTATAGAACCAGATGGATAAAGAAAGTTTAGATATTTCTAGGTATCAGTAAGGGAAAAAAAAAGATTAACTGAGATTATATGGTCTTAAAAATATGCTGTTCAAGTATGGTGGAGTTACTAAAGTCTGGAAATTTTATTGTAGCTCACAGATGTTCTCAGTTTGAATCATAGTTTTCCAGTCTTTTCCACACCAGAAAATGGCCCAAAGAACCTTGCAGTTCTACATATGTAAACTGACTTTCACAGGACCCTTTTGTATGCTGGCTTTCATTATCCCTTACCATGCATGATCTCTTGTGAATATTATTGTTTTACTATGTGCATTACCATTTGCAATGCTGGTTTCTATAATCACTCTTCAAGTATATAATTAAGGGAACAGAGATTTCCACTTTAATTTCTGTATAGACCATTAAGTCTGGACGGATTATCTTTGTTGGGAAACTTGTAGAATGAACTTAATTTGTACATTTATTAATTGATAGTTTTCATTGATAGATTACCTTAGGATTTTATTTTTCTGTGCCGTTTTCATTTTTCAAAGAAACTTCTACCATTTTTCTGTCTTGTCAGTTGTGGCTATCATTGTTTTACTACTTTGCATATCAATTTAGTATGCTGACTTTTAGAATCATTTTCCAAGTATCTTCATCAAAGAGGGAGATCACTGCTACTATCTGTCCGGATAATGTTTTAATTAATGGATTATTTTCATGGAAAATCTGTGAATTAATGTTTATAAAATCATTTTGATTATTTAAATTCTATTTACACGTTAATTGTTTGGTAAATTGTGGCTTACATCTGGCATCAGCTAAATCTTTTATCTTTATGCATAGCATGTACTTAAACTGTTACCTTTGGTTGATCATGATTGATCTTACATGTTGATAATCATATGCAATTCTAAAAGTTTTTCATGGAATTCCTTCTTTCTGCAGGATCGTTCTCTTGACTTCCATGCGCTGTGTGCATTATATGCTGTTACTGGTACTAATTCTTGTGCTCTACTTTTCAGTTCTATACTTTTTTCTTACATAAATTGAGTCCCTCTAGGCCTTAATTTTTTACTCTTTTGAATAAAGGTGCATGATAAGTATTTTGTATTATTTATTATGGTATTCTTAAAGCCAGCTTTCGGTGTTTTTGATGCAAGCCAAGATTTGCTACCGTGCCATCCTGTAGAAAGTTAAAAATGATAACATACTGACAATAGTTGACAGGAACTGCTCGTAGACCTTTGCTTGTCAACCATATTGTATGTCCATTTTTAGTGGTCTTGAAGCACAATCATCAACATGGATTCTCAAGACTATGATCCTGAATATTTTTTCCCCTCTATATGCCTTTTTTTTTTTTTCTTTCTTTCTATTTTGTATCAGTTTGTCTGTTGCTGACATGGCGAGGGTGTAAATCAGAGGGACATGTTTGACTTTGTATCAAACTGGTGGCATATCTCTTGTCGTTATTTTAGATTTTAGAATTATGGTACTTTTTTCGTCATTAGATTCATACCAAAACAAAGGTGATCTCCTGATCATATTTTTAGAACCACTAACAATTGTGTCCTCACTCCTCCCCTACTTTTTTTTGTCAAACTTTAAACATTATGGATATGGGAATTACTTAACCAAGTCTTGAAGCTTTTCAGAAATTTTCAAACTAATAAATCATTCTAGGTCATTTGAGACATAAGAACTTAAAATTTTAAACTTCCATTGATTCCGAGAGAAAACTTAGGATTTATTTTGTATTGTTTTGCAACTTTATTTATATAATGAAACATCTTTAATATGGTTTTTAGTTTAACACTTATTTTTGAAGAAACCATGTTTTATAAGGTATACCAATTATGTTTTTTATCTGCCTTTTGGAATTATAAAATGCAAAACAATTTTTGAAGATAATGCCAAGTGGATCGTTAACTTTTAGAGGTCAACATCCTTATTACAATGGTCACCTGCACGTATTGTCATAATGTTTGTGCTATCACTAGAGCAATTTTATTGTTTTCTTTAACTGCTTTTGGTTGAATAAATTTCTCCAAATTAATACAACTCATGAAATCTCTTTTCTTTACTTTCCTATCTTTTCTCAGATGTAGCACTTGTCACATCTTTAAGGGATGGAATGAATCTTGTCAGCTATGAATTTGTGGCATGCCAAGACTCAAAGAAAGGGGTTCTCATTCTCAGTGAAGTAATTACTTCTTCCAAGTTTTGTTCTTGATTTTAGTTGCTCAATGTAGATTTTTTTTTATTCGAAGTAAAAATGAAATACGAAAGTACGCTATCACTGAAATAGAAGGACACCAATCCATGCTATCATGCATATAAGCATTTCTTCAATTTCTGCATAGTTTCTTTGGATTAGATGTCAGATTTAGAAGGAGAATGTTAACAGATTTTTTGTAGTCTGTTGATGAATGTTGTTTCTCATATATTATGGGTGGATTTTCTTCTAGCCTTACAAATCTTATGCTAAAGTTGATTTAAGTCCTGGGGTTTATTTATATAATATTAGTTTAGCTTCATAAAAACACTGCCTTATTCCATAGGTATTGGAAAAATTCTCGATCATTATTTTGGTAATCTTGAATCTTGATACACTTTTTAGTTTGCTGGTGCTGCACAATCTCTGGGTGCTGGAGCAATACTGGTGAACCCTTGGAACATCACGGAAGTGGCTGCTTCAATTGGTCGAGCTCTAAATATGTCTCCTGAAGAAAGAGAGAAGCGACATCGTCATAATTTTGCACATGTGACAACCCACACTGCTCAAGAATGGGCTGAAACCTTTGTAAGGTATATATGAAATAGTGTCATGATATGCTTCATGATGTGAAACTGAAGATGCTTGCACTTTTTGGTCTTTGGCGATGAGTTTTTTGTTGCTTGCATCACACTTTTTTGAATGATACAAATATGAGAAGCCAGCTTTTTAGGTTATATATCTTTTATGTAACAACCATAAAATTTTTAAGCAAACAAATTCCATGAACTACTTTTATTTGATTTACAGAGTACATTGGACTAACAGAATATCCCCTAATTGACAAGCACCAGTTCCAGTTTTTTTTTTTTGTGAAAAGCTTTTTGAAATCTAGATCCATGCCTGTCAGATATTGAATTTGTTAGTGAAGCTCTGCAAGAAGGTGAACTAGTTATACTCTGCTAATGAACTGATATTCCAATGAAATTTCAGGGATTAATGACCTTTGTTTAGTCCATAGAAATTAATTCCTGTCCCAACCCAAGTTTTGTATTCAAACCATAAATTGTTTTAAGGTTCATAGTTTAGCTGGATGTATATTCTCAATTGCTGAAGTTAGTTTGTGGCAGTCTCTTGTTTTGACATGGCAATCCTAAGCAATGAAGGAAGCATATGCCTGGTATTTCATTAGTTTTTGTTTCATCATGATGTTTTTTTGACTCAGCTTTAGGTTTACGATTTTCACTTCGGTAGCAAACAATGAGTTTCCTTGTTCATCTTAGTTATTAAAAGTCTTAAAATTCCCCCACTCTAGTAATATGTCGATTATCGACAAAGTAAGGAAAAAAAAAAATTCTTCAAAATAGGCAGAAGGGCTCTTTAAAATCAAAACAGGAAGAACTGAATGAACTCATGAAGAGATACCCCATATTTTCTATTTATGACATGGTATCTATGGCCTGTACCTTGCACAACTGCACAGGTGACTTGGTAAATGTTCAATGGATGTTTATCAATGCTACACAGGTCATCTCTAAGTGCATGCTTTATTTGTGAACTTGATTCTCCAGGGAATTCCTGATCAAAATTATTTTCATTACTTTGAGGAGTTTGAAGATCGGTTATTGATCTAGTCTTTTGACTGAATTCTATCATATGTTTCATGTACTAGTATACTAGTTTATGTTGGTGAGCTAAAATTAATCAGGGATTTAGGGTAGTGAGAGTGCAGATACTGTTTCTAAGAGATTAGAATCCCCATCCCCAAGGTACATCTAAATAGCAGAGTAGCAATTTTTTATTTTTTATTTTTTTTTAATTTAAAAGAAGCAGAGTTGCAATGTTTGATGTTCTTAAATTGTGAACTTCATAAACATACGTTCCCTTGTTGATGTGACTGGTGGCATCCAAATGATCAGAGAGAATAAAATTTCTGATGAATATATTGGTATTTAACAGCATCATGATGATTTTGGAATTGCCATGTGAAATAGGCAATCTTGCTTATATGGTGATGGAATTTAAATGAAATTTGATAAACGATTATTTTGTTGGGATGGTCATAATTCAGTAGCACTATGACATTTTAAGAAACCCATAGTATTTTAGATATCTATTAGTGATTTCGCAAATGATTCCATATTGTTCTGGGCCAAGGAGTTTCTTGTTGTGTTATTTATTTTTTTTCAACTTTAGAGAGATTACATCGGCATTTTTGCTAAATCTAATTTAAATTACGTAGTTGATTAGATAGGTACCCTAATTCACACCATTTGTGTACCTGTTGGTTTAAAGGGCTCCTTTCAATAGCTTCTACATAGCTTAAATCTTGGTGCTCCCTATTGAAGCTTCAAATGAAGATATTAAGCATTGAAAATTAGGAATGACCTTTGGAACTTTTAGATGTTTGCCATTGAAAACATTAACCCTTGTTTAGTGCCAATTTTTATTGTTTAAGAAGTTGCATCAACAATTAATTTATTATGCAACATACTGAATTCCTAAAATATTATTCCTAGAATGCATGCTAGATACATAGATTTACCTGAGGTATCTGAAATTTTTTCTTTATGGTAGAAAGGGCTTGTTTTTGTTTTAACAAAGAGAAAATAAACTAGAAGCTAAACTTTTTGCTGATTTCTATTGTGGAAAATTTATGAATGTTTAAGTCATGTAGATGGATCAGTAGAAAGGTATACATTTAGATAAATATAAATTTTCCTAAAGCACGAGTAAAATGTCTTCTTATTTGTTTCCAAAAAAAATGTCTTCTTATTGCTGTATTTATTTACTTTTGGTTTCAGATTTTGCATTTATATTGTTGTGCAAATTATTCAAAATGTTCAGATATTTTGTGAGCATTCATAAAGTTAGAGCTTATTGTCATTATGCAGTGAATTGAACGATACTGTTGTTGAGGCCCAACTAAGGATAAGACAAGTCCCACCTAACCTTCAAGACGCAAATGCAATTGAGCGTTATTTGCATTCTACTAATCGTTTGCTCATACTGGTATGCACTGTATGGTCTTGAAACCTTTGAGTTATCAGAATTTCCCTCGGTTGAGAAATATTGAAGGTTTTTATGAGCAATTCTCCTTAACTACTAGATATTCATTGTATTTAGCTGCATATGTTAGCATGAGTAGTTTGTTAACTACCATTTTAACTAGAAATTCTACATATGATCAGGGAATACAAAAAAATACAATGGGATTAGCATTCTAAATTGCATAACGGCTGATTAATACCCAATCGCTGTATGATAAAGTAGTAGAAAATGCTATGGACTAAAATTTTAAATTATATAAGGTAAATGAACACTTATCATTTACTTGTTGGACAGTTAAGGTGCAAGTTCTGTAAGGTTTCTTTATCTATGTTCTTGGTTTCTTTTTTGTGAACTCATGGTTTACTATTTTCTTGTATTTCTCTTGTTTGTATTAGAATTTTCAGTTTCTTATTTATTTATTAATTTTTTTAAAGATATATGACATGGAAAATTTTGTAGTATGGTACATGAGAGGATTATGAGTGTCATGAGAAAATTTTAATGCAGTTTCTCCGGTTTAATAAGTAAACAACAAAGATGCACGAGCTTAATGATTCAGTATTTGGAAGACATTATTGTGCATTTGTGCTGTTAGATGGTGCTTATTATTTGGCATTTTAATCACATTCTTCTAATTTTTCGTTGTTCTTAAACGTAGGGTTTCAATGCAACATTAACTGAACCAGTGGACACTTGGAGAAGAGGTGATCAAATTAAAGAAATGGAACTAAAACTGCACCCGGATTTAAAAGAACCCTTGACTGCTCTCTGCAATGATCCAAAGACAACAATTGTTGTCCTCAGTGGGAGTGACAGAAATGTTTTAGATGATGTACTAGATCTTTCATCCCTCTTTTCTTTTTTAGCCTGCCTCTATCCATTTCTAAGCTGAGTTCTTTTACAGAACTTTGAGGAGTATGACATGTGGTTGGCAGCAGAAAATGGGATGTTTTTGCGCCGTACCAAGGGAGATTGGATGACAACAATGCCAGAGCATTTAAATATGGATTGGGTTGACAGTGTGAAGGTGTTTATAGTACAGTTATGTTTCTGTTTAATTGTGTTTTCCAGCCTAGAAACCCATAATGAAAATGGTATTTTTTTCAGCATGTTTTTGAGTATTTCACTGAAAGAACACCGCGATCACATTTTGAACAGCGTGAAACATCACTTGTATGGAACTACAAGTATGCAGGTATTTCATTTTTTTGGATGCTGTTTCTGTTTAAGGTAGTTCTACCCTTTTGATTGTTCTCTCATCATTTTGCCTCCTCAAACTATTATTTTTTGTAGATGTTGAGTTCGGAAGAATTCAGGCAAGAGATATGTTGCAGCATTTGTGGACAGGCCCTATTTCTAATGCATCTGTTGATGTTGTCCAAGGAAGTCGATCAGTTGAGGTGCGAGCTGTTGGTGTGACAAAGGTATTGAGATTTTTTACATACCAGAAACTTTCGATATCATTTAATATTTTTTTGTCTATGGATAGATGCTCGTTATCCTATTTGAAAGTTTTTCATACTAATTCAGGGTGCAGCCATTGATCGTATTTTAGGAGAAATAGTTCATAGTAAATCCATGACAACACCAATTGACTATGTCCTCTGTATTGGACATTTCCTTGGGAAGGTATTTTTCTAACCACTTATAAGATAAGCATGTTCTTGCTAAATTATTTGGATTATTCTAAAAGTCATCGTATTCAGGTGCATTCTAGTACATGATAACATTTTTCGTACTTAGTAGTTAGTACATCACTTTCTACTATTCTTTCTTCCCCCAGAAGTGATGGGATGTTAGGAGATATAAATGAACCAAAGACAGTTCCTTATGATTTTTTATTCTATTCTATTTTATTATTTATTTTTTATTTTTGTAAGAGTTTCTTGTAAAGGTTAATTCAAAACAATGTAGTCCTACAAGGATAGAGAAATATTATTCTGATCCTCTTTGAATGGACTTTAATCTGTATCATTCTAAACTGTGCCAAAGATAGTGACTTTAAGCTAGAAAGGAAACTGAGGATAGAAAGTTCCTTGATGGATTTGTTGTGATTAGTCATATTAAATATCTACCATAGGAACAAAGTGTCTAACTTGCTTTTATGTTTTATCTTAAAGGATTTAGATGATTGTTCTGAACCAGAGATAAGATTGAATAAGAGATAATTCAATTAGATAAAGGTCATGAGTAGCTTATTAATTTCATCATGTTGGATTGGAAGGCTTGTTTTTGATTGAATTCCTCGAATTTTTTTTGTTTAATTTGTTGTTTTGGTGGACTACAGGTTTACTTTTGTACTTATTTTCTTCTATCTTTGAATAAAGTTTTTTGTGCCCTATCATATATAGTAGAAATTATCTTGGATCGGGAAGAGAGATTTTATTGAGTTCAGTTTATCTTATTTAAAGATTGATGTAGTGCATCTTAGAAAACTTTCTTATTAGGTCTTTAATATGAAAACTACTCATTAGGGAGTTCTCCATCAGAGCTATAATCTTGAACTCTTGAACTCAATAAATGGACTCTTTGTATTTGCTTGCAAATTAAAAATATAGACCGTTCATGTGGGATCTCAACAGCCAGTAGAATTGGTAATTAGATTCTTAATTACATTAAACTGTGGATTTGTAATTACTTTACGTTTATTCATTCTTGATAAATTATTTATAAGCATTGGAAAGCACAATGTTCTGAATTTAATGGATACTTCAGTTAGTCGAAAAAGGAGAAGGCACATTCAATTGCCTTTTTCCCCCCTATACTTGACAAATGATTTTTCTTCTCTTCAGGATGAAGATGTGTATACCTTTTTTGAGCCGGAACTCCCTTCTGATGCCGGAAGCATTTCAAGAAGTAAACCAACCGATGGACCCAAGTTACCAGGGGACAGAAGACCATCATTGAAGCTTCCAGCAAGTAGAAGTGGGACAAAGTTATCTCAAGGTAAGATGCAACGATCTATATCGAATGCTGAGAGAAGGACAATGCCTAGTCATAACTTTAGTAATGCACGCCGACCAACACCGGAAAAGATGTCCTGGAATGTGCTTGATCTCAATAAAGAGAACTACTTCTCCTGTTCTGTTGGACGGCCTCGTACAAATGCTCGATTTCTGCTTCAATCATCTGATGAAGTAGTCTCATTTCTAAAGAAACTAGCAGAAGCATATCTCTGAATCACATAACATCATCGTTAGTGAATAAACGTTTTCATCTTTGATGTTGAGATTCATCTGATTTTTAAAGTGCAAGTAACCAACACCATTTTATAGAGGCATGGAGATCGAGGCAGTCTGATTAGTTTCTTGTTCAGTTGGGACATGAATGTTGTTATGGCTTACACCTTTGCTGACAAAATAAAACCTTAACTCCAAAATTCTTGCTTTCTTGGTAGAAAATTAATAACGTTTGAACCACAGTGATGTTCTGCATTGATAGATAAGTCAAGGAAAGTAATTTTTGCACCATTTGTAGCGTAATTCATATGGGTATCTTTTTTTTATTTTTTTATTTTTAAATTTCCTTTTAACTTGTTTGTGCTGTCTGTAGTGAACATGATTTGCAGAAAGGTTTAAAAAAAAAAATAGTGGTAACCAGTTAATTAAGTTTATCAATCTAGGTTATAAACTCAATTCAAAGACTTGCTTCATTTGTTTATCTAAAATTTCCAAAAACCTTTTAGGCTCCGTTTGTTTCACCGGTTGTATTAGATAATTAGAATGTACTATAAATATACAGTTTTGTATTATTTTAATACAGTTTAATTGTCTAATACAGAAAACATCGTATTAGCTAATATATTATATTTGGTGGCATTATGTTGTATTATATTAGAAAAAACTTTTTTTTTTTCAACAAATATAGAATATTGTTGAAATATGTGTAATGTTGTTAATATTTTTTTTATAATTTCAAAATTATATAGGAAATATTTATTTTTTATATAAAAAAATTGTTTATTAAATTTTTTTTCAATTAAACTAAATGTTTATCGATTTTTTATATAAAAATACTTATTGATTTATTCATGGTAAAGATATTTAAAATTAATTATTAACTATTTTTTTAAATATTATATATTTTAATATAAATTTTTTTCAAAAAAGTCATAAAAATATCTTAATACGATATAATATAGTGCATCACTAAATACAAGTTTGTATTAATAATAATACAGTGCAATACAATACAATCCAATACGTAGTGCCAAACGAGCCATAAGTGTGCACAAGCTGTATTAGGTAGTAGAAAGAAAAGTCTAGGCTCATTCGTATAGATGTCAAAAATTCTGGCCCATTTAGGGAAAAATGTTCTTCAAAAAAGGCCATCCCCGTTTCCCGCCCCCATCTGTTTTTAATAAATTACATTTGTTAATTAATTTATTATATTATTAAAGGGAGAATTGTTTTTTATTTGTATGTGATTATTTTTAAATTTCAATTGAAATGAGGTCAACATTGGGAATGTGGTCAAATGAGGGATTAAGGACTTGAGAAAATGGGGGAAACGGATGGGGATACCTCCCCCAAATGCCTATGCTCCCGTTTTGTTTTAGTGTGGAGTGCCCCTTCTATATTGTGGTATGTAGGGATTCGAGTCTCATTTTACGAATGTGTTTGGGTAAAATTTTCCATTGTGTTGGAAGTAGTCGAGTAGATATGTATCTTAATCGTACATATAGTATTTGATTTTGACATACCTCAACTTTAGAACAATCAATGTCAAATTTCAAAAAGAAAAATATTAATTGTGTAGCTATATTCTAGTGGAGGGACCAATCTCATCACAGTTTGAGTTATGTAAAATTTACAGAGTTAAAACATGAATTTGTGTAAGTAAAGTTACATGGTGTAAAAGTTGTAACTTCATTTATCTTAGGGGAAATTTTTTTTTCAAAACTCACATATTCAACTTAGAAAATAGTTTGTTAGCAAGATGTGATGAATCTAGAAAGCCCATCATATAAGCAAGTTGGTTTGTCTAGTTATAAGTTCAATAGACGAGATGAGGTTGGTCCGATGATAAATCCCTTCACACCTGTCTCATGAGGTTACGGGTTCGAGTTTCTTTCTCCCAAAAAACCCTGAAATTATTTAATAGTGTAAACATTCCAAAAAAAGAAAAAAAAAAGAAAGGAGAAGTTATAAGTTCAATAAATAGAAAGAATAGATGTGTCATTTTAAGTATGTGATGATATGAGGGGTAGGTTTGTCTGATGGATGATATGAAACCACACATCACCATTGAATGCCTTCATTTTCGATGAACACACACCACCTCACAAACCAACAAAACCCTTTGTCTTGTTAACATCGTTAATGAATGACCTTGTTCTTACTTCTACCTACCATGCCACACTCAACATGATGGCTTTAAAAAAAAAAAAAAAAAAAAAACCTAACCTAAAAAAATGGATCGCATCTGATGCGATCTCCATTTGATCTCCTGCAATAGAGATCTGGTACATCACACCAGTACCTCCAACAAGTGAGAGGGTCTTGGTTGCATCCGATGTAGCATGCATCTCTCACCCTCATGCTGCCACGTGAGCAAAGTTGTTGATGTGGCAGTATCAGGGTGGGAGATGCATGGTGCATCATGTTGCACCCAAGGTTTAGTCCCAATTAGGTGGCTTAATTTTTATTTTTTGACCCAATTCTTTTTTTGTTTCTGTAATGTATTTTTTTTTTTTAATAAAAGGAATATATATGTATGTATTTGTATATATTTTTTTGATAACGTATTTGTATTCTTAATATATATATATATATATTTTCATTTTCCAATTCTTTTAATATTTATTTAAATAAATTTATATAAAAAAAGGACAATTAAGTACTTTCTACTCCAATGTTAAGACTACCGTTAAATCTAACGGTGGTCAAATAGGTCAAGGATACCTCTTTGTTATTAAACTAAAAGTTCAATCTGTCAGTGATACAGTAAAACGTGAGAATATGATATTGCAATCTACTTTTAAAAAAATTCAACACAAAGCATTTATAATTTTGTATGAATTAGAAAATTGTTAAAAAAAATATGATTGCTGCATAATCTAAATTGATACCGTAAACCGTTACGATCATGTTTTTATTTAGATTCAAATGTTTGTTTTGTTTTCAATTTAAGTAAGTTAATAATAAAACGATGTGTTAAATTTTCAGCAATATATGCTAACATTTTGTAAGGTTTCAGGTTTCCCTCAAAACAAACAAGATTCTATACTTTTATTTTTGGTGTCATGAAAACATGCACCTAACATTAAACTATCAATCCTTAATTATTGATTATTATTTCCATGTTACTCGTTGTATAGTGGTGTAAATTGGATTTTGATTATTTGAGATAATTTGTGGGCACGAGTCGGTTTGGTTTGGTTTTCGGCCGAAACTGTCCATGATTCACTTAAATCGTTTCAATAGGGTGACTCAATCTGATTCGAACCTACTATTTCCGAACACAAAAATCCTAATCATAACTTATAATAATAAATAAATTAATTAAATCCTCATATTATAGGTTTAAAGGACAAACCACTGAACTAACGTTATTGTCTATTAATTTGTTTTTTGTAATATTTCATTACTCTTTAAAAAAAACTAAATCCCTCTTTTAAATTTTGGAATTACCTAATTATCCAATTCTATAAGAAATGATTATAGAATTGAGACCCCTCACACTTAAAATACATATTTGTAGGCAATCACCAAAACTTTTGGACTTTTTTTAAAGATTCCAAATTAGTGTTCAAACTTAACGGTCAAAGGGTATTTTTGTCTTTTTAAAATTGCGTAAATAAAATCAAAACTAAAATGGGATAAGGTGAATAATGAAAAGAAAAAATAAAACAAGACGTATTCTTATTCATCTATCAGAATGCAAATGTTACAAACCTGCAATCTAGCAGATGACCCAAAAATATAACGAATCTAATGAAAAATTATTATGGAAAAGGTACGCTGATCATTACAACTCGAGTAGAAAATAAAGAACGAACGAAGCACCGTTACTACTCTACTACACAATGAAGTAAAGCTAAATGAGTAATGACGAGTAAATCTGATTAACGTTACAAAGGTACTTCAATCTAAATATAACAAGTAATGCAAAATGCATAGGTCAATCCCCAGGTATACCTTAGGTTTTCTTGTTGGGCTCGAAGACGTACTTGATCAGTGAATCCTGGATTGATAGCAATTCAGGGAACTCATTCTTCAGCTTGGAAGCATCCATCTCATTGTTGCTTCGAGGGGCGACAATCACCTTTGCTTGCTCTTCTAGAGTGAAGTTGGCCCATTTAAACTCAGGGTCAATGTAACTCTTGTACATCTCCAGGATTTCATTGTGGCTCACAACTCCAGGGTTTGTGAAGTTCCATATACCTCTCAAGTTACGTTTTGCCATCTCAATTGAAATGGGTAGAAGTTCATCCAAGACGGTCATGCTGTTCGGGATGTTCACCACTTTGTTATAACGAGAAATCTTGGTAATGAAGTTGCGTGGATTGTTCAGGTCAGAAGAAATTGGCATACGGACTCTGAGAGTGCACACATTGTCATATTCTTTCAAAAGCTCTTCAACCTGATAAAAAAATCAATGAAAATTAAATGCACTCAAAAAAAATATATTTAAACGCGAATGCAAATAAGATTAATGATTCTCAATAGACTGACTTACCATGGCTTTAGTTTTTGAATAGTAAGAACCAATAAAGTTGGGTTTGTCTTCCTCTTTATATCCAATGCCAGAACCCTCAGGATGAGCAGCATCATACTCAAATATACACCCAGTAGCAAAATTCATCATCAATAGACTATGCTCTCTGCAAACATCTGCTAAGGTTAAGGTTCCAGCAACATTGGCACGAATAGTTTCAGTTTTATGAGATTCGCACCAGTCAACATTTGGTCTTCCAGTTACACCAGCAGCATTAAAAACATGTGTTGGTTTAATATTCTGTATATCTGCAATGAGAGAAGAACGATCCTCCAAACGCCCTTTTCCAAATTCAAAGGGAATTCCCTGTTTCTCGCACAAATTCGAAAGAAGACCTCCAATCCACCCTGTCCTGCCATAGATCAAGAACTTCAAGGATGGTTTTTGAGGAGTGCCAGTGGATTTGGAAGTTGGAATCACCATTCGGGTCTGACTGCTACTATTAGTTGAGACATCCGATGCAGATTTGCTCTCTTCTGACCCATCAAAATGTCTGCCCCCAGGCATCATCAGCATTCGTGGATGAGGAAGCAATGCACCAGATACATCACCCCACCAATCCGGATTTTGAGTGTACCATTCCATAGTCTTCTTCAACCCCTCTTCCCACGTAGTTCGTTCTGACCATCCCAAGTTTTTCAGCTTCTGATCATCAAGAAAATATCTCTGATCGTTGAATGGTCTATTTTCTACAAACTTGATGATTGTCTCTGGGTCCATCGAGAAGAGCTTGCATACATCTTTAGCCACATCAATCACTCTCCTTTCCTTCTTTGTCCCAATATTGTAAACATGGCCAACTTCCCCCTTGTGAAGAACACATTCAAAAGCCTCGGCAACATCCTCACAATATAAATAACTTCTCACATTAGAACCATCTCCATGAATTGGAAGAGGCAACCCTCTCATGGCCAAGAGAATAAACTTGGGAATCAATTTCTCAGGGAACTGATTGGGACCGTAAACGTTGTTTCCACGAGTGGTGATCACAGGCAGTCCATAAGATCTACCATAAGCCATAACAAGCATCTCTGCTCCAGCTTTAGTTGCAGAGTATGGGTTTGTTGGGAGGAGTTGGGAAGCTTCATGGTTCCCCACAACAGCATCTTCATCCGTCTCCCCATACACCTCATCTGTGCTCACATGGATAAACCTTCGGATCTGGCCAGTCACTTTGCATGCCTCAAGAAGGACATGGGTACCATAAATGTTGTTCTTGGTAAACTCAAAACTGTTACCAAAAGAGTTATCAACATGGGTCTGGGCAGCAAAGTGCATTATAGTGTCGATTGACTCTGTGATGAGGAGGAAGTTGACAAGATCAGCACTGCCAATGTCTCCTTTAACGAACTTAAAGTTAGGAGATGATTTTGAGGGAAAAAGATTTTTTAGATTTGAACAGTAATCAAGCTTGTCCAGCACAACAATTTTGTAGTCTGGGTAGTTACGAATCAATCGGTTACAAACATGGGATGCAATGAAGCCAGCAGCCCCAGTAATGAGGATGTTCTTAGGCGTATACGAAGCCATAGGAAAACAACTCCTACACAATTACAAAACATAAACAAAATTTAGAACCACCAATCACAAAAATGAACAAATAAATTGCGGAAAAACACCAAAATTGTACTTAATATAAAAATATGTACGAAATACAATGTTATTCCCCAAAAGCAGAGAACCAACAACCATTTAAATGTTAATTCACAAAATCCCATCTAAACACATGAACATAACGAAATGGAGACGAATGATATAGATCTCATAATATACATCAAAGAGTAATATGAAAAACGATAATACCAAAGGAAACATAGCAGAAACAGTCATCAAAAGCAATTAAAGCGATCATATATTTTGGCTCAATCCATTTTCATTATATAAATAAGAAGCTTAAGCAGTCAAAATAAATAAATAAATAAGATGCTTAAGCAGTCAAAATAAATAAATAAATAAATAAATAAGAAGCTTAAAGTTCTTTCTATTTTATCATATCTATAAGCGATCAAAATTTGGGATACACAGGAACGATAGTAGTGATATATAAACTCAATCGAACACCATAAAAACACACCCTAAACTACCAGATCCAATACAAAATACAGTAAACTCAAAAACAAAGGAAGATCTTTACACGAAATTTACAATTCCCGCGAATAATTTCAACTACCCATCTCACAAAAACACAGACAGACCTGCGATCTGATCAAGTACTTAGCATTCATGTTCTCATAACACAAGATCCGGATCGAATTATATATAAACAACAAATGCAATTACGAAAAAAAAAGTTACAATTACAAATCAATCAAAACATATAACATTCTTCACATTTATCAACAGATCCAATAAAAAATAAAAATAAAAACTGAAAAGCACCCAGATCACAGAACAGATTAAATCGGCAATAAAACACAAAATGAAAGCTATATAAACACGATCACAAACGAAACACCATTGAAAAGTAAACAAACGTGGATTCTGTGGAAAAAATTGCAAACCTGATCGAGATCACTAAAGATCAAACAAACCCAGATGAGGAAAAAAAAAAGACAGAAAAGGAATTGAAAAAAATGAAAATCAAAGATTTTCGTGAGTGAGAGGGAAGTTGGAATGAGTCTCACTGCACGTATTATATAATAGAGTTACAGTTAAAGGAGCCAAGGAGGACCATTTAATGATTGTGAAATGACTAAAATGCCCTGCTCTTCAGTCAATTATTTACGGCGTCGCTTCTCTCGTACCACCGTCTTTTTTTTTTTTTGTCAGGGGTAGGAATTTATTACATTTTTTAAATGGATTTAAATAGTTTGTCCAAAAGGGGGTCTCAATTTTTATCTAATTAATAAATTAAGATATATATATCTATATTTATTCTTTTATTTAAATTTTTACATATCAGGACACGTGGCAATGATCTAATGGTTGGTTCTAAATACTCAAGTACTCAACCAATAGGAAATGGACGTAGGTTTCTTACAAGAGAAGTCGAGCTCATGGAATAATAACTACAGCGTACCACGAAACATCAATTAGTCGAAATAGAAAAGAAATATTATCTTTACCACATATGTTTTACGTTTTCATGGTTATAAATTATTTTCCAATTTCATAATCCATAAATATCCGTTATATAATCCACGTGTATTTCATTGTTTTTCACATGCCACAGCCTTAGGATAAAAATACAAATTCAGATTTTTTACTGATTTGATTTTTTTCAAATTTCACTTGATTTTATAACACATAAATATTACAATGAATGAATGGTTAAGATGTGATTGGTTTTTATAACCACTTTATTAAAAATCAATTATATATTTTAAAAAGGTTATGCAAAAACAACTCCTAAAAATACAATTCAATTTCATTACGTCTCATCTTTTTGTCTAGAATGTTTATTCATTCTCAGTCAAAAGAGGAAACTTCTATATATCATCCTCTAATTTAGTATAAATACAATTCAACTGGACAAAGTTTCCTTAGATATAATGAAATTATTATCATTTTCATTTTGCACTATGTAAGCGAAATATTGTCTACTTTGAAGTATTGAGCTTCATGTTTTTGTCCTTAAAATGGCCATCCAGAGATTAATGAATCTGATTATGTTGAATTTCATTATATTTATATATATAAGTTTTGTATTTATACTGTTCACCATTAGAAATCCAAAAAAATCATAGTAAAAGTGGAATCGATGAACTGAATGAGTGTTGGGGATTTGAACCGATGAACGCGGAAACGTCATGCCTAATATTCGCCCATAACTCATAGCAATTAATAACGACAATAGCAGAAAAAAAAAATAATGAGAGAAAATAAACCAATCACAACCATGCTCTAAGATTCACTTATATTCCCTTAGATCTCTCCCCGGATATTCCCTAAGGTCTCCTCCGGATCTCACCCACTCTCTCTGATGTTACATGGTGTTCTTTTTGTTCCACATAAAATAACCTAATTACAAGGTTTATTTATACTAGTTACATGGAGTTTAAGATAAAAGAAAATTCTACTCTTAAACGTACAAGACTTATTTGTTTCATATAAATACTATTTTCTTTTATAACAAGTCTTCTTGTAAAGAGTATTCTTTTCCTTCAAGCACAAGAACCTCCAAAAATAACACTTTCCTTTTTCGCCCAAGATTTCCCGTTCCACGCACGTTTATGATTGACTAAGGTTCGGGTCATATGTTGGCCAACCACACCCTACACCGTTACAGTCACTTGAAATTACTTTGCTCAGAAAACAACGATTCATACGCTGAAACGATCTTCATTTTTTCGTTCTTCTGGTCTTCAAACCTCCCTCAAACAATACAATTCCAACTTCATTTGGTTCAATTGGGTTAATTCGAGAATATGAGTCAAAACCTAATAATAGGTTGTATCATCCGAGATCAGAGTAAAATCATAAAATCGGAAAGTCCCCCCAGATCAAAATGCAAGTACCCACACACCTAGGGGCGAATTATTTATTTTTAATTTTTTTTTTTTGTTGGGGGGGCGGGGTTTAATAATATTAATTAATTAATAAATATCTTTCCTATTTTATTGCCTATGATTGGAGGATACAAAATCAATCTCTTTTCCTTTCATGATTTTAACCTATTATTTCATACATTATTGTCTAGTCTATTATATATTCTTATTTAATATATTTTCACGGTAAAAAACTAAATAAATATTGGAGGGTTACTATCTTATTCTACAGTACTAAATATATCTTGATATAATTATTTGAGTTTTACTCTAAATTGTTTGTTAATTACAGAAAAAATTAATATTGGTTCTAGATGATTTTCGAGATAAAAATGAGTGATCAGTTACATTTTAATTCTCAATTTTTTTTTTTGTGACACTATCTTTAGTCAAGACTAATGGGTATCACATTTTTTAACAACTTATTACTTATATAATAATATATTTGTCACGCGTGACATTGAAGATTAATTTTTGTGTTGGCCCCTTAAAGCCAAGTTTTTGACTTCGTCCATGCACACACCTTGTCTCACATACATGCAATAAGTATAGGTTTCTCTATGTAGGATATCACATTTGTTACAACAAAGCACCTAGCTAACACATATATATTTCTGTGTGTTTCTATTTGCATCCCAATATCCCCACTCAAGCATTGTTTTCCTTGCTGTTATGCGAATTAGGCATAAATACACGGTTGCCAAGCTAGCGATCTAGGTATTTGAGCGGGCTTCAAATGCCAACAACTTATTTATACTATACTAGAGACTAATCATGATTTCATTCAAATCTTCTAATAACAAAGGTAATAAACGAAAAATTAACTTATTATTCGAGGATGCCAGTTCCTGTAAAGTTTATCCATGGAGTTATGAATCTTATTAGATTTGGTTTCGAAATGCTTGGTTTATGATTTACATATGTGAAATTGAGAATGTAAGATTTTGTAGTTAACAAGTTATGGCTCTTCGGTGTCATTTTTAAAAAGCTAATTTTCTTTTGAGAGGTTTTTCTTACGATCCACAAATTATTTATTACACTCCAATTTAATTTTTTTTATTAATGACAATTTTAACTTGAATTAAAATTATTAAATAAGACAATTTTTTTTTAAAGATATTCCAAACTAATTAAATTATTAAAAAATAAAAAGAAATTCTCTCTACTAAATTATTAGATTAAATATTACGTATTAAACTCTTTCTCCTAAATCTGTTATTACCATATTAAACACTCTCTTAATTACTCTCTCTCTCTCTCTCTCTCTCTCTCTCTCTCTATTTTTCCCATACTTTCTCGATCAATCTCTGGTTAATAGTTAAAGAAAAAAAAAATAGATATATGAAAACTTGATTTGTTGCAACTAGATTCGATTAAATTCAGAATTTGTATGATTAATGAAAGAATTAAAGTTCTCTAGGCAATCATATATCTACAAAAGTAACAAAAAACATTTTCATATTTCAATTTAAAAAAAAATACTTGTTTTTATTTTTTTTATTTTTAATATATACATATATACGGTTCTTAAAAATCAAGCTTATTCGTAAGTTTTATTTTTCTTAACTATTAGTCTTGTTTGAGAAATAATGGGGATAGAAAATTAGAGATATGTATTGGAAAAAAAAAGAGTTTAATATGGTAAGTAAAAATTTAGGAGAGATTGTTTAATATGTAATATTTAATCTAATGATTTATGAGAGATAATTTCTTTTTTTAAAATAGAAGTGTCAAAAAATAAAAAGGATAATCTTAGAATAAAATGAAGTATTTTTAGAATTTTTTTAAATTTAAATTTTGAGAATGAAATATCTTTAGAAAAGATTTAGAAAAGAAGTGTAAAAAGAAAAAATTAAATTGTTAAAAGAAACTCTTATTTCTTTTTTGTTTTTTGTTCTCACATAGGAGTCCCCACCCAACATTGGAGTGGGACTAATCATGTTGGCCCGGGAGGTTAGGAAAGGTCTGGCTATAGATGCGCTCAACGTGAGTTTGCTTCTAGTTGGAGTCAAACTCGAACAGTATCTGAACAGTTCACACCACATGGAGTGCGGAGACCGACCGCGCCACACACCAATGGTTATAACCATTTTTCTTTTTCTAAATAACGAAATGACCCAAACCGATAAACATATTAGGTACACGTTTTTTAGAATTTTCATTTTAAAAAAAACAAGGAAAAATGATATTTGACCTTAAAACTTTAAAATTTAGCCAATCAGAAACACAAAATTGATGTTTTCATTCTTTTCTTTTTATTTACATAGGGCCCACATATTCCTCCATACAATTTCAGCCAGCACACCATATATATATATACAATTTTTCTATTGTCGATTCGTTCTGATATAAAATATATCAGAATGAAGAATGTAGATCATTAGATTTACATAATTTAATTTAAAGTGTATGCACTTGTCAAAACTTTTCCATAATCTACGGTCCACATTCTTCGTCCTAATATATTTTATATCAGGATGAATTGATAGTAGAAAGAATATATATATATATATATATATATATATATATAAATGGACCAACTACAATAGAAAAATTATATATATATACATAGTTTTTATATTGTCAGTTCGAACTGATATAAAAATATATCAGTTCCTTATATATGGGCTATTGGATTTAAATGCTTTAACTTGGCTACATACATTTGTCAAAGCATTTTTTAAATCTAACGATCTACATACAAGAAACTGATATATTTTATATCAATTCGAACCGACAATAGAAAGACCGCGTGTATATATATATATATATATATATATTAACTATATAAAAAGGGGGAGTTTGTCTGCTGGAATATAACCCCCCTTTGATTTTGTTTGAATTTGTTTGAGTTATTTTTATTTCTATTTTTATTTCTTTATTTATTTATTTTTTTAATTTTATTTTAATTTTTTTAAAGTACAATTACAAACAAAAGCCCCTTTTATTTTCTTTTAATTTCTTTGATTCTTTTTATTTTTTTATTTTTTTAAATTTTTTTATCTATCTATATTTATCCTGAAAGAAAAAATAATGATTACAGACTTACACAAAAGGTGGTTTTCATGACACTTTGCATGTGAGTCGTTCATCAAGTATAATAATCTAAACAAATGTATTATATATATTTAATTATATAAATAAACCAAATTTTTCATTTTTTCTAAACTATTATTAGATTATATTTTCTATTTTACTTGTTATCATATTTGATTAATTCATACTAACTTTTTTCTTTTTATTAAAATACTATTACTTTTAGGGGTGAACGTTTAATCGATCGGTTCATTTTTTTTAGTAGAATTGATAACGGTCGGTTTTTAAAAAAGTGAACAGATCCAATAAAATTTAAAACGTCAACCAATAAAAAACCAACTGAACCGGACCGGTTTAGTTTGGTTTGGTTTTTTGGTTTTGGGTCTATTGGACCAAAATTTTAATTTATATTTTGTTTACCTATTGAGCTGAATTTGACTTCATTACAAAACACACTACAATCTGCTATGGTTTGAAAAATGAAAAAAATGCAACGGTTGATAGTTTGTTGATGGATAATGGTTCTTGGAACACTGAGATTATTAGGCATGTTTTTTCTACTGAAGAGGTGGATGCCATTTTGAGTCTTCCAGTTGGAAGTTTAATCTTGGAGGATAGGTTACAGTGGCACTATGATAAATCAGGTATTTTTACAGTGAGAAGTGGCTATTGGCTTGCAATGAATTCGATCTTTAATCCCAGCTGTGGAATGGTGGAAATTTTTCTGGAAATTAAGGTTGCCTCCTAAGATTAAGGTCTTTATGTGGAAGGCTTGTAATGATTGGTTTCCAATGAAAGTGAATCTTGTTTCTCATGGTATGGTTTTGGAGGATTTGTGTTGGATTTGTTCGAAGCAAAGGGAAACATCTTTGCACGCTTTATGGCAATGTTCCTCCCTGAAGGAGGTTCGGATGGCAACTAAGATTGATGGCTCTGTTTCTGATTTGGTCTTTTCTTCTTTCTTCGACTTTGTGCTGCTTTGTCATAGGAAGATGGAGGTGGATGTTTTCGAATTTTTCTGTGTTGTCTGGTGGAGGATATGGAATTGAAGAAATCAGTTTTTTCATTCTAATATTCTCTTACCAGGTGCTGATATCCTTAGCTGGGCGGAGGCTTTTATTGGTGATTTTCATAGTGTATTGCCAAGAGGTTGCTTGCTTGGAAGGCCCCTTTACAAGATTATTATAAGATCAACACTGATGCGGCTCTCAATCAGGGGTTGAAGATTTCTGGAATTGGGGTTGTAATTAGAGACTGGAAAGGCTTAGTTATGGCTTCTATGTGTCTTCAGGTTGACGGATGCTTTCAGCCTCACGTTGCAGAAGCGTTGGCCATTCTTGCTGGCGTGCGCCTGGCTCTGGAGATTGGTCTGACTCCAGCTTCAATGGATTCGGAATTTGATTAGCTCCATGCATTTTCCTTCCTCTGATGTTGGGGTGATCATTCATGATATTTTGGGTTTTTTAGATTTATCTTGTTTTTCTTCTGTCGGTTATGTTCCTAGGTTTAACAATAAGGTGGCTCATGGTTTAGTCAAGTTGGCCCTTGATTTTAAGGGTCGTTTTGTTTGGTTGGAAGACTGTTCTCTGTCTCTTGAGAGTCTGATCTTTGACGATCGCCATGATTCTTTATAATCATTTTCTTCTTTTAATGAATTTTATTTCAAAAAAAAAAAAAAAAAACATAACACAATCTATAACATTATTCATTCCTTCGCCTACGAACACAGTATCATCTCTAAACATTTTTTTTTTAATTTTTTTTTTTTTATAGAAAACACAATTGTAACATTTAAAAAAGAAGTCATCAAAAAAATTGGGGTCGGCGATAATAGATTGAACAAATAATGATTCCAAATATAATTAGTTGAAAGCGAAAGCATAAGTCAAAGACATAGCGGTCCCTTTACTTTTATATCCACATACATTTGTAATGAGATGATAAAAATAAATTAAAGTAATTAAAAATGAAAGAAACCTTCTCCAAGTTGTTGTTCTGATAATAGTGGAATCTAGAAGAAGTTGGAGCAAAAGTTGAAGAAGGTCTAGCACGAGTGTATGAGCGAGTAGCGGATGGCCCGAAGAGCAGCAGACAGCCGGAAGGAACAGGACGGTAGACTAAAAGTTTGAGAGAATTTTATGGGTTTTGTTTTGATTTTTGAATGTGTAAAGGGGTTGCTGTCTGAAACTTTGAATATTTAAAGTAAAAATTTAGGGTTTTTTTTTTTTTAACATGGGTTTCTGGTTTGGTTTTTGGTTCTTGACAGTGAACTGGAAACAGAACCAATAAATCCCGTTTTTTTTTTATTTTTAATTTTTTAAAAGAACCGAATTGAACCGGCTAACCTATAAAAACCGGAAAAAAAAAACCCGATTGGATCGGTTCGGTTCATTTCAATGGATTTTTGCCCACCCCTAATTATTCTTATAAAAATGTTCTAATTAATTAGTCTTAAAAATCTCAAATTATATATATATATATATATATATTTATATATTTTATCAAAATTGTCATTATATATTCTAAATTTAATGTATTAAAACTCAAGGAATCACAAATATGAATTAATACCATGTTGAGTTATTTTGTATTATTAAAGATATACAATTCCTAAAACAGGATCATCAATATATGAATGTGTGTTAGTGCACGCGCGTGCATGCAGCTGCATGCGTGTCTGTGTTTTCGTGTCCCTACGTGCTTACTTGTGCAATAATAAATTAATAATTTGTGCTAATTATATATATAAATATGTATATATATATATAAAAATTGTTACCGTCACCCATCTCTAAAGGGTTGAGATTAGTATTGTTTAATTAAAAGTCACTACTTATGAGACAATTGAATCAGAAATAATGAAAACCAAAATCCTGACAATCCAGAAACCATGCACATGAATTGTCTTCTTCATAGGAAGATGGCAAGCTCATCACGTTACTGATATTTTGGCTAGCGGCTGGTTAAATAATATTTGTACATTTTTATAAAATTGTGAGCGAACATATGACATTATATTTTGAGTTTATGAAAACCGAATTGACTAAATGTTTAAGTAAGAGATAGTTGATCGGATAAAGCCCGTTATTAATGTGATTAATATTGTTGGGTTTTGTACACCTTAACTACATTATATATATATATATATATATATATATATAGGATATGGTATGGGCTATTGTATATGTGTGAGCCTAGTATTCCTTTTGAGACTAGCCATCCTATTAGGGTTGAGAATCCTCTATGGGTTAGGATTCTAGGAAGTTATACTATTTATAGGGGGTCCCTACTCTCGCTTATGTATTACAAAGTGATTCAGAATAAAAGTAACCTCCCCATTAGGTTATCTGAAGTAAGGTGAGAAGAGAGTAGAAGACTTCCTATTTGTTTTCTTTTCAGGTTATTGTACTTGTGCTACCATGGATTCTAGTTTCCGCTACGCTTTCAAGTACGCGTCTATTCATACTTATACATACAATACGAGATCTAATTATATTTATATAATGCTTACAGTGGTATCAGAGCCGATTGTATTGTTGCATATGTTGAATCTATCGAATCAATTTATATTAAACACACCGGATTAAATTATATTATTGTTGGTATTGTTTTTGTTTTTGATTACCTCACATGGACGAGTAGTTTATGTTTGTCAATCAAAGGTATGCGTACCGGAATATTATTATAGCAAATCAAATCCATGTTTGAATGGTGTGTTGGTTTTACACGTTATCTCTTATTTGGTAATTAGGATAGTGCAATTTTTGGCATCACTGTGGTTGAATTTGAATGGAGACCAACAACTGAATCTGATTGCATGTATTGTATGGATAATTAAAATTGGATTTGTTAATGAATTATTTTGTAATTGTTAAATAAGGCAAGAATTGTGTTTTGGCGTATGTTAGCACTGCTGGGTAGTTTTGCGTTTCAAAAGCAATACGCATGCAATAGACCCGCGCCATGGCGGGTCGATACACCAGATTGAAGCCAAACCCGGGCCTGTCGACGGTGAAGATGGACCGCTGCGGCGACTTGCAGCTTACTAGGTGTTGCTCGTCGCTTTCCCGTCGACGGCGTGTGTGCCCGTCGTTAAAGAGATCCGCAATAGAGTTTGGATTCGCGATTGTTCGCGGATCTGATGATATGGAACAGTGAACGGGGCGGCTTGACGCTGCTGTTCCGGCTGTGGTGGCCGCCGTTTTGGTGACTGGCCGGAGTAAGGGCGATTAGCGGCGCATGAAACCTAGGGTTTTTTGGATTTATTTCGTGTGGGCCAACTTTTGTGAATTTGATATAATTTTGGACTGTATTGTAATTTTTCTGGGCCCTTTTAGAATTAATATAACATTGAAGTATCTATGTGTAATTGGTTGTGTGTTGGGGCAGATTTATAATTTCAGGAAGTATTTGGGGCCATTTTAATATTATGATAAATATAGGGGCTAATTTGAAATTTACCAAAACCATGGGGCAGTTTTATAATTTTCCAAAAAAAAAAATTTGTGGAATAATTACGGTTCACTAATAGTTATTATGATTTCGGATGATTATGCTTTCACGTAGTGACTAATCATTAAGTTTTTATGATAATTATTAGTTTGTTTAAAAATTATTAATAATTGATAGAATATTCTCATGAATCGGATGTCTATGTCTTCACGTAGTGAACCAGTCATTAAGATTTTAAGAAATTCATCGGTTATCGATTATTAATGATTTTGATTCAATAATTGATAGAATATTCTCATGAATTGAATGATTATGCTTCACGTAGTGACTAATCATTAAGATGTTGAGAAATTTGTTGGTTATCAATTATTAAATTTGAACTGCAATGATTGAATTATATGCAAGTGATGGGTGATGTTCTTCTCCGTAGGAGGTTCATCATCTTGAGTTATTCATTTATACAATGTGAAATAAATGTGAAATAAATGTTAGAAATTTTGAAAGTTGCCTCGAATATATTTTCATTTAATTGAATGAAAGTGCCCAACACTTATTGATGCCTACATATTCTATATGCTCACAGATATTATCTACTCAACATGAATTTAAGAAGATTATTTATTTCTCATTATTTTGCATAGTTTTAAAATTATGTGTGACCGTGTTAGAGTGATTAAGAGAAATAATATAAATTTATATTGGGTATAACGATATTGGATTTGCAGTTCTTGGTTTACAAATGTATAACCTATGAAATTATTATGGAATTGGATGGTTACGTTTCTACGTAGTAGACTAATCATTAAGATTTCATTACGATTTGTTTATTTCATTGAAGACATTAATTGACTATATTATAAATTATTATATAGCTGGATGATTATGTTTCTACATAGTGGACTGACCATTAAGATTTTATAATGATATTTTGATAAAATTATATAATTAATTATGTTTGGAATATTTATGGAGTTGGATGACTAAATTTTCACGTAGTGAACTAGTCATTAATATTCCACAATAATCGTTGGATTATCAATGATTAAGATTTTGAACTGCATTGAGGTAAAAACTATACATGTGTTGATCATCTGCTTAAGAGGGTCATCACATGTGGTAAGTTTTTGTGAGTATTGAAGAATAAAGAGTGATGTTCATCTCCCAAAGATGTTAATCACTTGTAGGAAAGTTTTAACAGGTGCATTATGGTCTTTGTCCTAAAGATAGGTCATGATGTTGTGTTGGATTTCCATGGAGGTTAAATTATCATTTATAATGATTATGGAAATCGGTGTGAGCATGAATATACTGTGTTTTAATTCATTTTAAACACCTCTACTATTTCTAAATGCATGCCATTAAGATATTGGTTGAAGGACCTTCTTTGATGGATTAGATGAGATGCTCCAATTGGTTTTTTACACTATAGAGGATTAAAGGATAAATAAAGTTTAGTAAACCCATTGTTGAAAGTTTTGTTAAGGTTTATTATCTTAGATTAATCAATTTTATGAAGTTATGTCTTTTGTTTGTCATTTTGATAAAGGTGATAGGGTATACACACTATAGGAAGTAGTAAGGAAATTTTGACAATTCAACATTGCAAGTCAAAGAAAATACCGAGGACATAAAATAATTTGTTATCCTAAGAAAAGGTACCCCTTGATTTATGTTTTGAAATATTTGATTGATTATCAATTAAACATTCAGTGGGTTATTTCTTGTGATACATTTTATATTATAAATTCTTCCAATGAACTTAGTATTTAACAGGGACCAAGTAGTTTAGAGGTTTTATTATAATTCAATTGAATTCATGGTAATATTTAGATTATCTTTAACCTCTAAAAGTTTTATCGGATGATATTTTCGATTTTTGGTCCTATAATGCATAGTACAATTTTTATAATAAGACTAAGAATTTGAAGTAATATCTTGAAGTTTATTCAAGATAATACATTTTTGTTTATGATTTTCGTCTAGTGAGTTATATGATGATTTTGTAAATAATAATCTTTATGGATCTTCAAACTCTTCTCATATTGTAAATTCTACTTTTATGTTTTAGATTTATATTGATGATCATTCTTGTAGTTTAGAAATAATCTTTTTAATAACATGACCAAAGGTAGAATGAAGATAATTGATCATATAGCATTTTGATTAATTTTTAATTCTCATTTTTAAGTCTTTTGATTCATTGCATTAAAATTGATCTCATAAAACATAAGGATATGGTTGCAAAAGGTTAGAAACTGTTAATAATAGTTTATAGAACTTGTTATGTTTTATTTATGAGAATAAATGTATCTATGCATTATACATTCTTAGTGGGAGAGCGTGATGTTGTTAAGAATGTATAATTTCAAAGACTTGCATTTTAAGGAAGAAATTGTATGCTTGCGATATTTATGTCGAATAAATGTTATGTTTGTTGAATTGCAATTTTGGATGTCATTGGAGTTTGAGTTTTAATTTGGTTGTCAAATAGTTGCAAACTAATTGATTGAAAATGTTTTTAATAATATTTTCAATTGAAAGTTATGTAGCTAGATTTATGGTTAAAGGTTTTATTTTAAAAAAAAAAAAATGTTTGGTTGCATGCTTTAAAACTTCATTGACATAGTTAAACAAGTTTCTAGACAAATGGTGTTTAGTTTAATAAAGTAGTGGCATTGTATAACTTTGTTAAAATGTTTTATTTTGCCATTAGACATAACTGAGAGTCAGTGAGAGTAAGTTTACTTATTTGAGGTACCTTTTGGTAAAAGTAATAAACTTACATAGTTTTAATTCCTCAAAGTAAATTGGAGCGTTTTCATAAGAAAAGGTCATGTAAATATCTGCAATTGATATTTTTAATGTATGCTTAGTATATATGTATTGATACTATTATTATATTAGCATACTTTGTGAATTTCAAACCCATTTAGCATGTATCATTGGACATGGATATGAAATGTTTTATTATATTTGTAGAGGTTAATTATTTCATGCTCACATGTATGTATGGATAAGGAAATATGTGGCTTATTATGTGATGATTTCACTGTATTTATCTTCTCTATATATGCTAAGAGATCTCAGAGGTTTAACCATATGAATATTATGGTGGGAGAGAAGATTTAAGGGTTGCGAGTTTTTAATAGCCACAAGTAAAATAATTCTTAATACACTAACAAAGATACTTGACTCCGAAGGTTTTGTGGAGCATGTTATATCCTGCATTGGATGATTGATATTTTGATATATTTGGTTAGTCAGAGTTGTCTTTTATTAGATTAACTGCATTTGTTCTATGTATGTTAAGATATTTGCCATATTTGTTATTGTGTGCACACGGATGTTGGATTATGGTAGGAAATCTCAAAGCTTTTTTGCTTTGAGTGGGCAATTCACTCATAAGGTATCCACCAATGAGTGAACATTACTTAAGACAGAACAATTTGCCCCTCTTAAGGGTGTATCTCAAAGCTTTTGGCTTTGAATGGGTAGTTCACTCATAAGGTATAAAGTTTCCACCAATGAGTGAACATTACTTAAGATAGAAGGATTTGCTCGTCTTAAGAGAGGATTAACTCATGGTCCTTTGGCCAATGAGTGTAAGATGCTTAAGATATTAAGTTTGCTCGTCTTAAGATCCTTCGCATAATGTGAAGGTGGACCTACATGGAAATAGGCATGATGATCACATTTGCATGTAATTTCCATGCCACACATACATACCATTTTACTCGGGTAGGTAGAGCTAAGGGTATTTTGATTGCATATGGTCTTATGTTGATTAAAGATGTAATGATCTATGTAGTTGGATACTTAAGTATTTATTGGACTAAGGGGAAAGAAGGTGTTACTCTCTTAAACATTTTGTTTTGTGGCCACATATAATTGTTTATCAATTCAGAGTGTCGTTTTCTAAAATGAATTTTTAAATCTAAAATAATAATGTCTATGTAGCTCAATTGGGAGAATGAAAGATTTTTATAAAATTGTGAGCAACATATGATATTATATTTTGAGTTTATGAAAACCGAATTGACTGAATGTTTAAGTAAGAGAGAGTTGACCGGATAAAGCCCGTTATTAATGTGATCAATATTGTTGGGCTTGGTACACCTTAATTACATTATATATATATATATATATATATATAGGATATGGTATGGACTATTGTATATGTGTGGGCCTAGTATTCCTTTTGGGATTAGCCATCCTATTAGGATTGAGAGTCCTCTATGGGTTATGATTCTAGTAAGTTATACTATTTATAGGGGGTCCCTATTCTCGCTCATGTATCACACAGTGATTCAGAATAAAAGTAACCTTCCCATTAGGTTATCTGAAGTAAGGTGAGAAGAGAGTAGAATACTTCCTATTTGTTTTCTTTTGTTTTCTTTTCAGGTTATTGTGCTTGTGCTATCATGGATTCTAGTTTCCGTTGCGCTTCCAGGTACGCGTCTATTCATACTTATGCATACCATACGAGATCTAATTATATTTATATTTATATAATGCTTACAATATTGTTCCAAGGTTCATCAATATTCCTCATGCTATTCAATAATGACTCATTGTTGCAAATACTGTCAAGCAAACGTGGATCATAGTCACTGGAAGAAATTTCAGTCGGTGGTGATGAGCTTGAGTTGTTGTCTTTCACGTTGTTAGTTTCAGGCATTTGATGATTATTATTGTTATTGCTAGCAGATTCAGTACGCAATTTATCAGCCTAAGTGGAACTTTGTTGATCAGCAGCAGCCAACTCTTCATGCATATGTTGATCATTGTGGAATGGCTCATGAGCAGGGACGTAACCAGGATTAAACATTAAGGTAGGCTAAAATAATTTTTTTATTGATCATTAACAATACGAGAAAATTGTATTAATTAAAAATAAAGATACTCATAATCAATAAGACATAGCAAAGCTTACCCTATAAATGTATATTCTAAAAAATAAAATATTAAAATAAATCTAATTTATTACTTTCTTAAATTTTATAATTTATTTGATTTTTATATTAGATTAGTTATAATGGAGCCTTCACGTCATATAGGAAAATAAATAAACAATTATATTACTATTTACTAACAAATCTAAAAACAAAAGAATAATTAAAAACCAAAAAAAAAAAAAAAATTAACAACCATGCATCTAAATTTCAACCAAAACAAAAAGAAATTCATTAAATAATATTATTAGTAATCCTAAAATTAGAATATTAGTTTATAAATTTAAAATTAGAATAACCTATAATTAGATTACTCCTAAATTTTTATAGACTAAAAATTAAAGTAATCCTAAAATTTCAATACAAAACATAATATTTAAATTCACAATATTTATAAAACCATATATAATTGGAAAATCAATTCTTGATGTTGATAAATAGATTGTGTCAAATTTAAATAAATTTAGGAAATGTTGACATAGATAATAATTATTAAAATGAAAAAGAAAAGAAAAAATAATAATAACTCATGCTTTGTGAGTCGTGAAGTTAGTTAAAAAAAAAGTGTAATGGATCACTCTTCTAGTCTTCTACAATTTTACTCCTACAACTTTAAATATTTAGATTGATAAAGATATATATTAATTATTTCATTTTCTTTTTTACTTTTCATTTTTTTTTTTGGAAGGCTAGGGTAGGCTTGAGCCCCCCCTAGCCCAGCCCTAGCTCCGTCTATGCTTATGAGAGATCAAATCAATTCCCAATTTGAGAAGCTTTTTCTTGATATGGGTGTTCTAAAGATTCTTGATCTCTTATCGGTTCTTCCTAGCAATCTAGCTACAATCTTCACCCAGCTGATCATCATCAAAATTATATATATATATATATATATATACACACAATTCTTTTCACCTTAGTGCGTCCTGATATAACTCTATCAGTGCGTTGCATGTAGGCCATAGATTATGGAAAAGTTTTGAAAAGTGCATACACTTTGAGTCAAATCATGTAAATCTAATAATCCACATCCAACGCACTGATGGAGTTATATCATGACGTACTGACTTGAAAATTTTCATATATATATATATATATAACAAAGTGTGTTTAATTTAGGTAATGAAACTTTTGGCGGACTTAGCCCAGGACCAGGTGGGGCATGACCCGAAAATTTTCAAATTATTTTTAATTTCTTTGTTGATATTATATTTATATAACAATCTAAACAAATATTTTATAAATTTAATTATATAAATAAACCTAATTTTCATTAGATTCTATTTTTTATTTTACCTGTTATCATATTTGAATGTATGTTAACTTTTTTCTTTTTATTAAAATACCAATATTCTTATGAAAATTTTCTATTGTTGTTCTAATTAATGAGCCCTAAAATCTCAAATTGTATATATATTTTTTTATATCAAAATTATAAATCTATATTCTAAATTTAATGCATCAAAATTCAAGGAATCACAAATACGAATTAATATTATGTTGAATTATTTTGTATTATCAAAAATATGCAACTTCTAGTAAATGTGTGTGCGCGTACATTTTCGTGTTCCTACGTGTGTGCGCCCAGGCGCATGTGCCTGTGCGTGTGATTCTATAATCATATATATGTTTAATTTTATAATCAATATTCTTTTGTGGACAAATAGAAACAGTTTTGACAACATAATCAAATCGGAGATTAATTGATGAATGATAGCTTGATCACATGCTTATAGAATTTTTTTTTCAAGCAAATTGTTAGAGACTATTATGAAAATATTATAAATAATAAAAAATTTCAACTAAGTTTGAATTGGTTTTGTTTTACATAACCTTTTTCAGATCATAATTTTAACAAATAAATAAATTTTTAGTCTTAATTGTAACAATTATTAATATTTTTTTAAGTGCCCTATCTCATATAAATTTATAGGTCCGACACTTTGCATAAGTGATTGTTGATTTATACAAAGTAGTTGAATCTAATGAGTAATGGCTAATATTTAGGAAACTGACAAATATATATCAGTACGCACCGATGAGAAAATGACTTTTAGAGATAAAATATCTTTGTTAATTTTCTAAAAATACATTGTTCAATACATTTTTTTTTTAATAAAATTGAATTGACTTGAGGGAAAAAGACATCATAAGCAATCACATGCTGAAAAACCCTTAGGTAGTATCCTTATATATAAAAGATAAAAGAAAAGTAAAGAGTGATAAAAAGAAACAAAGGGAAAACAACCCCAAACAAAAAAAGGCATGCAGGCCACACCAAAAAGAAAAAGAAAGTATCAAGAAAAAAGAAAAAAACTCTCAACCCATTCAGTCATTGCCAACTAAAAAAGAACAAAACGGTGGGGTGGAGAACCACCAAGAATCAGCTTGAAGCTCCAAAGCATGCTTAGAGAGTGCATATGCAATTTGATTGCCCTCCCTAAAAATATAGAAAACCTAAAAATCTATCTGCGGGATCTGGAAGATACAGCGCTGCCATGCTAATTGAACCCTCCAAGCGAATATGTGACTACTTCAAAATGAGCACCCGCAATAGTACGGAGCCGTGTGAGTAGTACTATGATAAATAAGATTCGTTCCACGAGGATTAATGAATTGATTACCACAATTGATTGATTTAACTACTATTTAGACATACAAAGATATGATGATTAAATTACATTATTCAAATTAATTTAAATTAAACTACAACTATAATTCAATTAGTGAAACTAAATAAGCAAGCAAAGCAAGGTCACACACAAACAAGTGATTGTATTACTAATAGAAATTTAGGCTAAATTCGCGAATCCACCTAACCAATTCTTACCAATTTATAGACACACCATTGAAGATAAATTATGCAAGTGCAAATGTAGACTCGTGACAACCCTCAATTAGTCTCTTCTCTCTCTCAAGTAATAGAGACAACACTTATATGCACCAATAACCTATCTCTCGATGGTCATCCGAAATACACACAAGTTCATTAAGCTTTGTGGTTCACTAATTGAGTTCTAGAGACTAGCCTCGAGTATCTCTACCTTACTAGGTCTCTATCGTGTATTTCATCGAGCATGTTGTGTGTTTATCCTCTTGGTACATCACACAACAACCAATTAAACATTAAATGCTAACTAGACACTCAATATTGATTATAGCATGAAATACACATACATAGACACAAGCAATAGATATAAAGTGGTGGTCTTTATTGATAATTCATGGTAAAGGCTTTATCTTGGCCTTAGCCAAAATGGTTTTAGTTCATAATACAATAAATGGCCATACAAGATGTGTAATGAGTACAAGCTATAAATGAAAACAAATAGATGTAAAGAGAGAAAGGATAAGAGTAAGTTAAGTTGAAGAACTCCTTTTCTTTTGCTTGGTTGTGCTAGACTTTTCTCTATATTTGACTTCTTTTGCTTCAAGATGTGATTTTGATGGTTGATCTAGATAAATAAATGAGGTGTTAAATGTTTGGTAAAGTGGGATTTGGGTTTGGATGGTGATTTGATGAAGGTTTTGGGTGATTTAGTGAAGGATTTAGGATAAAGATCGGTTCTTGAATGTTTTGGATTGTTATGGGAGTGTTTTGAAGTTCAAGAGTCGTCCAAGAGGTCTTGGAAAAGAGAGAAATTGATGTATATATATATATATATATATATATATAAATGGTATGGGAATTAGGACACGAAACACTAGACACTCTGTTGATGTGGACTAAGTGCATGGTACGTGTGCAGTTCCAGGGTGCGCACATACCATGGCAATCTTTTGGATGTAAATGTGAGGTTCCAGTGTTCGCATGTACCACAACAATCTTCTGGTTCTAAATGCGCGGTACGTGCACGGTTTCAACATGCGTACGTACTGCGGCAACTTGCTTTGCACTGTTCAGATGCGGTACCAACGTGCACATGTACCATGCAAATGCTACTTTTATCTTCAAAATAGCCCCAAAAGTCTTCAATCTTTGTACGAATACCCCTAGGAAGCTAAAATATTTGCACCAACTTATTTAACCGTTAAACACTTAGTTTTACCCGAGAAACGGACGCAATTGATAAGAAATGGGGACTACACCGAGTGTACAAATAGGCACTATCAATATGTTTAGAGATAAAAATATGTTTTTATTTTTTATATTTTATTTATTTTTATTTTTATTTTTTATTTTTACTTTAGTTACCTTCAATTGTTCAAAGGAGAAAGAAATGACATTAAATAAAGGTCTCTTTTAGAAACTAACTATAAAAATATATGAAATTATTTTCCAATTTCAGATTTCATATATATATATATAAGTTTTTCTATTGTCAGTTCGAACTGATATAAAATATATCAGTTCCCTGCATGTGGGCCATTGAATTTAAATGCTTTGACTAGTCAGCATGCATTTGTCAAAATATTTTTTAAATCCTGAAACAAATTATGATGTGTTCACTATTATCATATGGGCCATTGAATTTAAATACTTTGACTAGTCAGCATGCATGCATTTGTCAAGGTATATTTTAAACCCTGAAACAAATTATGATGTGTTCACTATTAATCTAGAGGGAGGGGAGGGGAAGGAGGGGGGGGAGGGGGGGGGGGGGGGGTGAATAGATTTTAATCAATTTTACCCAATTTTCGTGATTAGTCAACTTTATGAAAATGCCCATAACTAGTCAATTTATATAGCAAGTGTAATATGTGCGGAAATATGTGTGAAAATGCCCCTAACACTACCTTTTGTGTAGTCCTTGTCAATAAGAAATTGAGTGAGGTGCTCATACCTCTTATGTAGAGTCTTGTCAACACTACTTCTTGTGTAGTCATTGTCAACAAGAAATTGAGTGAGGCGCTCATACCAAGCCCTTAGTGCTTGTTTCAACCCATATAAAGCCTTCTTGAGGCGATAGATATGGTTGGGGTAGTGTGCATCCACAAACCCCTTGGGTTGTTCTACAAACACTTCCTCTTGTAAGAAGCCATTGAGGAAGGCACTCTGCACTTTTATTTGGTGCAATTTGAACTTGTGTACACAAGAAATGGACAAGAGAAGCCTAATGGACTCTAAACGGGCAACGGGAGCAAATGTCTTTTCAAAGTCAATACCCTCAATTTGAAAGTATCCTTGTGTAACAAGTCTAGCCTTGTTATGTACTATGTTGCCATCCTCATCGGATTTGTTCCTATATATCCATTTGGTGCCTATGACATTAGTGGTCTTAGGCCTAGGAACTAGAGTCCAAACCTCATTCCTTTCGAATTGGTTTAGCTCTTCTTGCGTGGCAAGAACCCAAAATTCATCATTTAAGGCCTCATCAACCTTTTGGGTTCTATTTGAAAGGTGTAACACATGTAGCTAATGAGATTAGCTATTTGACGTCTAGTCCTAACACCTTCATTCACATCTCTAATGACATCATCTTTGTTATGGAGATGTCTAATCCATGGAATGGTTTCTTTAGAGTTAAAAAGAGGAACTCTGTCAAGAGGTTGTGTGTCCTCTTCATCAAGGTTATGTTAGGATTATGCTCAATAGCAAGAGTGTAATGTTGTAATTAACAATCTTTTTCATATTAATAAAGTGATTTCTGGTTTAACAAATCGTATAGCATTTATAGTTTGTATTATAATTGTCAAAGTAAATAATCATAAGGTCTAAAGACTATGGGAAAAGAAGAATTGTTCGTACATCTGGATATGTATGTGGTAGACACAATTCTTTAGTTAGTCTTGAATATTGTTCACAACTTAAGTTAAAGGTTGGGCACCTTTATCTTGTTAAAGTTGTAGAATTCTTTTGCTAGCATTTGAGTGGGATCAAATGAGATATGATGAGTCTAAAATCATCGGAGTGTCTTCGAGCAAAAGGATCTAGTGCACTGGGTGCATTGAACTGGATCACAATGAAAAGCTTTATCTAGAACCGTCAATAGATAATAGTCTTTTCATTATCAGGACAATCGGAGAGTCTATCTTAATCCTGAGATAAATGATGGACTTATGGTTGCAAGTGATATCATTTGAGTTATCAATGAGTACGATTATATCGCATAGTCTATCCTCGATAGTTTGGTGATATTCATTTGTTAATCGATAGAGGACTTCATTTATAGATATGGACATCGTGGCTCCATTTAATTAAATGAGAGTATAATATCATCATATGGATGTTTTGAGGTAATTGGATATTAAATTTCAACGTTGAGTTTTCGATAGTGTCTATTGAAAACATGGCTTCTGGACAAGTCAAAATATCCAAGTTCAAAACGTGGTCATATGAGTAAATATGGTAACTTGGAGAGTTATAGGCGGTCTATGAACTCTTGGCGATTACTGATATTAATCACGAGGATACACTATCTCCAATATGATTGTCTAGGGTATGAATGAGGAGCATCTTCCTTTTCTATCTTTATTTAAGAGTTCGGTTTTAGCTCTTTAGTGGAATGAGTTAAAATTAATGGATCGGACCTAAGTGAATCATTTGTTGATTGTGATTAGGTTATGTCTATTGAAGCTTAAATTTAGATGGCCCGCCAAGATCCCCAATCCACACGGACTTGCATGGATCACTTGATATATTCTACCGGACCAATTTAAGGGTCCATCTAGAATTGCATTTAATATATTAAGAATATAATTTGCACATTATTTAAGTAATGGGCTGCTCAATTATATTAATATATTAATGAAAGACATGTGGGCTTGTTTCTTTTAGTAAGAATGGGTCTGGTTCACATGTGGGCTTTTTTTTTATTTAAAGTCCAATGGATTAAATGAAATAGGAAAATAATATTAGGCCCATCTTATATATAAGTGGGGCGGCTAGGTTAAGGTTTTGACCTAAAAATATTATTTTGTTTCATTTGTTTTAATTAAATAAGAATTAATTGATTTATTGATTAATTGTTTAATTAAAGAAACAAATCTTTCCTAAAAGTAAAAGACTTGTTTGATAAGTAAATAAATAAATTAGTATTATTTATTTAATCAAATAAGGAGTCTTTTTTTTTATTTAGTCAAATAAAAGAATAAAAATAAAAGAGTTGGATTAGGGTTTGAAGTCTATAAAGTTAAAAAGAATTAGGGTTGAATTTCAGTCACCCTATATAAGTGACATGATGAAATTCGGCCAACCCTAATTAGATACTACATAGAATTCGGCAACCCTAAAGGAAAAAGAAGAAAAATTCGGCCAACCTATATATATGTTCTTATAGGGTTCGGCCACATCAATTAATTGGTGCTTGAGTTTTTATTTTCTTTCTTCTTCTTCTTAATTCTAAGAGAGTTTTTATTCTAGAGAGACAAAAAGGAGTGAAAAATTATTCTTTGATAGTATACAATTGCTTAAACATCAATAAGCTTGTGTATACGATATCGATCTAGGTTCACGCGAGTTTCGATCATAAGATTGTGAACTCAAAAGTGACCGGAATAATTTTGACATTCTTTTGATTGTTTTGTGACTAACAAAGAAAAGAAAGTATTTGTTTGGTCCATTCACAGGTTTGCAATTCAAGGGAAAGGGAGACCACGCTCCTAGGTGATCCACGTTCGTGCTCGGATTGAAGGTCTTGCGGATTACCATCGACGTAAGTCAATCGGATCACGCGACAAGAGGTAATTTACTTTTGTTGATATATATGCATGTTTATTGATTAAAAGGGTTTAAGGTTCATAAAGGAAAAATTTTAAAAGTCACTAAATCGTCTTTAGTATCGCTTCCGCTGCGTGTAACACTTTTATTTGTATATTTTTCCCTACAGGTTAGACGTCCCAAAAATAGGAGTCTCCACAACTATCTCCAAGGGAGAATCATCAACTACAACAACCTCATTCTCATGGTCACTAGACTTGAGCCTATTATCATCAAAGACAACATTTGATGATTCCATGACACTCCGAGTCTTCAAATTGAAAACTCTATAAGCTCTACTATTTAAGGCATAACCAATAAAGATACCCTCATCACTCTTAGCATCAAACTTGCCAAGTTGATCATGGTCATTTAAAATGTAGCAGTTGCTTCCAAAGGTGTGGAAGTAGCTAATATTTGGCTTCCTACCTCTCCATTTCTCATAGGAGGTTTGTCTAGTACCGGGCCTTAGGAAAACTCTATTCCCTATATAGCAAGCCGTATTGACGGCTTCGGTCTATAGGTTTCTAGGGACATTGTTGCTAAGCAACATCACATAGGCCATCTCTTGTAGGACCTTATTCTTCCTCTCAACAACTCTATTTTGTTGAGGTGTCGTAGTAGCCGAAAACTCATGGGAAATGCCTATACTATCACAATATATTTCAAAGGAAACATTCTCAAATTCCCTCCCGTGGTCACTTATAATCCATTTAATGCTTTTAATTCTAGAGTTTATTTCATTTTATTTTGAATTTTATTACAAAGCATTTTAAACTTGTCAAAATTTTCGGATTTTTCTCTAAGAAAATATGTCCATGTGAACCTAGAGAAATCATCAACACAAACAAAAATGTATCTCTTTCCACCTAAACTCTCAGTTTGCATAGGACCCATTAGATCCATATGGAGAAGCTTTAGGGGCTCCTATGCTCTTGGTTTGTTTTCCTTGTTGGCAAGGTCCAAAAATACCATTGGCTTTCTTCCCAAGCTTGGGAAGGCCACGCACAACATTAAACTTGTCTAGGATTCGTAAATCCCTAAAGTTTATGTGGCTAAGTCTTTCATGCCACAACTTAATTTGCTTATCCTTGGATATATTACATGAGACAACTCTAGCCTCAAGACAATAGCAATTGTCGCTAGATCTCATACCTTTCAACAAGGTTTGTCCATTGGGCTTTAGGATTGAGCAATCATCTTTAGAAAACAAGACGAAAAATCCTTCATCACTAAGATGAGAAATGCTTATTAAATTGGCTTTCAAGCCATCAACATATAAAGCATTGGACAATGAGGGTAATCCAGGAATGAAAATTGTTTCTTTCCCTACAACTCTCTTTTTAGATCCATCACCAAAGGTGACACATTCTCTTTTCTCCATGACAAGAGTCTCAAAGAAACTTTTGTTTCTCGTCATGTGCCTAAAGCACCCACTATCTAAGTACCAAAAGTTAGAAGAGTTTGCCTTCAAGGCAATTTGAGCAACATGGCAAAAGTATTCATCTCTTCTAATCCACCTAGGTGAAACACTTTTCTTCCTAGTGGTCAAGGGTACTTGAGCTCTAGAAGTCCTAGTATAATGCATATTATAATTATCCTTCCTAGGAACATGCAACTTGGCTCATGCCTTTTTCTTTTCAATCATGTACATAACTCTACACATATTAATATAATGAAAGCAATTTGGTCTAATATGACCATCAATACCACAAAAATGACATGTAGTGTGTAGTTAGGAATCATACCATGTCCTTGCATATACAAAGAAGCCTTCCCTTATCTTTGTGGTAGTCTTGGTTGTTGGATATAATCTCTCCTCTTTTGTTGTTGACCAAGACTAGATTGCTTCCTTGGTTGAGCTTGCATGATTGGTCTCTTTCCTTTGTGAGCCATTTGTTGAGGAAAGCTAGCTTGAGGAGCTCTTGAGGGTTGAGCTTGAAGTTGTCTTCTTAGATCTACCTTCACTTGTGCACTATGTGAACATTGTCCTAGATCAATCTTCTTCCTAGGAGTTTGCACCAGTGAGGCTTCTTTGTAGCTCAAGCTCTTGACAAATACGGTCTTGTTAGGAGTGGAGGTCTCCTTGCCATCTTCAAACCCAAGACCTCTTTTGTCACAGGGACTCTTGCTAACACCAAGCATATGGTCAAGCTTCTTTGTGCTAGAGGCCATCTTAATCATTGACCCTTTAGTTTTTTCAAGCTCCCTCTTCAAGCCTTATTCATTCCTCATAGACAAAGCTAGCTCATCTCTTAGCTTGTCTTCATTCTTCTTGGATCTCATCACTTGTTCTCTTAAGTGATCAACTTGTGTTGAGAGCTCTAGGTTTTCTTCCTCTAATCTCTTAATTTCTCTCTTGTTCTTTAACCTTGAACTCTTAAACTTGACCATGTAGTCTTAGAGATCTATCATTTCCACATTTCCATTTGTAGATTGTGATGAAGAGCCATCATCACTTGAGTCAATTTCCTCTTGACTCTCTTTTCTTTCTTCACTAGCACCTTTGCTCTTGTAGGAGGAGACAAAGGCTATGAAGTTAGCCATTAGTTCTTCATCATCCGAAGACTCATCTCTCTAATCAGAGTCATCCCTTCCACTCCACGTGGCAGCCATCACTCTCCCTTTCCTGTTCTTCATATTACCACAATCGGGAGAGATGTGTTCTATGCCACCACACTCATAACATTGGATCCCTTTCTGTTCACTCTTCTCTTGTCTAGGCTCAAACCTTTTGAAATGAGTCCTTTTCTTCAAGTCTTGACCCTTGGATCCAAATCCCTTTTTCTCAATCTTGACAAACCTCTTGAACCCTCTCATCAACAAGGCCATGTCTTTATCCAAGTCATCTTTCTTTTCCTCCTTCTCAACTTTAGAAGTTTTCAAAGCAATTCCCTTTTGTTTTTTAGGAGGTGTAGAGATAGGACCTTTCCCAGACTCATATGCTAGGAGTCTCCCAATCACCTCACTCGGCTTTATATCTTCATAGGTGCTATTCTCCTCTAAAGCCGTTACCTTGGATTCAAATCTCTTGGGAAGTGATCTCATAATCTTTTGCTTGATCCTTCTATCCGAGTAAGGGTCACCAAGTTGATGACTTTGATTTCCTATGTCCATCAACTTGATCTCAAAGTAGTTGAAGCACTCATTCTCCTCTATTTTGAGCATCTCAAATTGAGTTTGGAGGACTTGAAGTTTAGAGTCCTTCACGACTTCGGTTCCCTCATGTACAACCTCTAGGACGTCCCATGCCTCCTTAGCTATCCTAGTGTTTTGAATCAATTTGTATTGATTTTCGTCCATTGCATATAGGATGACATGCATTGCCTTCCTATTCCATTTTGATGCATCAAACTCTTGCGCGTTCCATTGCGCCTTAGGCTTGAGTGCATCCTCTCCTCCATCCATAGGAGTCATCATTGGTGATTCGTAGCCGTCTTTAACTGCCATCCAAGCCTGTTCATGGATTTAGCACATCTACGACTCTATCTTGCCTTTCCAAGAGGCATAATTTAACCCGGTGAGAAGTGGAGGTCTTGTGCTTGAAGCACCTTTGTTGCCGCCACCGTTTCCACCACCGTTTCCACTCATAGTGTTTATGAATGAATGAAATGAATGCAAATATATGAAAGATCAAAAATCACACAAAATGCTCAACACACCAAAATGAGCAAAGGATCATCTAAGTATATCTAGTAACCCGCTCTGATACCAATTGAAACAAATTATGGTGTGTTCACTATTAATCTAGAGGGGGGGTGAATAGATTTTAATCAATTTTACCCAATTTTTGTGATTAGTCAAGTTTACGAAAATGCCCCTAACTAGTCAATTTATATAGCAAGTGTAATATGTGCGGAAATATAAAAGACACTTGATATTTACGTGGAAACCTTCAACAAGGAAAAACCACGGGCTGTTATGTGCGCCACACACGAACCTCGAATCCACTAATTGCAATGACGTTTACAACCTAGGTTGACCTCAACCTCTCACGGTCTATAACCCGCCACTACTACCCGCATGCCTATAAAAGTGGACCTAGTCCAATTTGCTTGCACCACTCACCGGTAGTCACAAGACTTACTTCTCAATGAAGAGAATAAACAACCTAATGTGAATAATATGATATTCAAAGAGCAAGTAATGCTAGGTTACACTAAATGCCTATCTAGGATGAAAGATGACAATAATCACAATCCTAGATATCAATCTTTGATATATGACATGTCATAAAGCTTAGCTATTAAAGATTAAGCAATCCTAAAAATAGCTATCAAAATACAACTCTCAAACAATCAACACAATTATCTCAATCTTGTCAATAGAATATGTTCTATAAGTATACAAGTAATAAATGAGATTGCTTGTTAAGAAAGACACAAAATAGATGTGATATTAGTGACCAACTTACCTAGCTAAAAGTGTTGAATAAAAACCAAGCATAGATGACACCTAGATGATCATGGATGATGCTAGATGATGATTTGATGCACTTGGATATGTGTTTGAGTAAACAAATGAGAGTTCTTTAGTGATTTTTTCTCTTTGGAAAAATGCTAAGTCAAAATATGATTTGGACTCTCTTAAAACTGACATAAAGTCAAAGTAGCATATATATAGGGTGACAAATTGATGCTACGTCGTTTTGCAAAGTTTTCAAAAATTTTGCCATGATCGCCTTACACCCGCTCTATGTAAGGCAGTTGTAAGGCGGTTCACCTAGGAAATGAAAAACATGTTCTTCATGACCGCTCTACGCGTAGGACGGTTTTCAGGCGAAATGGGGGCGATTGCTCTCGGGATTTTGAGAACCGTCTTACACCCGCCCTATGTAGGGCGGTTTATGGGTGATCAAAAAATCCACTAGTGGCACCGCTCTACGAAGGGCGGACAAGAGCAATTTGCTCTAACCGCCTTACGTAGGGCGGTTGTAGGGCAGTTTTGACAGCACCCCTAAACAAATATAATGCATCACAAACATGACATTTAACACACAAGATGCAATCAAGTTAAACATGCAAGAAGAGAGATTAATGAACATTAATGCACACATAATAAAGAACCACAACAAACAAAATAAGAATTATGCATGTGTTGTGAGTGTGTGCAACTATATCTCTTTAAAGAAAGAAAGCACTTACAAATTTACCTTTGAAGTACTTGATCTCTTGAGGTCTTGAGAGGGCTTTGGTTTTACAAAACACCAACCATCAAAAGCCTAAGCTACCTTTACAACAAACCCCACTTGTGGTTTGTCACCGAAATAAACCAATCACAATGAGGAACTTACAAATCCAATGGTCCATATGCAATGAACTAGTATATTTTATATCAGTTCGAACGGATAATAGAAATGTTGTATGTATATATATGTATATAGATATAGTAACTTTCAGGTGAGGGATCTTTCACTTTAATTTCGTTCTACACATTGATGAAATCACATCGATTTGTATGAATTTTGATATGAAATTTTTTGTATGGATGATAAGTTAAATGAAATATACCTATAAATAAAATTTAAGAATTTTTCAAACACTAGAACTATTTATTTTGATTTTGTTGAATATAAAGGCATTAGAAAATTGGGAGATATATAAAAAAAATTCAAAAAACTAATTCTAGTACTTAAAAAATTCCAAAATTTTATTTATCGGTATATTTCAATAAATTTATCATCCATAAAAAAATTCATATAAAAATTCATACATCGATGTGATTTCATCAATATGTGGATCGAAATTAAAGTGAGAGATCCCTCACTTGAAAGTTACTATATGTATATGTATATATATATATATATATCAGTTTTTCTCTCCTCATAGCCGAACTGAACTTTTAAGATTATGACGAGACTTGTGTGCCATTCACGAGGAGAGAAAAGCTGTGTGTGTGTGTGTGTATATATATATATGTTATGTAATCCACATATATTACATTAACTTCACAGCCTTAGATACAATTCAATTTTATTACACATCGCTAACATTTTATCTTTAATGTTTTCATCATTTATAAAAGGGAAGATGTAGAACTGGATTACATATGGGGTCAAGAGATTTTCAATATATAATTCTCTTAAATATATAGTTATCTTAACAAAAATAAATGCTTTGATATCTACAACTATCTTTTTTTTTTTTAAAAAAAACAATATTTTGTTTATTGATAGAATTCATAACTAGAAATAAAAGAAAGAAAAAAATAATAATAATACCTACCACTATATGATCAGAGTCCTCTAGAAATTCTTTTTCCATTACTTTGTTATGTGATAATCATGTGATGATGAGAAAGTGTAATATCCTTGATTTGTATTAGCTTGATTCCATTGCAAAACACTCTTTATTTGTAATTGTTAGTTGCTTAGGTGATTCTTGGTGAAAAGAAGCTTCAAAGGAGAAAAGAAACTTCTCATGCAAATATCGTCTTCAGGAGGAAAAACTCTTTTATGGATGCTAAGGTATCAAGTTATTCTTCCTCTTGTAAGGCGTAAGCGCACACACACAATCCATTTATGTGTGTCCCTACATCGTTGTGCAACATTTGGTATAACACATTCACACACATTTAAGTATGCTCATGCATTGGTCTCATATAGACAAAAAATGTAGAATTGCATGTTTCGTGACTATCACTTGAATTTGGCATACTTGTGTGATATTGTATTTATTTGTTTGTGTTTCCTATATTTTGGACTTGAACATGATCTCTTATGACTCCTTATTGAGTCTCGATCATTTCAGTTACTCATTCATTATGTTTCGAGTCCAAACGATGTAGCTACGATACTTTGCGTTCTCATTCGTTGAGTTATCTTCGTCGTCATTTTCCAAGATGAATTCTCAACCATTTGTCAAAGCTTTATAGTTGTCATTGTGCGTGAAGAAGTCATGTTTCGTAATCCAAGATGGATTTGAAATCAGAGTTTGGAGGCCTGAATACGGCTGAAGAACGCAAGGGAAGCGCGAGAGGAGCAAGCGTGGCCAACGGCCAAGCTTAGAGGCCACGTGTGCCACACGTCCAGCACTGCCCTCTACCCACATGTGCGACACACGGATCACATATGGATGGTGATGTGGCAGCAATTGGTTGGTCCATTTTTCCCTCTCTTGAATTCTTTTAAATACTCCCCATTCCTTCTCATTTCATTCTAAGAAGAAAATTTGAAAAAGATAGAGTGCAAAATTTTCTCTCCAATTTTCCCAACTTCCAAACACCTTAACTTTTTCATTTGGACTCCGAATTGAGTGATTTAATTTAGAGAATCTTCGTATTCAAGTCCCCTACCTTCTCTAAAAAGGTTTGCAGCAGTTTGATCGAGTTTTGTGATGGTTCTACCCTCAAAACCGAAACTGCATGGGATTACTAGGTATTGAAATAAACTTTATGATTTCATCTTTTATGATCTTCAATTACCTTGGTTTTTCTTCTTCTGTATGTATGTTTATATATGGTGAATGCTATTGAGAAAGATAACTTCATAATCATACTTAATCAAGTCTAATTTGAGACAAATGTGAACTAGTTTTCTATAATTCTAGTTTTTCACATGTTTGAGAGTTGTATTGTGATTAGTTTGATATCTAGGGTTATTTGTGATTTGATTGACTCATTCTATGATTAATAACCTTAGCATGTGCTTGGATCCTTTATTTGAACAAATCTAAGATTAGCACATTTGATTTTGTGTTTAGAGCTAACTAGGATTTAATTGATTATTCATTATATTCTTGCTCTAAATACTTGCTAGAATATTCACTGATCATATTTTGTGATTCTAGCATTTTTGGTATATGTTTCTAATATCTTTAATATGTGCTTCATGTATATGATTTATTCAAGTGTTAGCTTTGTGAATGAAACTAGGAATCACATGTGTTAGGTGTTTCACATGCTCTAGGTTTCAATTCATGTTTTATGACTAGACAATATTTGACTTGTGTGATCACATGATTAAGTCTATGTCTATATGATTTGTACTTGATCCATACATTTCATATGTTCATGCATCATCTTATATGATTATATCACTTAGATTGTTAAACTAGATTATCATACATTGTGTGCTTATTGTCTAATTCTAGTTTCCATAGTTCATATTGATCATATGTCTTGCAAAAGGTGGAAGTCTCTTGTTAAGGTGAGTAAAGCCTTAATTTGAGCAAGAAGACTTGATGAGTCTTAGTTAGAGTCAAGAGGATCCGGATAACTAAGAAAAAGTATTAGCTAGGAGTTTGGTACTCCGGATGGTTAAGCTAGGGAAGCTTGACTAGGATCATTTGTGATCTAAATAGCTAAGCAAGGGAATCTTCCTAGAGACGTGAGCATCTTGGATAGGAAGTTACTTCCTAAAAGGTGTAGGACACATCTCGGATAGGAAGTAGGCTATGTGGTTTACCATGCCCGAGGGTAGACTAGGATTTGATAGCTTAGGGTGGATATCATGAGTTGATAGCCTTGAGTGTGTAAGTTCATTTCGTCATAGTGAATTGCTTTGCCGGTGGTTGTGGATTCAACCCGTGGATGTTTCCTCTTCAAAGGTTTACCACGTAAAAATCAATGTATCAAATATCTCTATTTCTATCTCTTTATATTTGTATGTATTATTAATATAACTTATTTAAGATCTTCATTTCCTCACATCCTTGCAAACAAGTTATTGGTAAAGAAAGAGATGCACACATTATTGGTTGAATCTAACACTTGTCTCTTTGTATGTTGTAAGTGTTTGAACATTGTATCTTGTAATATTATATATCAAGTTGTATAGTTCTACTTAGTGTAATTATATTATAATATTCAAAGTACAGCTTGTGGAATTTGCTCTTCATTGAATATACTTGTATATGAGATACATTGTTTCTTGATATATGTTTTGTGGACTAAGGGTGGTGAATTGAGCATACATGTGTTAATTGTTTTTTCATAACAATCATGTTAAAGGTTAATTTGTATGCTAACCAAGGTTTTGACATAAGTCACGAAAGAATTTTTAAAACTAGTGTGTCAACCTATTCATCTCCCAAGGTTGTTTAGTATAACCTTGTAGGTATTTTCAGAAAGCTTGATACTAGAAATAAAATTAGAGTTTAATTAGGGTTTATCATAAGTTAGGGTTTCTCATAAGTTTTTTTGTTTTATTTTATTTTATTTTAGTCTTTTTTTTTTTAAATAAAGAGATATAATTGAAGATGTGAGTGTAATTAATGAGTTTACATAGTATTTTGTTTATTTTTAATTAAAGTAATTTGTTCTTCTTGATAAATTTCTATTGGGATATTTTTGTAATTAAAATTTTTAGTAAAATATGGGTGTACTAATTAGTTTTAGGGGAAATTTTCAAAACTAATCATTTGATCATGTGAAGTATTGTTTTTAACAAGAATTTTTTCCAATTATTGTTTTTAGTATTGTTAGGGGTACATGTTGGGATTTATGCCCTAAAACTTGTAATCTGTAAATGTTATAAATTAAATAATAAAAGAAGTAGTTATTTCATTCAAATAAATTGACTCATACATTTATATTATATATGCTAACATTTAAGATTGCTAGATGTAATCTCAAACTGAGTATATGAATGTCATATACAAAGGAATTTAGTTAGAGAAATGTAATCTAAAGAGTCCGTAGAAAGCAAATAAAGCTAGGTACTTTATTTGTGGTTAATCTATAGCTGCGGTTTATTCTGTATTGTATGGTGGTCTTATCCTATACTACTCATATGGGGTTATGAGAATGGAGACACTTTATATGGTGTTATGAGAATGGAGGCACCTTATATGATGTGATTATATGGAATTGGTCCACGATCTATATGAATCTATCACTAAGATCCGTTAGTTGAAAAAATTCATACATATCGACAATTAATGGCTATATATGGGTGATCTAAATCCTGAGTGTCTTACTTACTCCTTTAGGTTAAATCGTGGTTTTTGATTTACTGTGGGTGAAATCTGAATAGCATTCTCGATCAATATCTTCGTATCTTGGAATCATAGCTTGGCTTGTGGCTGGGAAGGTATGCACACAATAGTGGAATCCACTCCTTCTTGCGATAAATAGATAAGTAGTCCCCTTAAGAGTTGATTCAGGGCTTGAACCTATTAAGAGCTCTCTCCTTCTTCCGTAAAGGAATAAAGGATATAATCATTTAAGATAATCAATGGCATTTAAAGGAAAAGATATAATTAGAGAGGTATAACGGACTTTATGACCTAGCTCTAATTATAAACTATTTGTGGAGGATCATATTATATGTAATAGCTATATCGATGGACATTGATAATTTGGTTGTGTAAAACATCTACACTTACAAAAGTACAACCTTTGGTTTTTAGTGGAATAATTCCGAGGTTAATAATTGTGAAATGTTAATTAAAAAGTTTAATTAATTTTTCTAAGTACTATTGGAGCTCAAAATTATGGGTCCAATAGTACTTAATTAAATGATGTGATGTTTTAATTAAATATATTTTGGGAATTAATTAAATGATGTGATGTTTTAATTGATATATTATTTAATTGATGAATTAAATATTATTAAATAATATGATTATTTTATTGACATATTAATAATTAAGAATTATTAATTGTTATATGGAGGTTTCAAGTTCGAACCTTAACAAGAGCAAAATAATAAAATAATAAGTGATTATTTTATTTACTCTAAATAGGTCAAAGGTTCAAACCCTAGTGGTGACCGAATTAAAAAATGATTTAGAATATTATTTTAACTTGGATTACTAAACCCTAGGATCCTAGTATATAAGATATACTTATAAGGAAAAATAAACAACTGAAACCTTAGAGAGACATCGAGAGGTGCGGTAAGGAGAGAGAAGAAAAGAAAAAAGATTTTTTTTTTCTTTGGCTCCTAAGGTGGCCGAACTCAAGCAAGGAAGCAAGGTATTGCGATCCGGTTCTCTTAAGCTGCCATTCAACTGCTCCTGTAATCCATGTGCCCATACATACAGTTGCTAGATTGCAGGACATAGCTTAGAAGGCCTCAGTGTTGAAAGATTGAAAAGAAAACGAAGGAGTGTTCTTCGAAGGTATGAAAACAAATCTCTTTCTCATATTCGTGTATATGAAAAGGTCCCAATAAGATGATAAATTTTTTGAAATCTATCGTTCTTAAATCTCTTGATTTGAATCCCTATTTTCCGCTGTGTGACTTACAATTGGTATCAGAGCCAATTTTTTGATATACACGAATATGTTATATTTGCCAAGGTAAATTTGAAGGCCTACAAAAAAGGGAAGAATATGTACCTCTCCTAGAATTACCTCAAGCAAAGAAGAAAAATAAGAACCCTACCTCAGTAAGAAGGGAAGCCTCATTGCGACCAAGATGTCAACGGGCATGGAAACCATAGCCTGCAGACTACCACTAAGGCAAACGGCTGTAAATCAGGATAATACCTCCTCCTGACCGTTATCCCGTGACTTTGAGCTAGAAGGCAGATCAACAGAAGGAGTGGCCACGATACCAGTACCTCACTCCACCCTAAGTTGGTGCTTGGTAGGTACAATTAGACGGGGATGATGAGGAGAGGCAGTCTGTGAAGGTAAAAAAGCAAGAGCCTGCTTCTGAGCCTGACATGGAGAACCCCGAATTCTTACAGCTCTCACGGCCATCTCGCTCATAGTAGGGCGTGCTGAAGGCAGGGTAGGAAGTGGAGCAGGAGGACGTGGAAGGGACCTCGCTGGAGTCAGATGTGGGATTGTTGTTGGCTGGCTGAACCCAAATAGGGCACCAGTACCAGTAGCAGGAGAAAGAACTGGATATATGACTGAAGAGGTCATTTGGTGTTCTTGTCCTGAAGAAGTAAGAGGGGCAAATTGAAGGGGTGTTGTAGAGACTGTCAGAAGAAGAGTTAATACCAGGCAAAAAGATTAATAAAGTAAGAAAGAGCAAGGGAGATCTTGAGGTTGCGGTCTACCCTACGGGTCTCGAAGGGGTCAAAAGCGGGATGCTTCATGTTTATGTAGAATCGAGACATGATTTTGTTCAAGATCCCTAGTGACTCTGTAGAAATATTCCCTTTTATCCCACTTATCATTCCTAGTAAACTGAGTAGGAACCAGGTACTTAGTCCCGTTGATTTGCACCGAGTTACCCCAATCTCCTCCTACCATGACCTATTCATCATGCCAAGTGCGATTGAACTTTGTGTTGACTCCGGGAGCGAAGAACTTCAGAGGGTTGTATGCCCTCAGATAGAATTAGCCTTTATGATCCGGTGTCAAGGATGCCACTTGGAAGATGTATCAGATCTCGTCAAAACCCAACCGCATCACCACGTTATCCATCTTACACTGCTCCCTCTAGAGCACCAAGAACCAAGTCAGATGCTTCTAAAACCCAGGTGAAAGCTACAGTGGAGTGAACTGAAGGGCATGAAACGCCTTACGAAGAATGAGATGGAGGGGTAGCTTGACCTTACATTCAAAAGCAGCCACATTGATGGGGATGTGGCTTGCAGAAGAGCGGTATACATCATATTTCCGGTATGGAAGAGAAAGGGTGATGTCCTTAGAAATCTGATAATCCCTTCTCAGGCGCGTAAGAGTATCGGTTGAAGTTGAGGAATCAGGAATGATCCGAGAATCATGGAAGGAGGAGAAGACCCCGTCTGCCACCACTATAGGATCTACAATGGGAGCATCGTCCTTCTCATCTCTAGCTGTGGTGTTGACATCCTCTTTCTCATTTATAATTTTGACGGTGCTATCGGGTTTGTTGCTGAAGCCAGACCTAGTGGCTGTATTCTTGCTAGAACGGCGGTGCTAGAATGAAGTAGAACTTTCCACGACGTCATCTCGATCACGTTCTCTTTTCCTCCTAGGATTCAATTGAGAGATCTCAGTTGAATCGTTCTCCTCCTGGTTGAGATTGAAAAGCTCGTCAAGACTCAAGACTGTTAGCTGGTGGTGATGGAATTGCCATTGTTGGAATAGAAGGAAGAAGAAGAAGATTATCTAGATTATCTGAAAGAAGGAAGGTTCTGATTTTGAAAAGTAGGGTTTGCTTTTTGCTTTAAGACGGTGTGAATAATGAAGAAAAAATGCGAGATATTTACAAAGAAAGATGGATGGTTACCAGAACAAAAAAGGAAAGTGGAGTGATGACCAGAGACGTGGGTTTGACGGTTTTGAGAAAATCAGGCCAAAAAATGGTCCATTATAACAAGCAGACCGTTCCTTGCCTGACACGTGGACAACTCATTAAATGCAGGCATGCCAAATGAGGATTTCCTCTTAAAAAGTGGAAACCAGCTAGTCAGGATGGATAAAATCCTTCAAGTGTAGTAGGTATCCTAACTCTAACCCAAACTAAGTACCGGTGTTCAAGTCAAAGGGGGCTTCTGTTAACCGCCTAAAAAGGCAAGGGTATAAAGAAAAATTTTCCATTAATTCCAAGATTATTTGATGTAGAATGGACACTATATGGAGTATCTAGCTACCCTGAGAAAAGCCAGATCAATATGTCCAGGTATACCATATATAGATCAAGATGAATATCAGGGTCACTTAGATCCTAAGTACCAGGAAACATGAAAGTCAAGGTCCTGAGAACCCTATTGCCATATCATCCTGGTACCCCGATACTTTGAGAATACTGGTACCACGGTCTAGTAAGATACGGGATACCACAATAACCCGATATCTCGATCCTTCCTAAGACCGGTCTACCAAGTAGTAGAGACCGAGATAACCGATGGGTTTTTGATGCATTAGAAGAGCAGACTATCAAAGAAGGAAGAACTAGTACATCAAGGAACTAGGAACATGTTACAGGAAGGCCAATATGCTCCAATACAAGGAAAGTTGACTTCTCCCGCCATCTGTAAACTCCATTTTTAAAGGAGATTAGTCAATTATGACAAAAATAACTGAGAAAGGAAACAAATCACTTGATTATGGGATTATTCTCACATTTAAATGAAGCCACAATCAATGTCCCTTTGATTGTTAAATTGATCGACTGATTGCCGGAGTGATTAGCAAGAAAAGAGACCTATAAATATAACATGACTCTCGAAAGAGAGGGACCCAATTTTAAATCCACGTCCCTATAGCTTTTTCACTTATTGACTAGCACGAGATCGTCATCGCCAACTATGTCAGAAATCTCCTACCTACTCCTTTCAGAAATCCCTATTGTATGTGTTCATTGTATTTTGATCAATAAAATAGTTGTTTTCCCCCTTGATGATATAAAATATTCAATTGTCTTCGTCTTCGATCACTTTTGTATTTAACTTGCTTTATTGAGAATATACAGGTATCAAGTATGATATCTCTCTAACTATGACCTACGCTGGTCATGGTTTAAAAGTTGTTAATTGGAAATTAACTCCTTTAACAATATAACGTTAACACAAACAAAAACCAAACCAAATCAAACCCATAAAAACCTATCATTCAAAAATTACAAAAATCACAAAAATCACAACAAAAAAAAAAAGAAAAAAGATTCAGACGAAAATCGACATGAAAATCACAAAACCCATCATGTAATTCAAATCGATTTACAAACCAAGAAATAAAACCAAACCCAGAAATCAAACTCCTCTGTTTTGAATTTTAATTCGATGCTTAAGAAATCAAACCCAGGAATCTCCAAAGGAGGTGGGTGGTTTGCTAGTGGAGACGGCGTGGCCCTATGCTACGAACATAGGAGGTGTGGCTGTTCACTGCCAAAGAAGGAGATGGTCACGCCATTGCAAATAATGAAGTTGTCGATGGAGGCAGTGATGGAGATGAGTAGAGGGAAAATGAGATGGACGGTGACTGTGAGTTTATCGAAGAAAAAGATGAGATGGACGGCGACTGTCAGTTGATTGAAGAAGAAGAGGAGATGGACAGCGACTGTGGAGTAGTGGGAATGAGATGAGCAGCTTGGAGTTGATTGAAGAAGAAGAAGGGTTTTTGGTAAATTAAATGAAAGGCAATGGTAAAATAGGAAAGTTGGTAAATTTTCATTAAAAAAAAAAACATTGTAGCGCGTTTTGAGAAACTGCTTCCTTAGGAGGCAGAAATCCAAAAGCTACAAATTATAGCTTTTAAAAAACTCAGTTGGGAGAAGCTAAAAGTGGCCAAAAGCACTTCCTCACAATTTTACCAAACATCCTATCATTGGTCCGAAATCACTTTTGGCCTCAAAAGCATCTGGGGAAGCAATGTCAAACTGAGCATAAGTAGCTTAGTACACAAGCAAATAGGTCTAGAATCACTATTAAAGGCCCGTTAGGTAGAGTGGAAAGATTAGTAATCAAGAATGGTTGAGGTCAACCTAGATTGTAAACTTTTATTCAAGTAGTGGATTTGAGGACCATGTGTGGCTAGTATATTAGCCCGTGAGGTTTTTCCAGTCGTGGGTTTCTCATGTAAAGCAATCAACGTGTAATTTATTGTTTTCCGCACATAGATTTAGTTGATTGTATTTTGCATAGATTGGGTGTTTTTATTGAATATTGATTAATCAAGAAAAAGTGGTAATTAACTTGATTAAAACCTATTCACCCTCCCCTCTAGGTATATTTAGACACACATTAATAGTTTCAAAGCCGAATATGTAGTAGCCTGTGAAGTAGCTAAAGAGGCGGTATGGCTTCGTAAATTCTTGAGTGATTTGGAAGTTGTTCCAGATTTGGATTAGCCCATGACACTTTATTGTGATAATAGTTGTGCAGTGTCTAATTCTAAAGAACCAAGAAGCCATAAAAGATGAAAGAATATAGAGATGAAGTATTATCTCATCAGGGAGATAGCGTAGAAAGGAGATGTGACCGTGACCAAGATCGCGTTGCAAGATAATTAGGCTGATCCATTTACAAAGACCTTAACGACTAAAGTTTTTGAAGGTTACCTAGAATGCCTGGGATTACGAGACATGTCTCACATGCTATAGTGCAAGTGGGAGATTGATGGGATTTATGCCCTAAAGATTGTAATTTGTAGATGTTATAAATTCAATAATAAAAGAAGTAGTTATTTCATTCAAATAAATTGACTCATACGTTTGTATTATATATGCTAACATCCAAGATTGCTAGATTTCTCATATATAGAGGAATTCAGTTAGAAACATGCAATCTAAAGAGTATATAGAAAGCAAATAAAACTAGATACTTTATTTAATCTACAACTACGGTCCATTCCGTATTGTACGGTAGTCTTATCTTAGACTACTCATATGGTGTTATGAGAATGAAAGCACCTTATATGATGTGATCATATAGGACTGGGCCACGATATATATGAATCTATCACTAAGATCCGTTAGTTGAAAAGATTCATACATATGGACAAATGATGGCTATGTATGAGTGATCTAAATCCTGAGCATCTTATTGACTTCTTCAGGTTAGATCGTGGTTTTTGATTTACCATGGGTGAGATCGGAATAGCGTTCTCAATCAATATCTCCGTATTTTGGAATCACGGTTTGGCTTGTGGCTGAGAATGTATGCACACAATAGTGGAATCTGTAAGGATTCTCATTTGTTGATTGGCTTATTTCATGGACAAACCACATGTTGGGGTTTAAATGTAAGGGTAGTTTAGGTGATTGAGATTCAAGCTCAAAGTCCCTTTCAAGACCTTAAGAGGACAATCACTTCAAAGGTAAATTTCTAAGTGCTTACTTGTTTTGAAGAGATGTAGTTGCACACACTCACAACACATGCATAATTCTTATTCTTGTATGTTGTGTGTCTTTATTATGTGTGCATTAATGTTCATTAATCTCTCTTCTTGTATGTTTAATTTGATTGCATATTGTGTGTTAAATGTCATGTCATGATAAGGCTTATGATGCATCATTTTTGTAGGGGGTGCTGTACAATCGCCTTTCAGGGGCTCTACGACCGCCCTATATAGAGCGGTGCCATTGGTCGATTTAATTGTCGCCTGTGAACCGCCTTACAACCACCCTACATAGAGCGGGTGTAAATCGGCTCTCAAAATCCCGAGAGCAACCGCCCTTGGTTCGCCTGATTTCCACTCTACGCGTAGAGCAGTCATGTAGAACTTATTCTTCATTTCCAGGTGAACCGCCTTACAACCGCCCTACGTAGAGCCGGTGTAAAGCGGTCAAGGTAAATTTTAGGGAAACTAATCAAACGGTGTCACTTCATTTTGATAGCCTATATATATGCCTATTTTGTTTTAAGTCAGTTCTAAGAGTTCCAAAAGCATATTTTTCATTTAGAAAATATTTCAAGAGAAAAATTCACAAGAACTCATCTTTAAACACTCAAAGCTTTTCCTTTGTGCATCAAAGATCATATTGCATCATCTATGACCATATAAGATGCATCCATACATGGTTTAGCAATATCACATCTTGCTTGGTAAGGTTTTCACTATTATCTTACATAACTAGTGCCTTTCTTAACAAGCTATCTCTTTTATCATTTGTATGCTCTTAAAATATATTCTAGATACAAAATAGAGATTGATTGTAGTGTATTGATTGAGTGTTGTATTTTGATAGCTTTATAGGATTGCCATAATCTATGTTTAGCTAATTTTTATGACATGTCATTTAGCTATTGATAGCTAGGATTGTATTAATTGTTAATTCATCATCCTAGATAAGCATCTAAGGTTACCTAGCTTTATTTGCTCCTTGAATATCATCATATATTCTTATAGGCTTTTTATCTCTTCACTGAGAACTAAGACTTATGTTGTGACTGGGGATTAGGTTGTATAAATCATAAACAATTGGACTAGGTCCACTTTTAAAGGCCTACGGGTAGTGGTAGCGGGATATTGACCGGGGTTAGGCCGTCAAACCAGGATTAGGTTGTGTACGCTATTGCAATTAGTGGATTTAAGGTTCGTGTGTGGCACACATAACAGCCCGTGGTTTTTCCCAGCAGTTGGGTTTCTACGTATACTTTAAGTGTTGTTTATATTTCCTCATCATATTACACTTGTTTTTATTGACTAGTTGGGGTATTTTTATGAATATTGACTAAACGCTAAAATTGGTAATAATCATTTAAAATTTATTCACCCCCCCTCTATATTAATATTGAACACACCGTTAATTTGTTTCAGAATCCACTCCTTCTTAAGAGAAATAGATAAGTAGTTCCCTTAAGGGTTGATTCGGGGCTTGAACAATTTAGAGCGCTCTTCTTCTTCCGTAAAGGAATGAAGGATATAATCGTTCAATATAATCAATGGTACTGAAAGGAAAAGATATAATTAGAAAGGTATAACAAACTTTATGGCCTAACTCTAATTATGAACTACTTGTGGAGGATCATATCATATGTAATAGCTATATCGATGGTCACTGATAATTTGGTTGTGTAAAACATCTACAGTTACGAAAGTACAACCTTGGGTTTTTAGTGGAATAATTCCGATGTTAATAATTGTGAAATGTTTATTAAAGAGTTTAATTAATTTTTCTAAGTATTATTGGAGCTCAAAACTGTGGGTCCATTCGGTTCCCTTGCTAGCCTTTTATGATTGATAGTAACAAGACTCACGGAGAATTAGATGGTCCAATTAATTGTGTTACGAAAGTAACTTAAATATATTTTGGGAATTAATTAATTGATGTGATTATTTAATGAATATATTATTTAATTGATGAATTAAATATTATTAAATAATATGATTATTTAATTGACATATTAATAATTAAGAATTATTAATTGTTATATGGAGGTTTCAAGTTCGAACCTTGACAAGAGCAAAAGAATAAAATAATAAGTGATTGTTTTATTTACTGTAAATAGGTCAAAGGTTCAAACCCTAGTGGTGACTGAATTAAAAAAGGATTTAGAATATTATTTTAACTTGGATTACTAAACCCTAGGATCTTAGTATATAAGATATACTTATAAGAAAAAAATAAACAATTGAAACACTAGAGAGACATAAAGAGGTGCGGCAAGGAGAGAGAAGAAAAGAAAAAGAATTTTTTTTTCTTTGGCTCCTAAGGTGGCCGAACTCAAGCAAGGAAGTAAGGAAGCAAGGTGTTGCGCTCTGGTTCTCTCAAGCCTTCATGCAACTGCTCTCGGAATCCATGACATGCCTACACATACAATTGCTAGATAGTAAGACATAGCTCGGAAAGCTTTGTGGTGAATGATCGAAAAGAAAATGAAGGAGTGTTCTTCAAAGGTATGAAAACAAATCTCTTCCTCATATTTATGTATAAAAAAAAGTTCCCAATAAGACAATAAATTTTTTGAAACCTATCGTTTTTAAATCTCTTGATTTTAATCCCTATTTTCCGCTTCGCGACTTACAGTACAAAGTCCAAAGTACCCTCATATTTAAAACTGATGAGATGTTTCAATCTTAAGAGTTAAACAGATGATGTGTTTCACTCTTGAAATTGAAACATATGATATTACACTATTCAAGAGTGAAACATCTCATATGTTAAACATATGTTTTATGTTTTTGAAGTATTACAATAGGATTGCTAGGATCTGTCGAAATCAAACAATATATGTGCAGTCCAAATATCTACTCCCATAACTAGAGATAACCACTCCCATAAACCAGAAAGAAAACTCCCTACACATGCTTCTAAAATGTGCATTGTGGAATTTGAACCCCTTACCATTTACGTGGAAGAGAGGTGTACTACTAACTCTGCTAAAAGGTTTTGTGCATGAAACATATGTTTCACTCTCTATAGTGAAACATCTTATTTGAAACATGTCAAAAGTGAAACAACATGAGAGTGAACAATACGAGCACAACACATGAACAATATAATAAGTGAAAAAAAAATGATGTTTCACTTTCGAAATTGAAACAATTTGATTTATAATGTTTGAAAGTGAAATAATATTTGTTTTTCAAACAAAAAAAAAAGTGAAACATCTAAAACATTTTAAAAAAAAAAAAAAAAAAGCGAAACAATTTGATGTTTAACGTTTCGAATTTTCTATGTTTCATTTTCAAATGTTTGACTCTGAGTGAAACCATCTGAAATTTATTTCACTTTCGAAACATATCTGAAATTTATTTCATTTTCGAAATAGATGTTACACTTTAGAGAGTGAAATATGTTTCACTTAAAGTGAAACATCTGGAAAGTAAAGAGAAACATATTTTACTTTATGGATATGTTTCATTTAAAGTGAAACATCAGAAAATGTTTCACTTCAAGTGACACATCTTCTGATATGTTTAATTTATAGTAAAACATCAGAGTATGTATGTTTCAAACAACCTACTTTCCCACATAATGTGCAAAGTGACACCGCAGGTTCACGAAAAATACTTGATTTTTTTTTTTCCAACCTTTTCTCCACCCATAACTTCAATTTTTTGATAATCGAAAGTAAACCCATAAACGTAAACATGAAATAGAGTTAAAAAAAAATAAAAAAAATAAAAAATAAAAAAAATAAAAAATAAAAAAATTCACCTAAAAATGCAAAATTTACATACATTGAACTAGGTTGGAAAGATTTCAAGTACAAAATCAATTATATCACATTCTGTCTTTTTCATCGATTTCTAGCAAATTTTTCCATCGATTTTTCAATACGAAAACGTTGTTTCACTACAAGAAAAACCACATTTGTTGACAGTTTTTTCTTGAAAGTTTTCAAAAACTGTCAAGAATTACAAATTATTAATAGTTTTTAACTGTCAAGAAAAAACTGTCAAGGAAGATGGTATTTCTTGACAGTTTTTGAGACAGTTTTTAGTTCTTGATAGTTAAAAACTGTTAAGAAAGACAATTTTTATATATTATATTATTATATTATTATATTATATATATTATACTATTATATATTATTACATATATTATATAATATATATATTATATGATATAATATAAATTATATAAATATATTATTATATATTGTATAATAATATATATATATATAATATAAAATACATATTATATAATATATATAAATTATTATATGTATTATATATAATATATATGTATTTTATATTATATATTATGAATGTTTTATAATTAGGGTATATATCTTTAATATATATATTTTTTTAACTTTTACTTCCTATTTTCAACACCAAACAAAATTCCGATATAGATTTATTTTACAGTAAGATATCAGTTTTTGGGCAAACCGATATTGGATAAGTAAAATTTTAAAATTAATAAATTTACTTTTAAATTATTTACTTTGAAAAAATTCAAAAAATAATTTTAAAAAAATTGTTTATTTATTTTTGCACCCTCTTGTTTCATACTAATAGACACGTTAATAATCCAATTACCCATATAAATTAGTAATCTGAGTCTTACATTTGTTCATTAAATTGCAATATGCATGTTGAGAAATATCTCCCATGTAGTGAGAGTTGTATTCCAAATCATGTTTATTACAATTGATGTCACGAATCTCCTATATATCATGTTTGGTTGGATGGAATGGAAAGAAAGTCATTCCATTCGTTTGGTTTGTTAAAATGCAAAGGGATGACGATTCCACCATTTTTGGTGGAATAGGCATTTCATCCAAAAACCAATGGAAAATCATTCCATTCCAAACTAAAATTTTTATTCCATAAATATTCTCATATGCCTCAATTCCATTATAAAAATACCCTCAACTCCTTTCCAAAAACAATATATTATTATTATATATAATATATAATATTATTCATAAACATATATAATATAATATATTTATATATTATATATATTATATTATTATACATATTATATATTATTACATATATTACATATAATATTAATATATTAATATATATTATATTATATTATATTATATTATATTATATATGTATTATAAATAATATATATGTATTATATATATATAATATATAATACATATATATTATATATTATATATATTATTATATATATAATATACTTTTATATTTTATTATTATTATCCATAATATATCATGTTATTATACATTCATAATTAGGGGTATTTTAGTCAAAATACAGTTAACTCAATTCTATTCCATTGTCATCCAAACAAAATAATACTGATTTATAGACTAATTCTAAAGTTACAACCAAACAAAAAACTTAGTTTTCCTTTCCTTTGCATTCCCATTCTTATTCTCATTACTAATTACTATTCCACCATGTAACCGAACATGATCATAGAGTATTGATAAATAACTCGACTATATATGTTTTAAAAAATATAATTTTATTAAAAGTTTCAATAAATATTTTTAAATATATGTCTGCCGTAAAAATTATAATTTTAATTAGTTAAATAAATTAAAATTTATCTTAAAAGGTTTTTTTTTTTTATATTTATTTTATTTTATTTTATATTTTTAATTTCTAACAACTCATAGTTTATATATAAAATTATTCATTTATTATCACATCAAAGATTATAGTCAAGTTGTAAAGACTTACAACATTTGAACTTAAAACCTCAAGTTCAACTTCCACTAATGACAATTATATGAATTGTCATTATTATTAAGTGGGTGGTGGTTGGTGGTGGGACGGCGGCGGGTGGTCTGGTGGGGAGGTGGTACATTTAATTAAATATTAATATTAAATAATGAATTTTTTTTAAAAAAAATACATAGTTGACATTTTTAAACTATCAATAAAAGAATAAAAAAAAAAAATTAGTTGATAGTTTTAAACTGTCAATAAATAAATTAAAAAAAAAAAAAATTTGTCAACAGTTAAAAATTGTCAACAAGCCCCCTATTTTCTTGTAGTGTTTGACAATAATTCGATCAAAATAAGGATTTTTGTAGTATGTTTTGATTGTAAAGGGAACATGGAGAGAGAGAGAATGGAGTGGTTGAAGAAAAGGTAAAGAAGGATAATAATGTAGTTGGATGGTTATTTGGTGAAAAGAAAATGATATGAATGGTTAGAAACAATAATTTATGAGAGAAGGTTAAAAACAATAATGAATAGTTTAATGGATTGTTTTTGGCAATTACCCTTTTTTTTGTTTTTTGTTTTATTTGTTTTATTTTATTTTATTATTATTTTTTTTTTTGAAGTATTACAAGAATTATTACAATAGGACAGTTAGGACCTGCGGAAATCAAACAATACCTTTGTGGTTCGGAAATCTACTCCCATAATGGGAGATAACTACTCCCATAATCAGGAAAGAAAACTCCACATATATGTCTGTAAAATGCACATTGTGGGATTTGAATTTATCACCACTAAGGTGAGGGAAATCCATTTAGTTTTATAGGTGACAATATCGGCACCCTTTGTCTTATTTGAGTAAAATTAAATGAAATAAAATAGAAAATTTAATTAAAATAAAAGATAAAATAATAGTTTTGTTATATAACAATAAAATAAGGGCGATTACCAAATATTTCATGGACTTTATTTAAAATTCCAAGTAGTTTACAACTTTTTGAAAAGTCATCAAATTAGTCCTTAACCTTTTAACAAGTATCAAATCGGTCGATCCATTAACTTTCCGTTAGTCAAAGTTAGCGGTCAAAGGGTTTTTAGTCTTTTTAACTGGTGTAAAAAAAAATCAAAATTAAAAACTAAATAGAATAATGATAATAATAATATTAAAGAATATACAAGTTCCACCTCCACGGCTCCACTGCCATAGGTGGATTCCGGCAACGAAAAATCCAGATCTGGAACACAAACCCAGACCTTCGTTCCAATTGAAACCAACAACATTGGAAAGTAAACCCAACAAACTAGAAAAGTCTTGGTGATTCCATTTAATAGAGAGAAAAGCATAGGTTGATAAAATCGTTGAAAGAATATGCTTTGAATGAAGAAATGTGAACAGAGAATTTTCTACAATGGTTTTCATAATCAAGGACAGGGAAAGTTCCTATCTGATTAAGAAGAAGTTATTTCTTTTCAATTTTCTACAACTAAGAGATAGGATCTGGATTAAACTTGACCGATTTCCTGTAGATGAGATTTGGATTGATTTCAAATCGGAGAAACAAACAATAAGGAACAGAAGTAGGAGCACGATCTGAAAAACAAAAAAGAAAGAGGAGAACAGCCTCAGCCGGCCTTTATTTTAACTAGTATGACGTGTCGATCGCCTTCCAATGTAATTTCACGGTGCCGTAGTTAAAGAACATAGGAACCGGAAACTTAGGATTAAATGTTGACACATATCCCAAATTGAGAAACCTGATTTGAGTCCCGAAAGTTATCAGTAATTGCTCTTAAATAAATAATTAATAGACGATTAATCATTCAATAGCTGGGCATTGTTGGGTGATGTTTGCCATTGGATATGGAAGCTGAAGCTGAAACTGGAACCACAATTGGGGTGTTGTTATGAGTATTGGTAGAGACAGAAGATACAGATTTGATGTCTTCATGAAAACCATCAAAATGTCTCCCACCACTAGGCACCATCAACATTCTTGGATGAGGAAGCAATGCACCAGACACATCACCCCACCAATCAGGATTTTGAATGTACCAATCCATAGTCTTCCTCAGCCCCTCCTCCCACGTAGTTCGTTCTGACCATCCCAAGCATTTCAGCTTCTGATCATCAACAAAATATCTCTGATCATTGAAGGGTCTGTTTTCAACAAATTCGATGCTTGTCTTTGAGTCCATCGAGAAGAGCTTGCATACATCTTTAGCTACATCGATCACTCTCCTTTCCTTCTTTGTCCCAATATTGTAAACATGCCCAACTTCCCCTTTGTGAAGAATGACCTCAAAAGCCTCGGCAACATCCTCGCAATACAAATAACTTCTCACATTCGAACCATCTCCGTGAATCGGAAGAGGCAACCCTCTCATGGCCAATAGAATAAACTTGGGGATCAATTTCTCAGGGAACTGATTGTGACCGTAAACGTTGTTCCCACGAGTGGTAATCACAGGTAGTCCATAAGATCTACCATATGCCATAACAAGCATTTCAGCTCCAGCTTTAGTAGCAGAGTATGGATTTGTTGGGAGGAGTTGAGAAGCTTCATGGTTTCCCACAAGAGCATCTACATCAGTCTCTCCATACACTTCATCAGTGCTCACATGAATGAACCTCTTGATCATTTGCCCAGTCATTTTGCAGGCCTCGAGAAGGACGTGGGTACCATAGATGTTGTTCTTCGTAAATTCGAAGCTGTTACCGAAAGAGTTGTCGACATGGGTCTGGGCTGCAAAGTGCATTATGGTGTCTATGGACTCAGTGATGAGAAGGTAGTTTACAAGATCAGCACTGCCAATGTCTCCTTCAACAAACTTGAAATTGGGAGATGATTTTGAAGGAAGGAGATTTTTAAGATTGGAACAGTAATCAAGCTTGTCAAGAACAACAATTTTGTAGTCTGGGTAGTTACGAATCAATCGGTTACAAACATGGGATGCAATGAAGCCAGCAGCCCCAGTAATGAGGATGTTTTTTGGCCTATACGAAGCCATAGGGGGACAACTACTCCTACAAAATTAAAAAAACATAAATTAAATTTACAACCACGTACTAATCAGAAAATATACATATGTTATATGTACAAAATACAAAATATATAATACTGTGAACATCTCCGGTGTAGCTTGCTGATAAGAGCGCTCAAACTTAGGTTCGAATCGCCTCCACTATATATGGTGTATAAAAATAATTACAAAATATAGGGAATATTTTGGAAGAGTTTAGGGGGGTATCAGTGCTAATTAAACTTATAATAATTATAATTGTGTTTTCGGTGAGCCTTTTTTTTAAAAGAAAAAAACATGTGTAAATTGTGGGTTTTTAAGTTATATAACGGTAAACCTTTAATTATAATTGTCATGTGGACTTCTGGTATTATATTTATGAAATCACAAAGTTTTTATTTTTAAAACTGAAATTTAGAAATTTAGGGGCTCATTACAATTGGGGGCGGCTCTATACGGTTGCCTCTTGGGCCTAACCTTAAGACCGGTCCAGCTCTTCACATTTGCATCATGATGTAAAAAAAAAAAAAAGGCACACGCAAAAGCTATGATTTGAGCAATCACTTGGCATTCCTGTTAACAGTAAATACAGTTATATATGCAAAAGCTACAAAGCAATCAACACATAAAATGATTATCATGTAAAAAAAATTAAAAAATTGAAAATACCCAGATCACAAAACAGCCTCAATTAATTAATTAAACAGTAAAAAGTTAGCGTGAATTATGTGAAAAACATACAGAGCTAATTGAGATGATGACTCAAGACCAACCAAATACCCAGATAAAGAAACGCGATTTTGAGAGAGAGAGAGAGAGCAACAAAAAAAAATTAAGTGAGAGTGAACTTAAAGAGTATCAAAGCATATATAAAGCCGTGTCTGTCCCTGCGAACGGGGAAATGGGGAATCTCTGAAAATGTTGAAATCAAAACTATTTGTATACTAATAAATGTGATCCGCGAGGTCCTATTAATTTTTATTTTTTTTTAAAAAAAAAACTATCATACTGTTAGCTCTTAGAGGCATAGTTCAGATGGTAGATGGACAGGTTTAAGACTTGAGTAAATGACTCCCAAGTCAGCGGCTCGAATCCTAATAAAGGCAAGAAGCTTAAAAAAAATTAAAAAATAAAAAATTAATACCTGAAATAGATAGATATGTCAAAAAAAAAAAAAAATTACACTATTACATGAACAATAATGCTAAATATCCCATCTAAAATCTCACTTTTTTCATTCCACTACATGTGGCATGTGAGGTGTCAAATTGTGAGTGGATACACATTAATGATTATTTTTCTCACCTACCTTATGAATTCACTCACTATTTGACACCTCACATGCCACATGTATTGGGATGAAAAAAGTGAAATTTTAGATAAAATGTGTAGCATTACTGTTACATGAATCATTGATTTTTTTTTAAAAGGGGAATTCTTAAATCCATCAATAACTCGTCTATAGAACAAATGAGTTAGTTGTTCAGCTAATCCTTTTATCCATTGAGTTAAGGAGAGTTCATAAAAAGCATCTATATAAACACAATTATATGACTAATCATATAGCAAGTTGAGAATTTTATCTCCCAAAACTGTTTAACTCTTATGGACTCTTTTACTAACCCACAATTTTATGGTTCAGATGTAAGAGGTTTACCACTGACCAACCTCATATGGTCTATGGTATGTGGTCTGTGTGGTCTGTGAGGTCTTATTATTAGCAAAGCTTGAACTTCAATATTTGAATTTGGATGGTCTGTGAGGTCTTATTATTAGCAAAGCTTGAACTTCAATATTTGAATTTGGACGTGACATGCAAGGTGGAGCCGGACAATCTTTGTTATAGGGACTAATGAACTAAAATAAAATATATAGAAACATTAGGACGTGACATGCAAGGTGGAGCTGGTTAATCTTTTTTAGAATCCAAAAAATTTCTAGCACCTTTTTGAAGCTATTACCATTTTAATAATTTGAATTTAAATAGTACCAATTATGGTTAACGGATAAAATTTCCCTTACAGTAACCTTCTTTTTTATTATTATTATTTTTTCCTTTCAAAATCATCCATCAATGAAGGTGGAATTGACGAATCGATAAATACACGTACACCGACCAATCGACGAACACACATACATCGACAACGACGGTAGACCATGAATACGCATACGTCGCCGTCGATGACCACAACCAAACACAATAGCGGCTTTTGATTTCTTTGAAAAAACGAAGTATGTAACTTTATCTAAAAATGAAAGGTTTCATATTGAGGATTCAGTGTTGCAGAAGATGAACATAACAAAAACAGAGAAGCACAGAACAACAACCCAGAAGTCTTAAAAAGCAATCACAAAGTCTTGGAACACAAACACAAAATCTCGGAACACAAACACTAAGTCTCGAAACACAATCACTAAGTCTCGAAAACACTGGGTTGTTGTTCTGTGCTTCTGTGCTTCTGTGCTTCTATGTTTCTATTACGTTGTTGTTTCTCTGAGCTCGCCCCCGAGTATGTCAGCGTCGCGCTACTAAACTAATCCAATGAAGATGTATTGATAATGTTATAAAATTGGTCAATCGACCTCCAATGGATGTCTGTTTCTATGAAGAAGAGGAAAAAATAAAAAAAATAAAATTTTTTAAAAAAAATTGAAAAGTAAATAAAAAATAAATAAAGTAAAGGTATTTTTGGAAGTCATTTACTTTGATATCTTTAAAATATAAGTTATTAAAGTGGTGATAATCTTGAAACACCAACTTAAAATAGTTACAAAAACCCCAATTTCCTCGTCTTTATTATAGGGACTAATGAAATAAAATAAAATATATAGGAACATCGAAGTAATAATTTTACAAAATTGAGAGTATATATAAATATATATATATATATATATATATATAGAAAGTTTCAACTATCATAATGTATCTTTCAATCAAAGCTTTGTCTTGTTTATTTGTTCCACTTGAAAAAAACAAAACAAAACAAAAAAAAAAAACTGTACTGTAACAAAAATATATTATCCTACGCTTAAGAAAATTTATATAAAAATAATCAGACATATCTAATAACAGTGCTTTTTTTTTTTTTGGAATATTACATAAATTTGATGTTTTTTTTTGGAAGAGAAAGACTTGAACCCATGATCTCGTGACGTAGGTGTAAGAGGTTTACTATTGGACCAACTTCATCTCGTTCATATTTAATAACAGTGAACAAATAAAATAAACACATGACCTCTTAATAGAAATGGTATTGCATCTCCCTTCCACACTTAATGGTCAGGGGTTCGAGTCCCACCATATTCATTTTACAAGTATGTATAGGGAGTTTTCTCCCACATAATAGAAGTACTTATCTGGACCGGCACGTATAATGTCTAATTATGACAGAATAATATTATAATAGTTGTAAATGTATTCCTTCAAAAAAAAAAAAAAAAGTTAACAAATAAAATAATATAACATTAAGAATTCGAAGGTAGCATGACTTTCGAGAGGCATTTATTGTATAACAGCCCAGTTTGTTAATTAATAAGCAAGAATAACATGATAATTTTTAATATTAATTACGAAATGATGGCCAATAGGATGTAGTTCAGCTGATGGACGAATATATGTTTGATCCTGATAGATTCGTATTATAATAGTTGTAAATGTATTCCTTCAAAAAGGTTAACAAATAAAATAATATAACATTAAGAATTCGAAGGTAGCATGACTTTCGAGAGGCATTTATTGTATAACAGCCCAGTTTGTTAATTAATAAGCAAGAATAACATGATAATTTTTAATATTAATTACGAGATGATGGCCGATAGGGTGTAGCACAGCTGTTAGATGGACGAGTTTAGGACTTGAGTAAATGACTCTCAAGTCAACGGTTCAAATCCTACCAATGACGAAAGCTTTCAAAAAAATACCTAGTTTCAGATTAATAGATATTGTAAAAAAAAATTACGAGATGATGAGATCCTAGCGCCTATAAATTATCAAATAATTTAAAGCATGACAATTTATCAAAAGTAAAAACAAATAATAATAATAAAAGGTCAATTATTAAATAAATTCAAATTTTTTTTTAGGTTTTGATTTTTAATGTAATTTTTTTTTTTTGAAATATTATAATAATTTGAGATTTGAGGATGAGAAACAAACTCGAATCCACAACCTCTTAGTATATGAGTGAGGTGTAAGAGAATCTCCAAGTGACTTGAGAAATCAAGAGAGGAGCTGCATTTTTGCAGCTCCAAAATATGTCCTTGCTCTGCAAACCTGCTACTAGTTGCAACTCCTAGATTTCTAATCGAGTATTTTGATTGAAGCCAACTGTTAGGATTTAGATTTGTATTAGCTTGATTCCATTGCAAAACTCTCTTTATTTGTAATAGTTAGTTGCTTAGGTATTTCTTGGTGGAAAGGAACTTCAAAGGAGAAAAGCAACTTCTCATGCAACTATCGTCTTCAAGAGGAAAAACGTTTTCTTGGATGCTAAGGTATCAAAATACTTCTTTCTCTTGCAAGGCGTAAGCGCACACACATAATTCATACATGTGTGTCCAAGCATCGTTGAGCAAACCGCACACACATTTATTGCATGTGTCCCTACATCGTTATGCTACATTTGGTATAACACATTCACACACTTGATAAAGTATGCTCATGCATTGATCTCATATAGACATACATTGTAGAAATGCATATACTAGGACTATGTCTAGGAAATTGCATACTTGTGTGATCTTGTATTTATTTGTTTAGGTTTTATTGTCTTGAACTTTAATATGATCTCATATGATTCCTTATTAAGTTCTGGTCGTTTCGGTTACTCACTCATTTGATATCGAGTTCAAACGAGGAAGTTACGCTATTTTACGTTCTCTTAATCTTCGTCATCGTGTATTGAGTCAATTTCATATCCAATTGTTAAAGTTTCGTAGTCGTCCTTGTGTGTCATTGAGTTATAGTTCGTAATCCGAAAGCGGACTTGAATTTGGAGTTCGGAGGCCGTAGAACGATCAAAGAACGCGAGGTGCACAATAGGGAGCAAAGGAGAGGAGAAGTGGCAAAGGCCACCACCCTTCCTTCCCGTAGAGGCGCATGGCCATCACGGGAAGAAGGCCTCTCGGCCTCCCCATGGTGGCCACGCGCCTCCACGGGGATCAAGGGTTGTGGTGGTGATAAGGCGGTCGTTAACGCCTACCAATTTTTTTTTTTTTTTTTTTTTTTATCTATTCTAATTAGCTCGCAAATGCAACAAGTTAAAGGACTAGTATAGTAAGTAAGCAAAGGTCATTCCCACAAAGAGATGGAATCTGTATAACTATCTCTAGCTAAAGCATTATTGAAAGCGATGAGAATGGTGTGTGTGTGTGAAGTGTATGCATAGTGTGGATGGTGTGTCACATTGTGTAATTAAAACTAAGCTAAATTAAATTACACTAAGGATAGAAATGTAACTGGATGCTTGCCCTTCTAAATCTAACTACATAGAAATCAATTACACTACAAAGCAATTAAAAGTGGCAAACACCCTAGCTACGAAAATGAGTGTGGTTTGGAGAGATTCAAGATAGTGGTTATAATAGGTACATAAGTTCACCAAACACACAAGCAAGTCATGTTGATAATAAACATTCAAGCACCATTCAACTCGTATTCAAGGGCTAGTTCACTCGATTAAGAATTCCAAAACCAAATCATCTATTATTACAAATCATTTGTTAATTACGGAATACCAAAATCCATTCACTCACCCAAAATCATGGAGTGAGCAATTGTGTCTTTTGGTCAAAGACCCATTAAACATAAGAACATTACACCAAACAAAAAATCTAGCATAGGCATGCATAAATCAAGTTCCCTCCATTGAAGAGTTAACAATAAAGATCCATTCACAATTAATCAATTGGAACCCGGGTGTGCTATTTCACTCTAATCCATCCATACATATCGATTCCCTTTCGTCACCAACATGCAAACAAGAGTGAGACTTTACTTTTACACTACAAAGTTTGTTTACATTAAGTTACACTACATCATTTGTTTTAATCTAAAGTCTCATTTATGCAAAAGATCAATTTCTACTCATTCACCAACATACATGTCAAGAAAAGAGATATATAGTAAAGCTCAAAGAATGGAGTCAAGACCCAAATCGAACTAATTAAATACCATATATAACACGCTCAAGTGTTGAGTTACAAATATTCCATAATGGGGATTACACACCAAAGAAATAAAAAATAAAACAAAGAGAAGAATTTAGAGATAACTAAGATCTCTATTTCATTTGCTCTTCTTTCTCCTTGGATCTACTTCAAAGATGGATGGAGAAAGTGTGGAGGTGGTGGTGGTGAGCTTCCGATGGAGGAGAACCTCCATGGAAGCTTTGAGAGCTTCTCTCTCTCTCTCTCTCTCTCTCTCTCTCTCTCTCTCTCTCTTTTTGAGAGCTTTCAGTTGGCATTGTAAGGGGCTTGAACAACCTTATTATGAGCTACGTTTTGAATGTGCAGTATAAGACGGTTCTGAATGGTGAACCGTCGAATAGTTTCCATCCAAAGTGTGGGATTAGGCAAGGTGATCCCCTATCTCCCTATATTTTTGTGTTATGCATGGAAAATTTGTCTCATATTATCCATCAAAAACTTATGAATGGTGATTGGAAACCGATCAAGATTTCAAAAGGTGGGCCTGAAATTTCTCACTTGTTCTTTGTGGATGATCTCATCCTATTTGGCCAGGCTTCCATTCATCAAGTTGTTATTATGAGGGAGTATCTTGACTTATTTTGTGACATCTCTGGTCAAGAGATTAGTTTTCCCAAATCTAGAGTCCGTTGTTCGAATAACGTGAGTAGCGGGTTTGTTAGAGCTTTAGCGGATGTTTGTGGTTCTCCTATTTCTCAACATTTGGGGAACTATCTTGGTGTCCCTCTCATCCATGGGCGGGTCACGAGGAGAACCTATAATGAGGATCATTGAGAAAACCTAGAATAGGTTGGCCACTTGGAAGAGTGTGTCTTTATTACTTGCAGGTAGGTGTACACTCATTAAAGATGTTACTTCTACTCTTCCTGCTTATGCAATACAATCTATCAAGCTCCTTACGGAGGTTTGTCATACTCTTAATAGCCTCAATAGGGAGGGATTTTTTATGGGGAAGTAACTCTGACAAAAAGAAAATCTATCTTGTGAAGTGGGATACGATGTCTTCCTAAGAAATTAGGAGGCTTAGGCATTAGAAAGATGAAATTGATGAATCAGTCTTTCCTTGCTAAAACTGGTTGGCGGTTGTATCAGAAGGATTGTGGGCTTTGGGGCGAGCTGATTAAAGCCAAGTATCTTAGAAAGGGTCGCATTGCCATTCATGATAATTCTAATTCCAAGGTATTCTCTAGTACGTGGAGAAGGTTTTCCTTTAGAGCCAAACTTATCTCTAAAGGTGTTCATTGGAGAGTAGGCAATGGTCACAAGGTGAATTTTTGGACTGATTTCTGGTTACCTAACCTGAGTAAGCTTCAGAATTATGCTTCTTGTATTCTCTCTGATGCCTAAATCAATGAAAAGGTTTGTGATTTTTTGTTTGATAAGGACTGGAATTTGCAAAAGTTGGCCTTGGTTCTACCTAGTTCTATTGTGAATCGTATTTTTAGCATACACATTGCTAGCAATTGCAATATTTAGGGTTTTGTCATCTGGGGGCTTTCTAAGAATGGGGATTTCTCTGTTCGTAGTACGTATGGTTCCCATTTTTTGGTGGAGGCTACTGACGTTTGGAAATGGAGCTTCATTTGGAATCTCAAATTACCTCTATGAGTCATTTATTTTCTTTGGATTCTCCTTCATGGAAAGTTAATCACGAATGTGCACAGAGCTGTTAGGGGTATTGCCGTGGACCTTATTTGTAATAGTTGCAGAGTGAGTGATAAAGATGTTAATCATGTGTTTAGAAAGTGTTGTGTTTCTTGTAGGGTTTAGGAGGACATTTGTAATGATATTACTGATAATACCTCTTATAAGACTAATTGGAGCAGCTGGTTGTGGGATAATCTTAAAAGCAATATCTTGTTGTCGGGCTGCATGTCTGGTCATCTATTTTTTGCAATTACCTTGTGATTCATTTGGAAGTGGAGGTGTGAGAAGATTTTTAATCCCAGTTTTTCTCTTCTTGTTTGCCCTGGTAAGATTATTCTGAAGTATGTGAAGGACTGGTTGGATGCTAATCTTTTTAGGGAGAGCATTACTGTTAAGGATAATTGCTTTATACCCTGGATCTCTCCTCTTTTTGGGTGGGTTAAACTGAATGTTGATGGTAGCTGAAGGTTTGAGCTTGGCTTTATTTCGACTGGAAAAGTGATTAGAAATGACAGGAAGGCTTGGCTGGTTGGGTTTGCCCTCAATAAGGGTTCTGATAATGTTATTGAGGCTGAATTATGGAGTGTTTATGAAAGGCTTAAGCTGGCTTGGAAGGCTGGCTTTAGGAAAGTTTGGGTGGAATCTGATTCTAAATGTGTGGTTCTTCTCTTGTCGAATCCTATTTCATTGCACCATTCTATGTTTAGCATAATCGAGGATTGTAAGATGTTGATTGAGAAGAATTGGAGCTGCACTATTCATCATATCTACAGGGAAAACAACAAAGCTACGGATTTTTTGGCCAACCTTGTTCATTCCCTAGACTTGGGGATTACCTTCTTTGATGATCCTCCTGCCCATATTTCTACTATTTTGAACGATGATTTTAATGGTTTTGCTGTGGCTAGGTTGGTTAGAAGGTAACTTAGTTTTTCGTTTGGGTTGTTAGAAGGTAACTTAGTTTTTCGTTTGGGTTGTTAGAAGGTAATAAACAAAAAAAGGAGCAGATGAAATACAGAAATTAGAAGTTACAGATTACATACATTTTGAAGAAAGAAGATGAAGACGAAACACATAAAGACCAGAAGGAGAAGAAAGACCAGAAGAAAAGAAGATAGGACATACCAAGACTTAAACAAAGCGTGAAGGAAAGTTAAAACATTTGTTTTCACTTTAGCATGAAAACACGAGAAACAATAAAAAAGTGTTTTCGGTACCAACACTTTAAAAAAGAAAACAGTTTTAGAGTAATGCTACACATCCCACCTATATTCCCACCATTTTCATCCCAACACATGTGACAGCTAATGTGTCACTTAATGAGTGGATACATATTAATTGTTGTGTGGATACATGGGTAAGTGAGATAAATTACAATTAATGTGTATCCACTCATCAAGTGACACATCAGCTGCCACATGTGTTGGATGGAAATTGTGGGATTGTAGGTGAGATGTTTAGCATTACAATTTTAAATATTATTAAATACAAAATGACACCGAACATGTTCTCAACGTTTTTTCCTTTTCGAAAACACAAAAATGATTTCATAAATCATTATCGAATGACCTCTATGTATCGATTAACAAAGACAAAAGAAAGAAACACATGGATGAAGAGAGAGAGGAACTTGTGAAGAATGAGAAATTTTAGATTATATGAAGGGTAAGTGACAAACTTTAAAGGGCTTTCGATGGCAACAAGGACTCCTTCAACAAAAGAGGCACGTAGCCTCCTCTCACCTTGCTAACAGAGGAGGCCCTCGCCTCCTCCAACGATGGAGGTGAGGGCCTTCGACAACGATGAGGCCACCTCCAATGGCCTCAGATGGGGATGACAAGGCTCCGCTGGTGGCCTCGCTGTAGGAGACCACCGACAATGGCCTCCTCTATTTTTATATACTTATTTTTTATTTTTTATTTTTTTTATTTGGAGGACAAATTCGTAAATTTAATATTTTTAGTCATGGTGAAATCTGGATTCCGACCTCAAGAGATAGGAATCCATCCCGACCAATTTCAAGAAATCTGGATTTCATGGCTAAATTAGCAAAACAAACAAAAGAATTGGGATTCCCTTCCCATTCTAACCTCAATTCCACCAAACAAACATCACCTAAAGGAATTGTGTAAACTCCACTCCATTCAATCAGAATGGACATCATTCTTGCAACTCCAAATTTTTAGTAACACTAAGAGCATCCACAATGAGGCTCAAAAGAGACCCATTCAAAAGAGACCCATTTATGTGGATCTACTTTTAAGTAGAGCTTGAGGTGGGCACAATAGGGCAAGATTGGACCAAAAAAATAAGATCCATCCGTGAGACGTACAACACAAGACCTATATTGGGTTCCAAATGTGGAACTCATTTTGGGTCTTATTTAATCATTACATTTTGGGTTCCCAATACTCTTAATCATTTGGGCTTTTATATATATATATGTATTATTTAAATTTTAATATATAATTGCTTTTAATATATATATATATGTGTGTTTTATTATTTAAAATTAAATATTAAAATTTAATAAATTTTAATATTTAATTGCTTTTAATATATACTTTATAAAAAAATTATAATTTTATAATAAATTATAAATTTAAATAATTATATATAACGATCAAATATGAATAATGTTATAATACTGGAACTAGAGGGGCCGGTTCGTGTAATAGGTCAAACTAGAGGGACTAAAATGGTTTTATCCCTTAAAATAATTCTTTTGAAAACATTAAAAAAAATTTTCATTTATTTTACTAGACTTGAATTATGAATACTAGACTTGTCACATTATAAAATAACATTTTATTCATAATTAAAAAAAAAAATGAACATTTTACATTTGACCCCGTTTGGTGCATCGGATAGGATATGATTATTTTTATATGATACGATTAGATTAATTTTAATGTTATCTTATGTTTACTGCAACATAAGATATGATTAAAAATAGAGTAATAATGTGTTTGATGCAACATAGGATAGGAAAAGACTGTAATTTGACTTCAGTGGATGACATTGCCAAAGCTTCAGTGCTAGATATTGGATATGCAATTTCGAGATAATATGGTTCATGCTACTCATGCCAGATATTGGACACAAAATTTTAGAATAATATGGCTCAGGCTACTCTTGCCAGATATTGATAAAAGGAAAAAAAATAGATATCAATAGTCAAAAAAGCTTCGGTGCTTCAATTATTTATAGTGTTAATATTTGAAATATATTATATAATGTGTTTATTAATATATATATATAATATTTTAAAGAAAAGTAATGATTGTTTAGAAAAAATTTAAAAAAAAAAATGGATCCACTTTTTTGTCTTTTCATTTTAGCCCCATTGTAAGGAAAAGAGACCCAAATAAATAGGATCCAAATGGGAAGACCCATTCTTTAAAAAGAATACCCATTTTTTATGATGTGGCAACAAATGGATCTTATTTTTAGGTCTTCCCATTGTGGATGCTCTAACAGCTCTATTTATACAATATCAATTAATTTCTATTAGTTAACTTATACAATATTCAATAATTTTATTGATATAAAATATATATCAAAATGAGTGTCATTTTAAAGATCTCAATGAGATCTTTCTAACGGTATATTTTTTAAGAATACATATTATTTTAATTAAGTATAAAAAGGTTAAATTAGAAAATTTTTTTAAAAACAAAGCCTTGATGTGACATTTGAAAAACAAAAATTAAAATAAAAAAACAAGTTGAAAGGTTTTGCTCAGTTTTGTGTCTGTGAACATTCAGCTTTATATATAAACCCAACTGTTAAAAATAAATAAATAAATAAAAAAAATGGGAAAAATCAAAATGAAGCAACATTGTACTTGACATATATGAACATTAGATTTTATATTGAAATTGTTGTTGGGTTTGAAGTATCGGAGATGCTCTTAGAAGCTAAATTAAGTAGATAAAACCGTATACTTTCTCAGGAGTAGAGTAAAAAAATCCAAGTAATGAAACTCATAATTAGATATTAAACAGTGAAAAGACTTAAAACAAATACTCGAAAAATAAGACCCTATCTGGTACTGTTTTTCAAAGGCTATTTTCGTTTTTGTTTTAAAAAAATAGTTCAAATGTTCGTTCGGTGCCATTTTTAAAATCATTTTCAACTTTAATGATTTAAACATGAAAATAATGGAAAACAAGTATTTGATGTTTTTTTTTTTTTTTTTTTCAATTCGTGATTTTCTTTTATGCTCGGACTAAAACAAATCACACTTTCATCTACTCATCATCAACACAATCTCAAAAAACAACACTGCTCTGAAATCGTCTCACTAACAACCACAACTTTAACATCATCGAACACATATTATATCTAATTAACGGTAAAAAAAATCATGGAATTAATGGAGATGAAGAGAAAAGATTAGAACAAGATAAAAGAGAAGTGAAGATGACGGATAGATGTGGGGGAGAAGACGAAGAGATCGAGCAAGTTGAAGAAGTGATCGATCAAGTTCAAGTAGAGGTCAAAACCCCTGTTTTATGCTTTGTTTTGGTTGGTTTTATTGCCTTCCCTCTTTCCCAGTTCTCCTTGTTTTTCTGGGTGGTCCCATGGGTTGTGCGCTGTGCCTGTGTGTCTGCTCTTTGATGACTTCAATTAATAAAAAATAAAAAATAAAAAAAAAAGAGAAGATGATGGGAGGCAGCAGAGTAATGAAGGGGAGGAAAACAATGAAATAAAGTTTGGGTTTTAAACATTATATACATATATTATGATTATGTGTTGTAAGTCTATTGCAACACTGTAGAACAATCCAATAATGTATTGCTATGCGAGTAAAATTATGGGTTTCAGTGTTTTATTAATTATTACTACCAGACGCGTTTTTACCATTTTATTTTTAGAATACAGCTTTCAAAATATGTTACCAGACGTGTTTTTCAATTTCGAAATTGAAACAAAAAACACTGTTTTCATTTTTGTTTTTATTTTCGAAAAACAACACATGAAAAACGTTACCGGACGCACCCTAAGTGATCAATTATCAGATTTCAAGCAGCAAAAACATCACTTGAGTTTATCAATAGAGACAATAAATAAAAGTAAATAGAAAGGAACATACCCTTTGTTAGGTTTGCCAAGAATTCCCAAAATCAGTTTCTGGAATGAATTGATGAACTACATCGATTGTGTATGCTTCAATTTCCTGATAGCATCGCAACAACAAAAAATTGTCTAATCAGTGTACTACTCAACCCTAATAAAATGAAATAGAGCTCTCCCTTAAAGAATAAATCCATAAATTAATACAAAAATCAGCTCAAATTCAAAAAGAAGAACATGTTCTTACCTTGTAAATGAAATCCAGAAACAAAAATGAAAAAGAGAAATTGTGTCGATTAACAGAAATGAAAGAAAGATACATCAGGATGAAGAGAGAGAGGAACCTGTAAAGAATGAGAAATTTTAGATTATGTGAAGGGAAAGTGATAGCCAATATCAGAGAGCCATACCTGATACCAAAATTTGATCAAAGAGACTGAGAAAATGAAAAAGTACAGCTGCCATTTTCAACCGATTACAATTGCTTTTCTTCCAAAATGACGATTTGACTATTATTACATAGTTAATAGAAACACGTTTTCGTTAGAAAAGATTGAACCTCCAGATTTCTTTCAGTTGGTACAACATATTAGTACCGTACCGTACATACAAGTTTACAAGCTTGCTACAATTCTGATATTCCTCTAATAGAGTTTTATAACCGGAGATAACACTGGAGAGTCCCCATTCATTCACTCAGGCATGAATATCCTCCTCCAGTGTCTCAATTAACCTACACTGCCCAAAGCCAAGAAATCTTCGGAACTCCATGTTAATGACTAACTAATAGGTAATTGCAGTCCAAATATATAACACACAAATTTAATCTCAATACAACTTGCCGATCATCCAAGTGTATGTATAAGGCAAGGATAACACATAAGTAAATGGATTTAGACTAGCAATGAAAGTGAAAACAAGTACAACACACGGAAGAGAGATGCAAAACCTTTCTCATAATTTTCTTTCTTCCACCATTTCACAACTAGTTCCATCAGCACGCATATATTATAGATACATAAAAGCAAAAGTTCTTGAAATATAGAGCTATGGAGGCAAACACCCGTCACCTTCTTAATTTGGCTTTCTTAGGAAGACCACCACCGGGATTTCTCTTCTCCGGTGCCCGAGCTTTTCCAAAGGCCTTCATATTCCTTCTCTTTCTCTCCTCCTCACTGTCTGACTCGTTCCCTATCTCCCTGTCAGCGTTCACAGCTTCTCTCTCCAACTCTTCCCATGTTTTTCCCTCATCCTCTTCTGAAACTTCCACAGAATCCTCTTCATCATCATCATCCGACTCCACCAATGACTCACTGTCATCATCCTCATCATCTGATCCCGACTCAGACTGCACATCTGAAGGCTCATAGCCTTGATCTGAATCAAGTGAATGATCGGATTCTGAATCACTTGCTTCCATATTTAGAAATTCCCATCCTCCGTCCTCTATGAATTTTTCTGGATCATCGACTATAGTTTTTAATATTGGCCGCCAATTCAGATTTAATCTGCTCTCATAATATTTGAGGTCTGTTGTGTCAAGCCATTCTTTGATGCCGTCTAGTGATGTGGAAGGAATAGAATCAATCCGGAGGACATCACGCTTGAAGTCCTTAAATACTATAGTCATGTCAAAATTCCTCTGACCAAGACCAACTCTCTCCAGGTTAACTATCTCAATTTCACTTAGGGTGATTACAACAAAAGGATTTTCTATCAGCTCAACCAGACAGCTTGATGTAGGGACAATGAAAGCCGAGGATTTGTGTGGAACCCCATGAAAGCCAAGCTCTCTCAGCGGCTGATCAAACTCAAGATCATGTGCTTTAAATTGAGGTTGTCCCCACATATCATTTAAACGGTTCACAAAGTTCTGGAAGTCCATGTTAATTTTATTCTTTCGGTTTCTCTCACGTTGTTCTTCCTCAATCTCATCAGGGTCATAGGCAGATCTTTTTCCACCTCCTAGTGTCTGAACCACGTCCATTACCTCAATATAAAATTGCACATCCTTAGTTTTTTTGTTTCCGACCATAATGTGGTTATGCAAATGAAAGTGCAGGAGAGTGATCATTTCCCTCTCTGCTGGCTGGAAGAATGCATGCTTGATATTACCAAACATCACGTCAACACGTTCATCAGGCCTTGAGGTAGAATATCGAAACCCATTGGTGTGGGCTTCTAGCGAACCAGTCAGCTTCCTTCCACGACCACCAAAAGGTGGGCGTATCCACAAATCGAACAATTTTATTGGTTTGAATTTGGCAGACGAAAGTTGAAGCTTTTCCTGAGTAACTAATGTTGCCCTCTCAACTCTTTCAGATTCCCGGGAATTGACTTGCCGCCGGAGTGCTTTAATTTGCTGTACCACCTCGCTTATATGCCTTGAGTCTTTAGAACGGAATGAAACCTCCTTCAAATAAATTGATCCTTGAAACTTTAGAGAGTTTGCATCATGAGGACTGAAAGCTGTGCCGGGTACATTGAAAATTATTCGGATGTAGCAAGTTCGGTTAGTGTCCTGTTGGCTGGATACGCTCTTCACAGTAGCGACACGGAAAGGGACCATGGTCCCATAGATCGGCAAAAGGATTGCTTCATTTTTCTGGTCAACCTGTATCATCAAATCTCTTGGAGGAGGCATATCATTTACACTTTTATATGCAACCAAATCACCGATAGTTTTCACCTGACCACGATTATCTGCAGCACCAGAACCTCCACCAGCAAGCCTCCTAGCAGTTTCTTCATTTTTCTGGCGTGCAAGTTCTGCCTGGTGCTGCCTTCGAAGTTCCTCCTTAGACATTTCTTGATTGCCTGACCTCAATGTTGCTTTAGACAAGGTAGACTCACCACCTTTATCCTCAGATTTGATTTTTGGCCGTCCCTCTTCTTCATCATCATCCTCATTGAATGAGTAGGCCACATCATTCACAGCTTTAGAACTTTTAGCAGTCACAACGTCTGGTACCTTTTCACCAACAATAACAGTATCTGCTATCAACACTGAGAATTTCTCGGTCTTTGGGTTCTTGGTCTCTGTTTGTAAGTTCTGAAAACCAAGTGACACATTAAAAACCATGCCCGATTTCAAAATCCGGTCATTCTTAGCATTAAGATTAAGCCCTGACTCCCGAAACTCAAGGCCAATTCCAGTCCCTGCAGTCCTTGTCAAGTTTGAAGATAATTCAGGAGCATCTTTCTTAACTACCGAGACTGCTGCTTCATATACAGCACTGACCTTGTTCCCAGATTTCAAAGCACCAATTGCTGCTTCGTGGGCCTTAAGGAGAACCTCATAAGCCTTGCTCTGCGTGGCATTAGCATCTATCAAAAAAGTTCGAGCAACATTCGAGCAGTAGCTATTGTATCGGGATCCAATTGCACATATGATCACACTAGTGGAATCGTAGTATAGATTTTCATCATTGCTTGATGCATTTGGTTTCAGATCAAACACTCCTCCACTCTGAAAAATTGGAGGATAACAAATATCAACATTCTCTGCCTTCAGCTTGACCTTGATTCTTGCAGGTTCCAAAATGGCCTTCTCTGTGTCATCCATTAATGAAGAATGGGATACCTTTTTCTCCTCATCGATGACCTTCTCAAGCTTTGGCACCACAAATAGTTGCATCACTGATGAACTCAAAAATGCAGCTTTCTTGATATTTGTAACCTCTGTGTCATCTTTAACAGCAAACAAGTCTGAGAATCCGTTTGATACATCAATCAGCTCAAAATTAGCACTCTTCAATTTTTCATCCCAGGTCTCCAAAAGCTTCCCTTCAGGAGCCTCTCTTGAAATATGTCCAACAACAGGAGCACCGTGATCACCAGATTTCAACTGATCATTAACAGCATCAAAAATTTTATTCATCAAACCAGTACCGTCATCACTTTTGGCCTTCACGTGTATCACAACTTCAACACCCACAGCCTCTTTGGCGGACTTCTTGACAACATCAAGCAAAGAAGCCTTTTTCTGACTACATAAAAAATGGATTTGCCTCTTCAGGAAAACCATAATCGTCTCTGGGAACTCATAACCAACCAACCAGATGTTTAACGCTGTGGATTTCAAATACCGCAAATCATCAGAAGCCGGAGGAGTTGCTATAACAAGAGCATTAGAATTACCCCACATGTCACTATTATGTTCCTTCCAATGCGAATACAATGTCTTCAGCCTCTTAGTGAAGTTTTCCAGATTGATATAATATGGATTAGCAGTCCCTGACGTCTTGGTAGCTGCAGGTTTCACTGTACTATTCCGATGTTCGGCCATTGTAAATATGACTCAAAAGTACAACTTCTATCTTCAACAAATCAGCATAAAACTGCAAGAAAACAACAAACAGTGACAACCAGTTTGCTTCCTTCTGCCCATTTAAATAAATCATAAACCAAAATAAACTTAAGAAATCAACTTAGAGTTTACTTAGCACAACACAAGAGTTACATAATAGCATTATACGAAGATTAAATCTGCAATCAATCTTTTGGTAAAAATTAAGCACAAAGAACAATCAGCCATCAATCTTAAACTTATCTATGCTCCTTAACCACCAACAAAACTACAATCAAATCGAAATTTTGCATATTCAACTTCATTGTACTAAGATAGTAAGATTAAAACTTCAACCATTCCACCTTTTATCATTGCCAATAAAAACACAACATTTCACTACACTATTGCAGTTTCTTTTACAATTCCTTCGCTTTCACAGCAATCAAACAAAGTAACAGATAAACACTTGCATACAAATTATAACAAAATTCATTCAAAAAAAAAAATCCCACCAATTACACACAGAACTAGAAACCAAATCCAGTGCGCAGAAAATCAATAACAAAACAAAACAAAACAAAACAAAACATAAGTAACCGACCCGAAAAGCTGCCGCCGCAAGACAAAAATTAGGGTTTGAAACACTTTGCAAAAAAGAAAATAAAAAACTCGAAAACCACCGTAATCAACGAAAGACGATCGCAGGAAAAAAAAAAATTAATACTTACATTCCTCAAAACTGTCTTCTTCAACACTGTATTGGTTTCAAATCCGAAACCCCAGCTTTCGATCTCCAATAAGAGCCCAATATTGCTTCGTCTTTTTTTAATTGTCTGTGACAATTCTCTATTTTGTTATAAACCAACCATAACACTAGTTAATGAAAAAACACCCACTTAATTGTATACGAAAAACTCCTGATAATTTCAAAAAAACAAAAAAAAAATTAAAAAAACCTCTTTGATTGTAGGATTAATATAAAAATACCGAACTTCAGAGATTGACATTGTCAGACATCGTTGACTTTGCAAGTGCCACCAGGCATTTACTTGGTTACTTATTATTATTATTATTATTATTATGGGAAATTGCACAGATACCCTTGACGATTGGGTGGCGTTTGTTTTTTGGTCTGAAAACTTAAAGTTCTGAATTGGATTTGAAGTCTGAAGTCTGAGCAATATGTTTGTTTTTTATTTTCTGAAGTCTGAATTAAGTGTTAAGCTGTTTGTTTTTTAAAAATAAAAATATCTGAAAATCTGTAATTTGACATTTATACCCTTGCATAATTGATTGTTATATATCATTATATTTATTTATTATGTACTTATATATTGTTAATATAAAAATAATATATCATTATTTAAATAAAATTACAGTTCCTTTTAATTTATATTTTAAAAAAACATTATTATTATGTTAAATAAAATTATATATATATATATATATATTACTATGGGATATTATTATTTTTTCACTCCTCTCACATTTGAGGTATTGACCATTTTACACTTTTTATGTTGGTATTGGCTCTAGTATATTTAATAATTATTAAAAAAATATTAAAAAATAATATTAAAAAACATTATCTTCTTTCACCGCCAATCTCTATTCTCCAATCACTCTATTCTCTTCTTCCACCTCAGTCGATAACTCTTTAATCTCTCTTCTCTTCTTTCTCCACCATCAATCACTCTCTCCCTAATTAATCTTCTTTCTCCTCCACCGATTATCTTCTTCTCTTCCTCTCTCTCTCACTCTCAGTCTCAGTCTCACTCTTACTCTCACTCTCACTCTCACTCTCACTCTTACTCTCACCCTCACCCTCACCATCAGGTGAAGATCGGCGTCTCTCTCTCACCATCACCATCTCTCTCTTCACCATCAGGTGAAGATCGGCGAAGTCACCGTATACTCAATATGAACGAAGCCCCCAGATCTGTGAGTGAGTTTGTCGGATCTGGTTTCGGAAGTTGGAGGAAGAGGAACTTGCGTAACGATTTGGAAAATGATCGGATCTTCAATGGGTTAGAATGAACGAAGCCGATCTGTTGAGGGCAGTTTGGGCAAAAAAAAAGTAAATGAATCGAAGTTCTATAAGACTGTTAGGATTATGCTCAATAGCAAGAGTGTAATGTTGTAATTAACAATCTTTTTCATATTAATAAAGTGATTTCTGGTTTAACAAATCGTATAGCATTTATAGTTTGTATTATAATTGTCAAAGTAAATAATCATAAGGTCTAAAGACTATGGGAAAAGAAGAATTGTTCGTACATCTGGATATGTATGTGGTAGACACAATTCTTTAGTTAGTCTTGAATATTGTTCACAACTTAAGTTAAAGGTTGGGCACCTTTATCTTGTTAAAGTTGTAGAATTCTTTTGCTAGCATTTGAGTGAGATCAAATGAGATATGATGAGTCTAAAATCATCGGAGTGTCTTCGAGCAAAAGGATCTAGTGCACTGGGTGCATTGAACTGGATCACAATGAAAAGCTTTATCTAGAACCGTCAATAGATAATAGTCTTTTCATTATCAGGACAATCGGAGGGTCTATCTTAATCCTGAGATAAATGATGGACTTATGGTTGCAAGTGATATCATTTGAGTTATCAATGAGTACGATTATATCGCATAGTCTATCCTCGATAGTTTGGTGATATTCATTTGTTAATCGATAGAGGACTTCATTTATAGATATGGACATCGTGGCTCCATTTAATTAAATGAGAGTATAATATCATCATATGGATGTTTTGAGGTAATTGGATATTAAATCTCAACGTTGAGTTTTCAATAGTGTCTATTGAAAACATGGCTTCTGGACAAGTCAAAATATCCAAGTTCAAAACGTGGTCATATGAGTAAATATGGTAACTTGGAGAGTTATAGGCGGTCTATGAACTCTTGGCGATTACTGATATTAATCACGAGGATACACTATCTCCAATATGATTGTCTAGGGTATGAATGAGGAGCATCTTCCTTTTCTATCTTTATTTAAGAGTTCAGTTTTAGCTCTTTAGTGGAATGAGTTAAAATTAATGGATCGGACCTAAGTGAATCATTTGTTGATTGTGATTAGGTTATGTCTATTGAAGCTTAAATTTAGATGGCCCGCCAAGATCCCCAATCCACACGGACTTGCATGGATCACTTGATATATTCTACCGGACCAATTTAAGGGTCCATCTAGAATTGCATTTAATATATTAAGAATATAATTTGCACATTATTTAAGTAATGGGCTGCTCAATTATATTAATATATTAATGAAAGACATGTGGGCTTGTTTCTTTTAGTAAGAATGGGTCTGGTTCACATGTGGGCTTTTTTATTTAAAGTCCAATGGATTAAATGAAATAGGAAAATAATATTAGGCCCATCTTATATATAAGTGGGGCGGCTAGGTTAAGGTTTTGACCTAAAAATATTATTTTGTTTCATTTGTTTTAATTAAATAAGAATTAATTGATTTATTGATTAATTGTTTAATTAAAGAAACAAATCTTTCCTAAAAGTAAAAGACTTGTTTGATAAGTAAATAAATAAATTAGTATTATTTATTTAATCAAATAAGGAGTCTTTTTTATTTAGTCAAATAAAAGAATAAAAATAAAAGAGTTGGATTAGGGTTTGAAGTCTATAAAGTTAAAAAGAATTAGGGTTGAATTTCAGTCACCCTATATAAGTGACATGATGAAATTCGGCCAACCCTAATTAGATACTACATAGAATTCGGCAACCCTAAAGGAAAAAGAAGAAAAATTCGGCCAACCTATATATATGTTCTTATAGGGTTCGGCCACATCAATTAATTGGTGCTTGAGTTTTTATTTTCTTTCTTCTTCTTCTTAATTCTAAGAGAGTTTTTATTCTAGAGAGACAAAAAGGAGTGAAAAATTATTCTTTGATAGTATACAATTGCTTAAACATCAATAAGCTTGTGTATACGATATCGATCTAGGTTCACGCGAGTTTCGATCATAAGATTGTGAACTCAAAAGTGACCGGAATAATTTTGACATTCTTTTGATTGTTTTGTGACTAACAAAGAAAAGAAAGTATTTGTTTGGTCCATTCACAGGTTTGCAATTCAAAGGAAAGGGAGACCACGCTCCTAGGTGATCCACGTTCGTGCTCGGATTGAAGGTCTTGCGGATTACCATCGACGTAAGTCAATCGGATCACGCGACAAGAGGTAATTTACTTTTGTTGATATATATGCATGTTTATTGATTAAAAGGGTTTAAGGTTCATAAAGGAAAAATTTAAAAGTCACTAAATCGTCTTTAGTATCGCTTCCGCTGCGTGTAACACTTTTATTTGTTTATTTTTCCCTACAATTGGTATCAGAGCCTAGGTTGAACCCTTTTAATTAATTAACGTATATATACGTGGATCTATTTCTTTTTATTGTGATTATGCATGTTTAGAAAGAGATGGCACTCTAGGTATTCAAATATATAATTACATGTGATGTATGGATTTATATATATTTTATGTGGTTTGTTATTGCTCGATTTTGGCCCTAGATTTTCAATGTAATTTTTGTTTCGGAGTTGTAACAAGAAGGGTGGTCTATTATCGCCATAATTCCTTCTTGGTAGATTGCTAGGTTTTATTTTTTTTATATATATGTGCAGTATTTTTTTAGGGTTACTGCAGTTTTTTTTATTTATTTTTAGTATGTGCAGTTTTTGGTTTGTAAAAATACTGCAGTGAATAAAAAAAAAAAAAAATTAATACTGCAGTATTTATTATATATATACTGCCGTAATATATTTAGGTCTTGGAGATTCGAAGACACGAAGCAAAACGAAGCAACCGGAACCAAGTACGAGCACCGTGCGCACCCTAGGAGTGGATTGGGCTGCGCATGACAAGCCCAAACTTTGGTGGGCTGCGCATGGCAGCCTTGTGTGGCCTTATGGGCTGCGCAAGGCAGCCCCTTTGTGGGGTTGTGGGCTGCGCACGCCCATGGGAGAAGGCCGAAGGATGAGCGTATGGTTGATGGGCCACCTGAAGATCTTGTATTCCTGACAAATTGTAATTTACTTGTTTTTCTAGGATGGGCCAAAATTGTTGCTATTTAATTTATGCTTAAATATTACAATATTTATTATTGTATGATAACATGACATATAGAATAGGAGTGCCACGCATATATCTCTTTTGGTATGAACATGCATTGAATGATTTAGGTATCTAAATTGGCATCTAGATAACTCGGTAAATCATTCTATGAGATTTAATCACACGCCTTAAATAATTGAGTGGGAGAAGGTGTTTTGGTAACACCTATGGCCTCCAAGGTTAGTTGAGCTTTATTATTTATTGGTAATCCCCCCAAGGGGCGTCCATGAATGGAATTTAGCAACATACTTCCTTACAAGGATAGACTAGACAATGGACTCAAACGAGATCTACTCCCCAAGGAGGGATTTTCGTGAGAGAAAATTGAGGGTCGATATCTTGGTAACACACTCAATGTAATTTTATTGATATCCTCCCAAGAGTTCTTGTCAGTAAAATTGCAAGGCTAAAATTGAAAACGCTGGTTGTTATGTTAACAATTAGGTGGGACCTAGTCTAACTAGTAAATGGTGCGAACTCCCAAAGGAGGCGTAACATTTATGGGTGTTAGATCACCGTTGAATTTTATGATTGAGTTATTTATTTAATTCAAGATAAATATTTAAAAGTGCTTTATCATGATTATTTACTTATATATGTTTTGTTTTATTCAGAAATCATGACCCCATCACTTATGAACATCCTGAAAGATAACACTTTAACTGGAGATAATTATGTCACACGGAAAAGGAAAATTGGGTTGTTACTGCAAAGTGAAAAACATAAGTTTGTTCTAACTACTCCTAAACCACCTGCTCCTAATAATGAATCTAGCATAATGTGTAGAGATGAGTATGAGCAGTGGAAGACTTCAGATGATATGGCAAAATGTTACATTATGGCCACTATCTCCGACGTGTTGCAACAGCAGCATGAAGGAATGGAGTCCGCTGCTGATATAATGATGTCTCTAGAGGAGATGTTTGCTATGAAAGTCAGGACGACTAAGAGAGAGGCAGTGACTGCTTTTATGAATCTTAGGATGAAACCTGGACAGGCTGTGAAAGATCACATGATGAAAGTCATAGCACATCTCAACATTGCTGAACTGCATGGCGCTGAGATAGATGGTGAGACAAAGATTGATATGGTTGTCAATTCATTGTCAGATTCCTTTGATCAGTTCAAATTGGACTACACTTTGAACAAAAAGGAATACACCTTACAAGGCCTGATGCAAGATGTTCAAAGTGCTGAAAAGATCCTTGTGAAAGGCAAAGGTCAAGAGATTCATATGGTTGGTAAAGTTGCTACTGTTAAGGCCCGTCAAAAGGTCAAGAAACAACAGAAGAAAAAGCAACTTGGGCCTATCAAGAAGGAGACCAAGAAAGTAACCAAGATCAAAGGGAAATGCTTCCTTTGTGGTGAAAAGGGACATTGGAAGAGAAATTGCCCAAAGTCCCAGAACAAGAAGGAAGAAGGTAATTTGAATTATCTAGAAACATGTTTTTTGGCTGATTCTACAGATTCTTGGATCATAGACTCAGGAGCCACTAATCATGTTTGTTATTCCTTGCAGGGGTTTCAAGAAAGGAGAAAGCTGAGTAAGAATGAAATCAATTTGCGCTTGGACAACGGAACGTTAGTGTCTGCAAGTGCAGTGGGAGATATAAGAGTTTATTTGGATTCTAGAAGGCATTTAGATTTAATAGACGTTTATTATGTACCTCAATTCAAGAGGAATTTAATTTCAGTTTCTTGTTTGAATAAATTTGGATATTCGGTTACTTTTAATAAAGTTTTTATTATTAGTAAGAATGACAAAATTATTTGCCAAGGTACATTGGAAAACGGTCTATACTTTTTGCATAGAAATATCTCTCACTCGTTAGACACAGAAATAACGGAACCTAATCATAAAAGAGTAAAATTATCAACAGATGAAACCTACATTTGGCATTTACGCTTAGGTCATATTAACCTTAATAGGATTAAAAGATTGGTAAGTGACGGACCTTTAAGTGACTTAAAGGTTGATGATCTACCAACTTGTGAATCTTGTTTGGAAGGTAAAATGACCAAAAGGACGTTCTCTGCCAAAGGTGCAAGAGCCACTGAATGTTTAGGATTGATACACACTGATGTATGTGGACCTATGAGCATTCAAGCTAGAGGTGGATATGAGTACTTCATCACCTTCACGGATGATTACTCAAGATTTGGTTATGTGTATCTCATGAGACATAAGTCGGATGCTTTTGACATGTTCAAAGCATTCAAAGCTGAAGTGGAAAATCAGCTTGAGAAACACATAAAAATCTTGAGATCTGATCGTGGTGGAGAATATCTATCTGGTGAGTTTCAGCAATATCTTATTGATAATGGGATAGTTTCTCAGTTTTCTGCACCAGGTACACCTCAACAGAATGGGGTAGCAGAAAGGAGAAATAGAACTCTTTTGGATATGGTTAGGTCTATGTTGAGTTATTCAACGCTTCCTATTTCTTTTTGGGGATATGCTTTACAAACTGCTATATACATTCTAAACGATGTACCATCTAAGTCTGTTCCTAAAACACCGCATGAGTTGTGGACTGGGCGCAAGCCTAGTTTACAACACTTAAGGATATTTGGTTGTCCTGCGCATGTGTTAAAAGGAAAGACAGAAAAGATGGAGTCCCGTTCAGAAACATGTATATTTGTAGGGTATCCAAAAGAAACTAAAGGATATTATTTCTATAGTCCTTCAGATCTTAAAGTATTTGTTTCGACAAATGCTAAATTTCTGGAAAAGGACTATATGAATGATTTTGTGCCTAGAAGTAGAATTGTCCTGAATGAGATGTCAGGAGATACAATTCCACGAGAGGTTGCACAACCTAACCCAATTGTAAGTTCCGATCCAACACAAGATCAACAACCTACCATTCCTCGTCGTAGTGGGAGGGTTAGAACACAACCCGAAAGATACATCGGTCTGGGAGAATCAGTGGAGAATCTCCCGGACGACGATGATCCCTATACGTACAAGGAAGCTATGGAGGATGTTGATAGTCGCCATTGGCAAAAGGCAATGCAATCCGAGATTGAATCTATGTTCGATAACAAAGTCTGGTCCCTTGTAGACTTGCCTAAAGGGATAAAACCCATTGGGTGCAAGTGGGTATACAAGAGGAAAAGAGGTATGGATGGAAAGGTGGAAACCTTTAAAGCTAGATTGGTAGCTAAAGGGTATACACAGAAAGAAGGTATCGATTACGAGGAAACCTTCTCTCCTGTGGCCATGCTTAAATCCATTAGGATACTCTTATCCATTGCAGCATCTTTAGATTTAGAGATTTGGCAAATGGACGTCAAGACAGCTTTCCTAAATGGAAGTCTTGACGAAAGCATTTACATGATGCAACCAGAGGGATTCATTGAAAAGGGCCAAGTGGATAAGGTATGCAAGTTGCAGAAATCCATATATGGATTAAAGCAAGCATCCAGATCCTGGAACATAAGGTTTGATCAAGCTGTCAAAGGTTTTGGATTTATTCAGAATCCTGACGAACCTTGTGTATACAAAAGGATTAAAGGCGACAAGTTGGTTTTCCTGATTCTTTATGTTGATGATATACTACTCATTGGAAACGATGTAGGTGTATTAACATCAGTAAAAGAATGGTTAGCAAAACAATTTGATATGAAGGACTTAGGAGAAGCAAGTTTTATTCTAGGTATCCAAGTAATAAGGGATAGAAAGAATAGAACGATTGCATTATCCCAAGCTTCATACATAGACAAAATCTTGTCTAGGTTTTCCATGCAGGATTCCAAGAAAGGTATGTTACCTTTCAGACATGGAATCAAGCTTTCTAAGGAACAAGTTCCTAAGAATGAGCATGAAGAGCAATTCATGAGTAGAGTTCCATATGCCTCGGCAGTTGGAAGTCTCATGTATGCAATGCTCTGTACTAGACCAGATATTTGTTTTGCTGTTGGCATAGTTAGCAGGTTTCAATCGAAACCTGGACCTGATCACTGGACGGCAGTCAAGCATATTTTCAAGTATCTTAAGAGAACGAGAGATAATATGCTTGTATACTCTGAAGGGGATTTGGTTCCCGTTGGGTATACAGATTCTGATTTCCAATCAGATTCTGACTCCAGAAAATCCACATCAGGGGCTGTGTTTACTATTGGAGGAGGAGCAGTTATATGGAGGAGTATCAAGCAATCTTGTATTGCTGATTCCACCATGGAAGCTGAGTATGTTGCTGCATGCGAAGCTGCCAAAGAGGCTGTTTGGCTCCGCCAATTCTTGATTGACTTAGAAGTGGTTCCTAGTGCGAATAAGCAGAATACTATCTACTGTGACAACAGTGGAGCAGTGGCTAATTCGAAAGAACCAAGAAGTCACAAGAGAGGTAAACACATTGAAAGAAAGTATCATCTTTTAAGGGAGATTGTTCAAAGAGGTGACGTGACGATTACCAAAATCGCGTCAGCAGAAAATCTAGCGGATCCCTTCACAAAGGCTCTACCTCAGAAGAGTTTCGATGGGCATCTAGAGAATATGGGCTTGAGAGATATGACACATTTGCTATAGCGCAAGTGGGAGATTGTTAGGATTATGCTCAATAGCAAGAGTGTAATGTTGTAATTAACAATCTTTTTCATATTAATAAAGTGATTTCTGGTTTAACAAATCGTATAGCATTTATAGTTTGTATTATAATTGTCAAAGTAAATAATCATAAGGTCTAAAGACTATGGGAAAAGAAGAATTGTTCGTACATCTGGATATGTATGTGGTAGACACAATTCTTTAGTTAGTCTTGAATATTGTTCACAACTTAAGTTAAAGGTTGGGCACCTTTATCTTGTTAAAGTTGTAGAATTCTTTTGCTAGCATTTGAGTGGGATCAAATGAGATATGATGAGTCTAAAATCATCGGAGTGTCTTCGAGCAAAAGGATCTAGTGCACTGGGTGCATTGAACTGGATCACAATGAAAAGCTTTATCTAGAACCGTCAATAGATAATAGTCTTTTCATTATCGGGACAATCGGAGAGTCTATCTTAATCCTGAGATAAATGATGGACTTATGGTTGCAAGTGATATCATTTGAGTTATCAATGAGTACGATTGTATCGCATAGTCTATCCTCGATAGTTTGGTGATATTCATTTGTTAATCGATAGAGGACTTCATTTATAGATATGGACATCGTGGCTCCATTTAATTAAATGAGAGTATAATATCATCATATGGATGTTTTGAGGTAATTGGATATTAAATCTCAACGTTGAGTTTTCAATAGTGTCTATTGAAAACATGGCTTCTGGACAAGTCAAAATATCCAAGTTCAAAACGTGGTCATATGAGTAAATATGGTAACTTGGAGAGTTATAGGCGGTCTATGAACTCTTGGCGATTACTGATATTAATCACGAGGATACACTATCTCCAATATGATTGTCTAGGGTATGAATGAGGAGCATCTTCCTTTTCTATCTTTATTTAAGAGTTCAGTTTTAGCTCTTTAGTGGAATGAGTTAAAATTAATGGATCGGACCTAAGTGAATCATTTGTTGATTGTGATTAGGTTATGTCTATTGAAGCTTAAATTTAGATGGCCCGCCAAGATCCCCAATCCACACGGACTTGCATGGATCACTTGATATATTCTACCGGACCAATTTAAGGGTCCATCTAGAATTGCATTTAATATATTAAGAATATAATTTGCACATTATTTAAGTAATGGGCTGCTCAATTATATTAATATATTAATGAAAGACATGTGGGCTTGTTTCTTTTAGTAAGAATGGGTCTGGTTCACATGTGGGCTTTTTTATTTAAAGTCCAATGGATTAAATGAAATAGGAAAATAATATTAGGCCCATCTTATATATAAGTGGGGCGGCTAGGTTAAAGTTTTGACCTAAAAATATTATTTTGTTTCATTTGTTTTAATTAAATAAGAATTAATTGATTTATTGATTAATTGTTTAATTAAAGAAACAAATCTTTCCTAAAAGTAAAAGACTTGTTTGATAAGTAAATAAATAAATTAGTATTATTTATTTAATCAAATAAGGAGTCTTTTTTTTTTATTTAGTCAAATAAAAGAATAAAAATAAAAGAGTTGGATTAGGGTTTGAAGTCTATAAAGTTAAAAAGAATTAGGGTTGAATTTCAGTCACCCTATATAAGTGACATGATGAAATTCGGCCAACCCTAATTAGATACTACATAGAATTCGGCAACCCTAAAGGAAAAAGAAGAAAAATTCGGCCAACCTATATATATGTTCTTATAGGGTTCGGCCACATCAATTAATTGGTGCTTGAGTTTTTATTTTCTTTCTTCTTCTTCTTAATTCTAAGAGAGTTTTTATTCTAGAGAGACAAAAAGGAGTGAAAAATTATTCTTTGATAGTATACAATTGCTTAAACATCAATAAGCTTGTGTATACGATATCGATCTAGGTTCACGCGAGTTTCGATCATAAGATTGTGAACTCAAAAGTGACCGGAATAATTTTGACATTCTTTTGATTGTTTTGTGACTAACAAAGAAAAGAAAGTATTTGTTTGGTCCATTCACAGGTTTGCAATTCAAAGGAAAGGGAGACCACGCTCCTAGGTGATCCACGTTCGTGCTCGGATTGAAGGTCTTGCGGATTACCATCGACGTAAGTCAATCGGATCACGCGACAAGAGGTAATTTACTTTTGTTGATATATGTGCATGTTTATTGATTAAAAGGGTTTAAGGTTCATAAAGGAAAAAATTTAAAAGTCACTAAATCGTCTTTAGTATCGCTTCCGCTGCGTGTAACACTTTTATTTGTTTATTTTTCCCTACAAAGACTTCAGATAAAAGTCCAAATTTTGAACTTTTTTTTCTTAGACAAATTTAGGCTATTCTCAGACTTCAGATGTCTAAAAAAACAAACAAAAATGTCTGAAGAGGTGACTTTAAGTTTTAAGAGGCAAAAACAAACAGGCCCTTAGTCTAGTTGTAGCTAGATGGTGAAATAAAGTTATTCTACAAGAAGACCCCTAAATTTAACGGTAGCTAATAATTCTGATAGGTTGACAAAGTTTGACTTATTATAGCTCAAAAATGCCCTTATATGAAAATTTGAAAAAATAAAAAAAATACAAGTTTGTGTTTGTGCCACCATTCTCACTATCTTTTCTCTACTGTTGTGGTTGTTGTCTACACCATGACTCATGACTACCACTCTTCAACAAGCCATTATTTCCACCAATTAACTTCATCTCTACAATTCTGATATGTATTGGTTAGAGAGATAGAGATAGAGAGCGGAAAATAGAAGAGACAGAGAGGATCTTTTTTGTTTAATTCAATGATTGATTTTCATTCAAACAGTTCTGGGCTATTTATAACCCTTAAATCATACAACCATTGCCACTATAAATTAGAACAACAATGAAACTAAATCTAAAAAATAGGAACAGTAAACAATAATGCAATAATTGGGAAAATGGAGTAATTGAAGCAGTGGTGGAGTGGAGGAGCGAAGTTGTGGAGAAAATGGGGCAAACTGATGCAGAGACGATTATTTTATCCTAACAACTAAATAGCTAATTCAAACTAACTTTGACTAAATTCATGCACATATCATTCCTCTTGGCCTAAATTATCTTTGTCTGTAAGGATAAATCTGGATAAATAATCTTCAACCTACAAAATATCAATGATCATTTGTGCAATTTTGTCACCCACTTTAACTTCAAAATCAACATCTGAATGGTAGAACCGAATCACACCCATTGGCCCCTTGTAATCAGTGTCTATAACTCCCACTCCAACCTCGATTGAGTGCTTCCATGCGAGACCCGAATTCGTCGCAACATGAGCGTAGGTCCCTACAGGTATTGCAATGCTAAAATCGGTTGGAACAAGCGTTTTTCCTCTAGCTGAAACCTTGGTCTCTGTTGCATGGGAGATATCGGTTGAAACTGGCTAGCGTGAGGGTTCACCTGGGAAAAAGGGTTGGTCTCTGTATTCGTGGTGTTTGAGCTACGAGGGACTCGCAGATATTGAAGCTCTGTGAAGACTTTCTAAAGGGTTGCATTAATTTTGGCGAAACTAGACTCGTGATGAGCTAGAATTTCGTAAACATTGTTATGGAACACGTTGCCCATGATTGAAACCGCACTCTGATACCACTAATATGTATCAGTTAGAGAGCAGAAAATAGATGAGACAGAGAGGATCTATTTTGTTTAATTAAATTATTGATTTTCATTCAAACAGTTCTGAGCTATTTATAAGCCTTAAGTCATACAACAACAACCGCTAAAAATTAGAACAACAATGAAACTAAATCTAAAAATTAAGAACATTAAACAATAATGCAATAATGGGGAAAATGGAGTAACTGATGCAGTGGTTGAGTGGTGGAGTGAAGTTGTGGAGAAAACGGGGCAAACTAATGTAGAGACAATTATTTTATCATGATTACTAAACAACTAATTTAAACTAACTTTGACTAAATTCATGCACATATCATTCCCCCCCACCCTAAATTATCCTTATCCGTAAGGATACAATCCGGATAAGTAATCTTCGACCTGCAAAACATCAGGAGTAGAAATGATCTTCTCAATGATCAGTTGCGCAATTTTGTCACCCACTTGAACTTTAAACATCTAAATGGTTGAACAGAATCACACCCACTGCCCCTCTGTAATCGGCGTCTATAACTCCTGCTTCAACGTCTATTGAGTGGTTCCATGCCAGACCTGAACTTGGCGCAACACGAGCGTAGGTCCCTATAGGTATTACGATGGTGAAATCTTGGAACAAGCATTTTTCCTCTAGCCGAAACCTTGGTCTCTGGGAAATATCAGTTTAAACTGGTTAGCGTGAGGGTTGATTTTGGGCAAAAGGGTTGGTCTTTGTATTCATGGTGTATGGGCTACGAGAGACTCACGAAGATTGGAGCTCCGTGAAGACTTTCTGAAGGGTTATGTTAATTTTGGCGAAATTAGACTCGTGACGAGGTAGAATTTCGTGAACTTCATTATGGAACACGGTGTCCATGATTGGAACCGTGCTCTGATACCACTGATATGTATCAGTTAGAGATATAAAGATAGAGGGTGGAAAATAGAAGAGACAGATGATCATTTTTGTGTAATTCAATTATTGATTTTAATTTAAATAGTTCTGGAATATTTATAACCCTTAAGTCATACAACCACTACTACTAAAAATTAGAAAAACAATGAAACTAAATCTAAAAAATAGGAACAGTAAACAATAATGCAATAATGGGGAAAATGGAGTAACTAATGCAATGGTGGAGTGGTGGAGCGAATTTGTGGAGAAAATAGGGAAACTGATGTAGAGACAATTATTTTATCCTCACAATTAAACATCTAATTCAAACTAACTTTGACTGAATTCATGCACATATCATTCCTCCCGCCTTAAATTGGCCTTGTCTGCAAGGATAAAATCTGGATAGGTAAACTTCGACCTACAAAACATCAGGAGTAGTAATAATCCTCTCAATGATTAGTTGTGAAATTTTGTCACCCACTTTAACTTCAAAATCAACATATGAATGGTTGAACAGACTCACACCCACTGGCCCTCTATAATCGGCTTCTATAACTCCCGCTCCAACGTCGCTTGAGTGCTTACATGCTAGACTCGAACTCGGCAAAACACGAGCGTAGGTACCTACAAATATTGCGATGCTAAAATCAGTCGGAATGAGCGTTTTTCCTCTAGGTGAAACCTTGGTCTCTGTTGCATGGGAGATATCGGTTGAAACCAGTTGGCGTGAGGGTTTACCAGGGGCAAAAGGGTTGGCCTCTGTATTAGTGGTGTTTGGGCTACAAAAGGCTCGTAGAGATTGAAGCTCCGTGATGACTTTCTGAAGGGTTGTGTTAATTTTGGCAAAACTAGACTCGTGACGAGCTAGAATTTCGTAAACTTCATTATGGAACACGGTGTTCATGATCGGAACCGCGCTCTGATACCACTGATATTTATCAGTTAGAGAGATAGAGATAGAGAGCAGAAATTAGAAGAGATAGAGGATCTTTTTTATTTAATTCAATGATTAATTTTAATTCAAACAGTTTTGGGCTATTTATAACCCTTAAGTCATACAACTACTATTGCTAAAAATTAGAACAACAATGAAACTAAACTAAAAATTAAGAACATTAAACAATAATGCTATAATGGTAAAAATGGAGTAACGGATGTAGTGGTGGAGTGGTGGAGCGAAGTTGTGGAGAAAACGGGACAAACTGATGCATAGACAATTATTTTATCCTAACAATAAACAACTAATTCAAACTAACTTTGACTAAATTCATACACATATCAAACTCACAAGGTTATCAACAACAATTTCTAGACATCCAATACCCATTTTGTACTACCGCAAACACTCTCAAAGACATTGTAACCTGAAAGCAAAATTCCAAAATAGACTTTACAAAAAAAAAAAAAAAAAAACATCCCTCCAAAATATTGATCCGGTCTTAATAAACAATTTTTCACCAGAGTGTTCCATAGCAAACACATCTCAAAATGAAATTTTTATCTAAGACATGCTTAGAATTTTCAAGAAAAATAAGAGGTAAAAAATCAAAATTGATTGATATAAATAGCAGATCTTTACACACCCTTATTGAAATCAAATGTTCTAGAGCTCTCTAGGCAGGTGTTAATAAAACATTTTTACTTGGCATAATTCTTCTTCCTCTAATCCATTTAAGCTCTCAATCGAGTTATGTAACTTGCATCTTAGCCAATGCACCAGGAAGTCTTGATTTGATTCGAAAACAAATTGAGAAAACTAGGTTTCAGTATCAATAAAAAAGAGGTTGAGAGAGTAAATTGCACTGGGTGAAGCAGATTTCCATTGCTATAGAGACCGATGAGATTGAGATAATATCTTGAATTTGCCATGGAGGGGTAGAAGCAAACCCCTTTTCTCGATTCCATCGATTATTATTTTTTTTTTTTTGGGCATTTGTATTTCTTATGGAGAAATGTCGTTGACAATCCACCAAATATCTGTTTAGACTCCATTTTAATTTGTTTTTCTTAATGACAATTTTAACATGAATTAAAATTACTAAACAAGATAAAAAGAAGTTCTAAAGAAGCTCCAAATTTTTTTCGGGAAACAAGTTTTTCTGTTCCATCTTTAGTTTTTCTCTTCTTTTGTGTTTTTTTTTTTCCATCTTCAGTTTTTTTTTTTGAAATATATATATATATTTTTTAAATAATTTTTTTCTCACACACCATCAAACCCTCCATCATTATCATCACCGGTTTATATATACTTCATGTTTTCTTGCTCAACCAAATTTGAAATCAATTTTATTTTTCTAAAATACCAACCATGTTCAATCATCACCATCACTAGAAAAAAAATATATATATATGATACTTGCTTTTTGTGTCGTTACCAAATTGCAAATTCAAAAGATATTTATGAAGAAATTCCTACGCAATGTGCTCTATGTTTTAAAAACAAGTAAAGCGGCAAGCTAGGGAATCGTCCACAAGGATTATGTTAGATTAATCGATTTGTGATCTAATCTAAGTTAGTCTAACTAATGTGCAAGAAAATAAATCCATGTTTTGGTTGGATAGATTTTTGAGTTAATAATACTAGAAAAATAAATGACAAGAAATTTAAGAGAATATGAATGATTATAGGAATCCAATACCAACAATTTAGATAAGAGAATGGATTTAAACAATTAATTGGAAATCTAGGGAAATGATGGATTTGCAAATGAATGTTGAGCAGTGTTTATCAAACTACCTTAATGAACCAATCTCACTAATAGGAACCGTTTGTAGTCTTAAGTGTGCAATGACCGTCTAAATAAAACCAAGACACTTCCCACCGAAATGCCAAATCAATTAATGAGAGGGTGTCAATGTGGGATCGGTTAATTACAAATCAATGCTTAGATAATTGCGGTTGATATACCCTCCAATTATCTATCATATTCACTATGTGCACTAATCAATCAAGTGTGTCAATCTTTAATTAATTCTATCACAAATAAATACTACAACATATTGCAAGTAACAAGTATGTCAATAACTCAATCAATCACATAAGAGCAAGATCTAATTAAAAAGTAAATAGAACATAAAAAGATATTCAAATACAATATAATTTAAGCAAAACCCAAATCCAAATATTCGTCACATCAATCTCATGGAATAGGGAATTAGTTACGCATAGTTACAATCAAAAGCAAAGAAGTAATTATTAGGAAATCACATTTAGGCTTCCTTTTTTAATGCTTGATCATTCCTTCCTTTGATGCTCCTAATGCAAAGAATGGTAGATGGAGATGTGTCTAAATAGAAGGAGTCAAATAGAAAGTAACGAAGGAAGTGTAGAAGATGGGTATAGAGGAGTGATTTGAGTGAAGTAATCTAGATGTTTGTGAGATTGAAAAGAAAAATGGTGGGATTTGGAATAGTGGAAGAAGGGATTGTCTTCTCAAAGGGAAAGTATTGATGTATTTATAGGGTTTTAGAATTAGGGCATGAGTTCCCAGGATTTTAAGACAATCAGACCAAGGTCTGTACTCAAATTCGCTGTTCTTCAATGGCGACATTTGGGGGCGAAGCTTGAAGGTGAGACACTGGTTCGTTTTCACTGTGAAGTCGCGGTGGGGAATAGCGACAGGTGAACCGCGAATCTACTGGATTCTTCTTCGCAGTTGCTTTGCGTTTTGACTGGTGGCGAAGGTGAAATAATGCCGGCGAGATGAAGAAACCGTGGCTGGAGCATGACGGTGTTTGGAGGCTGAAAAGGACCTCATCTTAGTCGTTTTAAGCTTAGTGAACATCTGGACCAGAAATCGACCGGAATAAGACACAAAATGGCTGATTTTCGGTGACAATAAAAACTAGGGTTTGGTTGGTCGCCTGGTTCGTGAAGCTGCTGGATGTTGAAGATGACTAATGGGGTGCATTTATCAGTCCTTGAGGTGCATTTGGGAATGAGAGACCAGTTGGATCATTAGGCTAAGTCTTCATCTTCTTGGGCTATGCATTGGCTGTGCTTAGAAATGGGCTGGGGCTCCATCAGAAGCACAAACCAACTACATCCTAAACGCACAGCATCATTAATGACGTGGCGTAATGGTGGCAAGGTTCCGGTTCAGGAACCGCCGGTTCCGGAGGAACCGGCCGTTTTGAACCCGAAATATATATATATATATATATATATACAAAAAAATAACGTTTAATTTATAATTAAAAAAATATATGTTAAAAAGGACATTGTGAAGTATTGAGCCATGACTCATAAAACGTGTCTAAGTAACTAAGTAAGTATATTTTCCTTTGCATTCTTCTCTTTTTTATATAAGTTAGGCATCTTTACACATTTCTTATTTATCCGATGTGGGATGTGAAATTTTCTTATATTCCTTTCTATTCTAGATTTCTACTTGTGATTTTCTTCTCTTATTACATAATTGTGACAAGCTATGAATTGAAAGTGAGCTTTTGGATTAAAAAACATGCTTTTGTTCTTGTACATAGATGGTTTTTCATTCAAGCATTTTCAATTGATAACTGACGATGTCCAACTAACAAATCTATGTCCAAACAGAAATTGATCGATGTCCAACTAACAAATCTATAATTGACGAAGCATGCAAAAATTTCAAAGCTAATGGGCATGAAAAACAATTGATAGGAGTTCCAAACAGAAGTCAAAGTGCAATCCGAACATAATATTATAATTAAAAGAAACAAATTGATACTAGAGAGAAAGAAATTGAATGTAAAAAAGATAGATGGTTTTTCATTCAAGCATTTTCAATTGATAACTGACGATGTCCAACTAACAAATCTATGTCCAAACAGAAATTGATCGATGTCCAACTAACAAATCTATAATTGACGAAGCATGCAAAAATTTCAAAGCTAATGGGCATGAAAAACAATTGATAGGAGTTCCAAACAGAAGTCAAAGTGCAATCCGAACATAATATTATAATTAAAAGAAACAAATTGATACTAGAGAGTAAGAAATTGAATGTAAAAAAGATAGATGGTTTTTCATTCAAGCATTTTCAATTGATAACTGACGATGTCCAACTAACAAATCTATGTCCAAACAGAAATTGATCGATGTCCAACTAACAAATCTATAATTGACGAAGCATGCAAAAATTTCAAAGCTAATGGGCATGAAAAACAATTGATAGGAGTTCCAAACAGAAGTCAAAGTGCAATCCGAACATAATATTATAATTAAAAGAAACAAATTGATACTAGAGAGTAAGAAATTGAATGTAAAAAAGATAAATAAATGTAACAATGGAAGTTATATATATATATATATATATATAAATATGAATTCAAAAATTAACATAAGCTATATATGTCTAACTTCTCGTTGTCATTTCCAGCATCACGAGCTGCTGAAACTAAACTCTTTGTATATCTTATCTCTTTGCGGGAAAGCGGCTGAGCGTATTGGATCTTCAACTCTCTGAAAGTCTTCTGCTTTTGATTTTAAACAAATTATTTATTCTCCGGCAAAGGATAGTTTTCTATATCATATATTAAATATTGTATGTAATAAGAGAAGAAAATCCTAATTAGAATAGAAAGTATAAGAAAATCACAACTAAAATAGAAAGGATAAGAAAATCTCACATCCCACGTTGGATAAAGAAGAAAAGTGGTGAGATGCCTAACCTATATAAAAATGAGGAGAATGTAAAATGAAATATATATACCTGTACAAGAGTTATGGATCATGGTTCAATACTCTTCAATGTTATTTCTCTTTTAAACATTTTATTTTTATAAATAAAGTGTTATTTTTTTAATTTTAAAAAAAATAAAAAAAAAAAAAAAAAAAAAAAAAAAACTTGGAACCGGAACCGCCGGTTCCAATCCGGTTCGAACCGGCCGGTTCCGAAAAAAATGGAACCGGAACTGGTTTTCCGGTTCCGGTTCCGGTTTTTTCTGTTCTGGTTCGACCCCGGTTCCACGGTTCGAACCGGAACCTTGCCAGGTCTAACGTGGCGTGGCTGGTTGCTTTGCGTGGCAAATTATGAGACAGTCTCTGATCTCTTACAAAATCACAATATATTAAATCTTTCCTCAACTGTTACACTTTTGCCCCCAATTGACCAAAATTACTCCAATGCCCCTAAACTCATAAATACCTGAAAACACTTAATTCACACAATTAAATCACGGAATATTGCCTGAGAATAAACACAAAAAGTAGGAAATTAGGGCCAAAATCATGTACATTTTTGGTTCCATCAATATATAAAATCTTTTCTCCATAAAAATATATTTAAAATTATTATTTCACTTTATAGAAATTTGTTTATTCAACTTAAAATCAGAAAAGGAAATCAAATATATATATTTTTTCCTATTTTCACAATTTGATCTCAAAAAAAATTTCAATCTCCTCACTTTTGTTCAGTTTTATTCTCTGTTCTATTTTCATTTAATTATTTCACATCTCTTTTCCATTTCCTGTTTCAAATTTTCTAAAGATAGGTATTCAAAATTGGTAATATTAAAATAAAATGGATTGTCTTTAGAAATTTAATTTTTTAAAATAGAGTGTTTTTAGAATAGGAGTATCAAAAGATAAAAAGGATAATTTTGGAAAAAAAAATATCTTTAGAATTTTTTTCAATTTAAATTTTTAGAATAAAGTGTTTTTAGAAATGAAGTTTAAAAAGAAAAATATTAGATTGTAAGTAGAAACTCTCTTCTTATAAATAGAATATCTGAAAAGACCATAATTCCCTTACGGTGTTAGATGCTATTGGAACTCTGTTAAGTGCCAGGTGTCACAGGCTTAGAATTGTGCAGCGGAAATCCCATGCGGCACTTAGGCAACTTTGGGGCAACGTTGCTAAGTAAGCCTTAAAAGTTTGTTTGTCACCCTCAAATGCAAGAGAGACTAGAGAAATGTGTTGGAAGAGCTTGGTTGGAAATTTAAAGGAAAGATTGTATTGCTTACAAAGAGAGCTTTATAATGCTTTGTCACCCTCAAATGCAAGAGAGACTAGAGAAAGGTGTTGGAAGAGCTTGGTTGGAAATGTAAAGGAAATATTGTATTGCTTACAAAGAGAGCTTTACAATGCTTTGAGTACAAATGGCTTGGATGCCTTATAAATGAGAGGAGCTATCTATTTATAGTTGTCCACACTACAAGAAAAACAGGAATTTGTTGACAGTTATTAAAACTGTCAACAATGCCAATGTCAAGTTTTTTTTTTTTTTTTCCTTTTCTTTTCTTGATAGTTTTTAACTGTCAATATAATTTTTTTTTTAAATTTCATTATTTAATATTTAATTAAATAATATTTTTTATATTTATACACCACATCCCCACCGCCGGACCGTCGGACATCGGCCGTGGCTCCGACCTCCCACCCACTGCCACGTCGGCCGTTGCCCACCGCCGATAAGTCATTATTATGGATCGAACTTGAGACCTCAAGTCAAAAGTTATAAATCTTTACCACTTGACTACAAAACTTGATATGTTAACAATTGAACAATATTTATATATAACCTATATGAGTTGTTAGAGAAAAAAAAACACCTTATTAGATAAATTTAAATTTATTCAACTAATCAAAATTCTAAAAACTATTTATTGAAAAATATTTATTGAAACTTTTAATAAAATTATATTTTAAAAATATATATAGTCGAGTTATTGGTCAATACTCTATGATCACGTTTGGTTACATGGTGGAATGGTAATCAGAATGGTAATGGGAATGAGAATGAAAATAGAAAGAAAAGGAAAACTAAGTTTTTTGTTTGGTTAGAACTTTAAAATTAGTCTCTGAATCAGTATTATTTTATTTGGTTAACAACAGAATGAAATGAGGTTAACTATATTCTGACCAAAATTATAAAACATTCATAATAACATAATATATTATGGTTAATAATAATAAAATATAAAAGTATATTATATATGTAATTATATATTATTTAATATAATAATATATTAGTCATGAAATACCAAATTATTTTCAATATTTTCATTACAAATACAAATCAATTGACATCCACACACAGCTAAATGGTTAATCTCACATTTGTCTATAACATAATGAAGTGTGAGAAAAGTATTCTCATGTAGTGGGAGTTATTTTCTGAATTATGCGTATTTATAGCTGTTAATCTCGACGAACATTGACCAAACAACTTATATAAAAAAAAATATATATATATATATATAAAAAAAAAAAGAAAAACTTACTAATACAAATAAATACATGGGTCTTGAAATATCAAATAATTTTCAATATATTCATTACATTTTAAGGTTTTTTTTTTTTTCTTTATTTACGACTTTTCGGTTTTTATCAAACCATTAACCCTTAAACCATTAACCCTTAGTTTGTCTCAAATGAAAGTAAAATGACAATGAACACTTTTAAGTTGTTCAATCATAGATGGTCTGAATTCACTAATATTATGTACATATTCAGAAGATTTGTTAAAATCGAGGAAAATAAATATGAACATCAAACGCTTTATTTTCATTTTTGACTTGACTTCTATATCAAAATTTGGGTTCCAAATAAAGTCAATATTCTATTTTATGTTCTTTGTGATATGAAAATCAATAATGTTGTACATTTATACATTTATATATTATATATCGATTCATCGGCTTCATAGCATATATTAACACCGATCCACGACTGCATCAGTGATGTCGTGGGGTTTTTATCGTGCACATTCCATACATTTCTAAGCAACCCTCTCTTCAAAGTGGCTTGTAAAGTCTCTCCCAATTATCATAAACCGTAGCCATAGACTGAGGGCCTGTTTGTTTTTTTACCTGAAATGTCTTAGTAAAACATTCATGTTTGTTTTTGAAGTGGTCTAACGATTAAAAATGTCTGCGAATAAAAAGTTGAAAATTTCTACTTTTATCTGAAGTCTTACGGACTTCACTTTATATTTTTTTTTTTTTTTTTTTTCCAAATTGCCCTATACAAATTGCCCACTTTAAGACAAGAGACAGAAGAAAATCTCTGGGTCTAGGTTTTGGGTGTAGTAGTTGTTGTTGTTGACTTCTTGTTGTTGGAGAAGATGAAGCAGATGAAATAGAGAAGAATTAGCTAGAATAGTAGCAGTAGAACACTTATCATTTAGTTTTGGTGAAAATGTTAATTATTGTCGACGATAATTAAATCCTGCTGCATGTCGTGATCATAGAGCCACGCTTACAGAAACACTTGAAAAGATTTATGATAAGAAAAAAGAAAGTTGGAAATATATTCTAAAAAATATAACGGTCGTATTTCTGTATGTGCCGACATATGGAGTAACCATTGGCAAGCGCATTCACACTTGCGTGTCACTTGCCATTATATGGATAATGCATGGAATATCCAGAACAAAATTCTTGCATTTAGAGTTTTTTTAATGAATCACACAGTGCTCATAATATTTTTAGACAGTTTAGAATTATTTTTGCAGATTATAAAATTGAAAACAAAAATTTTGCAATTGGTTTTGATAATGCTGCTATTTCTACTTTACTTGATTTATGCAAACCTTATCTTAGTGGTAAACTTTTTCATCAAAGATGTGCATACCATGTTTTAAATTTATGTGTTCAAAAAGGATTAAGCACTCTTGAATACTTTATTCAACCTATTAAAAATGCCCTAAATTTTTTGTGGAAACATCCTTCTACAATGAAAGCATGGATAACATATTGTAAACAAAATGGTAGGCTTGTCGTTAGATTTTCTCGTGAGGTTCCAACACGTTGGAATTCTATTTATAAATTGCTTGCTATAAGTTATGATTATAGGGATTTATTAGTTTCTTTTATTTAATTTCATGTTAGTCACATTAATCTTTATCAAACTCATTGAGATGCTTAGTACAAAGTTTTTAATTTGTTAAGAGTCTTTTATAATGCTACTAACAATTTATATGGTGTTTATTATCCTACAATTCATTTATTTATCATTGAGAGTCTTAATATTGCTGGTGTCTTTGCTCAATGTGAATTCAACCTAGAATTACTGGAGCCCATTAATGCTATGAAGGAAAAATGGTTAGAATATTATAAGGAGTTTCCAAATATTTATTTGATTGTCATGTGTTTTGATCCATATTCTAAATTAGAAAGTTTGTCTGATTATCTAACTGTTTATTATAAACAAGGTTTAAAATAGAATATAATGTTGATGCATGTTGTGATGGAGTTAAGAAATTATTGCATGAGTTATATGATGAATATGTTAGAGTTTATGGACCCTCACTGAACTTAGATATTACACAAACACAAAATGTATCTCATTCGCTAACATCCTTCGGCTATAGATTTATGAGTTTAGGGTATAATCTATTATCCAAAAAAACTAAAACATTATGAGGTTTTTCATCAAGCTCTTCCAACACATATTTTGAGCTTGAATCCTATCTAAGTACATCTTTTGAGTTTATAGGAGAAACAGAAGATAAAAAGTTTGAGATCCTACAAAAATATTTTTTCAACACCAATTTCTACGGTGGCGGTAGAACAAAAGTTCAGCGCCGAGGGGAATATTCTAGACCCAAAATGTTCGTGCTTGAATTCGAAATCACTACAGATGCAAGTTTGTGTAGATGACTGGACTAAGGCGTAATATCGACAACAAGAAATTGAGCAGGAGGAACCATACGATTTCTTCAAAGATGACAAACCTAAAAGTGGAGCAATGGAATAGCGGATGCGGATCATGACAATAATTAGTCCACGTCATTACCAAACTTGCAACAAAAGGTAAGAAAACTACATGTTCTTTGATTCCTCTAAACCCCAAGAGGATACGTAGGCAACTTAATTATGGCAACAATTACGTGCAAGGCTAATAACTTTACATTTTTTTAGTTTTATTTTAATTTAATTTTGTAATTTGTCATTTATTTATTTTATGTTATTTTCGGGTGACCCAAATGGCCAAATATCCAATGAAATGTAATTTGTAATTCACTAATTTGTCATTTTGTTTAGTTTTATTTTAATTTCATTTTTGAAATTTATCATTTATTTATTTTATTTTATTTTCGTGTGACCCAACCCAATGAATTTTACTTTGTTTTATTTTGTAATTTGTCATTTATTTATTTTATTTTATTTACAATGTTACATGTCTAATTTTTTTTTAATAAGAAAAAAAGCAATTCAAAATTGTCAAAATCGGAACCGAAACTGGAACCGACAGTTCCAGAACCGCCTAAGGCCGATTCTAGTTCTGGTTCCCCTAGAGCCAGAATCGAAACCGAAACCGAAACCAAAACCGAAACTGAAATTGAAACTGAAACCGAAACTGAAACTGAAACCGAATCGGAACTGGCATTAGGTCTACTGTGATATCAATAGTTTGCAAGAACCTGTATATAATATAAGTTAACTAATTTAGAACCCAAATTCAAACTTAAACATGGGCACAAATAATAATAACAATATATAGCACTCCAAAGACAATGAACAAATATATCTAATAAATATAAACGCATACGAAATAATTATAACATTTAACAATAATTTATTAACTAAAAAAAAGATGATAATTAAGAACTTTAAAAGGTATAATTTTCCATTATATCTCTAACACTTCCATTGTTTACACAAAATATACATCTCCAATTATCTCCAAATATCGAGTCAAGTGTGACTAAGATATACACAAAAAAGAAGAAAATAGAAAAGGACCATTTTCCTTACAAAAAGATTACCTCCAGGTCTCCAAATATCTAGTCAAGTGTGACTAAGATATTCTACAATATCTAGTCAACTAACTCTAAAAAGATCTTCTCTTAATACAAAATAAAGAAAGCACAATAGAAAATGTGAATATCTCTCAAAGTTGCACATGGTGTTCTCTTAATAGATAGAAGTCATCTATTATCGAATACGAACAAAAATTTTCTGCAATTTCCTTTTCAATGTAGACAGCCAAGTATAGTGAATTTTTTTCCTAAATCTTGTGAACTCAATTATGTTGTATCCCTTATTACAGAGTAGTTATGTAGCTACATATTTCGGAAGCATATTAGTCAGTTTAGACTAATATTGCATTAAAAACCTTAATATTAATTTTCTATTTAGACTAAGTGTGCGAATTTCTATTATGCTTAGATACTAGGTACTTTATTGAATGTAATTAGCTAGTAATTTATTTTTTAAAAATTATGACACTCTCCTTACATTCTTGATTTAGCGTTAGCAAGATACATGGATGAACATGACAATCATATGATTTTACTCATTAAAGCATGGAGGCTTTACGTACATATGTTGATGTGTTTTGCTACAACCATGTTTATTTATTTGAATACGAGATAAGACAATCTGTAAGGAGAAATTTAGGTTAATGAGCATTTTCTAGACTTCAAATTAGGTCAAAAGAAATACAACGTATCACACGTGTAAGTGATAAAATTGTGTATGGGAGTTGTGAATGGATAGAAATGCCTTTGCAATGCTGTGCGATTTGCTAAAAACTCCTAGTGGGTTATTAGAAGATGGTAATGTCACCATAGAGGAGAAAATTGCTAGTTTTGTAAATATATTGACACACCACAACAAATATAGAAGTATTCAGGTTAGATTTTGTAGGTCTGGTGAAACAATTAGTCGGTATGTCCATTGAGTTTTGCATGCTTTGCTGCGTTTAGAAGACGTATTATTTGTCAAACCAACTCCTGTCTCGGATAATTGTACGGACTCGAGGTGGAGATGGTTTAAGGTAACAATTGTAACATTACCATAATATACTTTACCTAATAATTTATATTATCCATATAAAACTTGAGTTGTCTTTTTTTATTTATTATTTATTTATTTATTTATTTTAATAGGGTTGTCTAGGAGCACTAGATGGAACATACATAGAAGTGACCGTACTTGAGTTTGATAAACCAAGGTATCGAACAAGAAATGGGCATATAGCAATCAATGTATTAGGTGCATGCACTCGTGATTTTAAGTTTACATATGTCTTATCTGGTTGGGAGGCCTCGGCTACCAATTCTAGAGTTATTTGGGATGTCATTCTATACATAATAGATTGAAGGTCCCATTTGGTAAGATAGTAATTTAAAACTACAACAATTTACTTTTATTATTTGGTCGGTGACAACTAATATGTGTAGTTATTATAGATAATTATTATTTGGCCTATGTGGGATATACCAACGGTAAAGGTTTTCTTGCACCATATAGAGGTACAAGGTATCATTTACATGGATGGGCAGACTTGGCTCGTACACCTAGGAATTATGAAGAATATTTTAATATGAAGCACTGACAAGCTAGGAGCATTATTGAAAGGTGTTTTGGTCTCTTGAAAAAACGTTGGGCTATACTACGAAGTCCTTCTTTCTATCAAATTAGATTTCAAGAGCAAATGATCATAGCTTGTGCTTTGTTGCATAATTTTATCAAGATGTACATGGATGTTGATCCTGAGAAATACACGCCAATCATACTTGATGATTTGCCAATTGGGGAAGACTATCCAAACGAGTTAGAATTTATTGATGTCGTTGAAGGAAGCAATGAATGGAGTCAATGGAGTGATGACCTAGCCAGAGAGTTGTTTGACGCTTGGATGTTAAGGAGAACTTGAAAAATTTACGTTTTTTTTTTCGTTATTGTTAAACATTATTGTCTATGGATAAATTGTGAAGTGTTTTTAGATTGTGGCTTGATAAAATACATTGTTGAACTTCATTGATAAAATAGTATTTTGTTGTTGTTGACTAAATTCATTCATTTGTATTAATTCTATTAAATTTTCTTATTAGTTTTATTTATTTTCTAAATTGTATTAAATGATAGGAAAATTTGATTGGACACTTGAATAAGAGAATATAATGATTAGCATCCTTAAAGGGGTTGTTGCTGATGGTGGTAGATGCAATAATGGTACTTTTAGGTCTGGTACCTATGAGCAGGTCACTTCAAAGATGCATGAAAAAATTGAAAAAATTAACATAACGGCAAAATATGTGCAAAACAAAATGAAAGGAATGAAAGATAAGTAATCAGTGGCCTATGATATGCTCAACATGAGTGGGTTCGATTGGAATGATGCTAAAAAATGTGTTACTGTTGACAGTCTTGAAATCCTAGAGGAATACTTGAAGGTTAGTGGTATATTAATTATGTTTATATATTTAATCAATCAATAGTTTTAATGATCTAATATATATTTGTTTATTGTGATAGAAACATCACAACAAGAATTATATGGCTAATTGACCATTCCCACACTATGCACGACTGCAAGTAATGTTTGGGAAAGATCGAACAACATGCAGTACGGCTGAATCTGCAGCAGATGCTTTGGATAACATGGGACTGGAAAATGATGCGTCAGACACGGCTAGATTCACCCATTCAAATGTTGCCTCTACTTCCTCTGCCTGAACTACAGAACAAACACCAAAGCAGAAAAGAAAGAGGATATCAGTTTAGTAGCAGTAAACATCACGAATGTCTTTGAAAAAAGTATGGAAAAGGAATCTGCATATATTGCTAAGTTGACTGAGACTATTAGGGGAGGGGTTGCATTGACCCGTTTAGGTGTTGAGTTAGAAGGTATGGGTCTTGATCGTATGCAAGTGATACGAGTTGCGATGTATTTTGGAAATAAGCCACACCAGTTGCGCATTTGGAATGACTTGAATGGCTTGAATGACTCCTATAAGCTAAATTTTGTGAAGGAAATTCTGGAGGAGTGAACAATTTTATAAATGATTTTGTGAACATTTATGTTACATATGTTTTGTTGGAATTGTGAACATGTATTAAGCATATTTAAACTTGTTTTGGGATATTTAAATGTTATCTTTGGTGATGATTTTTTTTTTTTTGGAACAACTAAGAGATTTTATTAATCAAAGCAGGGAATTGGCACCAAAACAGAGAAGAGACCGAGCAAAGCAAGCACAAAGGGCAAAGCACAACCCATCACTTTTGTGATGATGCTTTGTCAAAAAAAAAAAAATTGGGATATTTATTTATTTATTTATTTTTATGAAATTCATTTTATAAAATGTATATTTGAGTACATGATAACAATGAAAAAAAATGAAGGAAAAAAAAAATCATTGTTATTTTACCATACCAAACACAAGAATGTGTTTTTGGATAACCAATTAACCAATACAAGATATATTTCTTTTTAATAATTGATTTTTTATTCTTCACTCAACTTTTTTCAATTAGCATATTATTATTATTGTTAAATATAATATATAAATTTATTTATTTAATGATTCAAAAAAAAATACTGACTTGTCCTGTCACATGTATCACTATTTATGTGGTAACAAACATAGGACAGGACAGGACAGGACAAGAAGGGCACTTTGATCATTTGAACCACTTGTCCCGTCCTGTCCCATCCATACCAAATGTATAAACAGAACAAATAACAGTTCCGTCCCAGGCACACCAAACACAATATGAAACAACTGTCTCATCCCTTCCCGTCCTGCCTGTCTACCAAACGCACCCTAAATGACTTAAAACCATCTCTAGGATCTAGAGCAGAGGTAAGAGTAAGTAGTTCAATATCTTGCTCATTGAACCTAATATTTAATTCCTGTAATTGAGAGTCAATTATAGCCGTGAATATATCAACCCGATAGTGATGCTCAATTGTAATGTGATCTCTTTGTTGAGAAGAACGCATCATATTAAGCACTCATATCAGGAACATTAATTTCATACCTTGTAGAAATGATATCATAACTTCAACTAAAGCATCCCTACCATCTTCTCTGATATTTTGGATAAGTGACTTTGTTGTTGAAACAAGATGCATATCATTTGAAATATATTGGGACTTTTGTTGCAAAGCTTGACAAAGAATATATGTGAGCATTATGATTTCCATCATCAAATGTAAGATAAATACAAATTCAAATGATGTAATAGTATCATAAGGATAATCTGCATCCCCGCGTTGATAATAATTGGATCCCTCGTTTATGATATTTTGAAGAACAACACATGTTGGCCCAAAAAGCCTCAATAAGCTACAAGCATAATGAAAATGAGAACCCCAACGAGTATCCCCTGCTCTTTGCAAAGCTCCAAGTTGATTTGCCCATTTACCAGTTTCAAGTTCATCAATAGCTATCATATGTGCAATTGCATCTGTCTGAGCACATTGTAGTTCACTATTTCGTTTGTAAAAGGCACCAATTATATTGTAGTTCAGTCAAAGTTAGCTTTGAAAAGAATTGATGCTCGGGAATTACCTCTCTAGATGCAGTGACTAATGCTAATTGTAGTCGGTGAGTCATACAATGAATATAATAAGCATATGAATACTCACGCGAAGAAATAATACTTGTAACCTATTCCACTCACCGCGCATGTTACTAGCTCCATCGTATCCTTGGCCTCTAATATTCTGAATATTAAGAGCATGACGAGAGAGAACTAGAGATATCTCTTTTTAAGAGTTATTGCCATGGTATTTTTGGCATACACTATATCAAGAAAACGCTCTCTTATAAAACGGTCTTTATCAACAAATCTCAATACAAGAGCCATTTGCTCCTTTTTAGCTACATCTCTAGCCTCGTCAACTAGAATACAAAATTTGGTAACTCCAATTTCCTCACAGATGTGCATTCTCACCTTATTAGAGAGAATTTGTATGTGTTCTTTTTGAATTTTTGGTGAAGTATATTTTGTATTTTTCGGATCATGCTCTAATACAACTTTGGCAACACCATCATTGTAAGTTACCAAAACTTTTAATAACTCAATGAAATTATCTCGATTTTTTGATTCCAAATATTCATCGTGGCCTCTAAAAGAACATCCTTGAAATGTAAGCAATCTAATTGAATCAATAGAAGCCTTAAGCCGTGAGCAATTATTTCTAACTTGTTCAGAAGTTTGATGACTAATGGCATTGTTAATATGGCGAGCTTGATTAATTAAATCTTCACAAGCCTTGTGTGTTGTAATACAATCTTCACCCACAGGATTTCTTAAAGAACACCTTTATTCGTCATTAACTTTCTTCCAATTTGTAAACCTATCCATAGTAAATTCATTTGATCCATATCGTCTATAATGTGGCTTTGCAAAAAGAAAACAGTGGAAGCAAAATGCTGCATCCTTGGAAGGGAATATTCTAACCAAGAAAACTTTTTGAACCAAGAAGACTGAAATCTACGAGGATGAATTACTGGCCTAGAAAGAGGATATTCTGAAAGAAGATACTGATATGGTCCAGCTTTGATGTAGGCTTAACGAATTTCATCTTGCTCAATGATTGGATATTCCCAAATTTGACGGCGTAATCCAGGATCACGTTCTAAACAATTTTCATTGCCATCAACTTCTTTTGATTCAACTAGAGGAGTTTCAGATGGACATTGACCATCCACTAAAGATACTAGTTAGTGGCATGTCCCTTTCATTGTTGTCAACTTCTTTTAATTAAACTTCAGGAACTTTAGAAGGACGTAACTCATCTGCCAATGATTCTAGAGGTTTGTCACCACCAGACAAAACTTGTCGTTTAAAAAAAGAATCAATAGTTTTAAGTTTAACCATAATTCTAACTATGATTTTCAAGAGGATTATTATGAAGCACAACCCTGAAAACCATTTAACATGCTTATATAAATTTCAATTAAATTAGAGGAAATGATAATGTAAAATACAATTAGCACCTTATAAAAACCATAATCAAAATACAGCTAGCTAGGTTTATTTAAAGAAAAATGTACACATTTTTTAGATACCAAAATCATACATTGATATACTCTTTATTTATCAATAACTGAATTAACACATAAAATTACAATAAAATATAAAATTTCAATAACAAAATCAAGTAACCAACAACAACAAAACAATCGGTCAATCAAAAAGTTTAATTGGAACTTGGAAGTATACCCAAAAAAATAGAAAATTCGTCTATCACAAATTCACAATAAAAAAACATCAAAATTTCACTACGTATATCAAACTATCACAAATTCAAAATCGAAAAACATCAAAATTTCACTAAATCACTAAAGTCTGAAGAAATATGAACTCTCTCATGCTCTGATTCTCAATTTATTCAAAATTTCAATATTTAATATTTTCTCTATCAAAATAAATTAAACAATACCTAATTGATTTTCAAAAAACAAAATTATGTAATTGAAATGGAAAAGGAAAATAAAATCTAACATTTGAGTTGTTTAACATGAAGCACTGAAGTAGCAAAAGAAGTGAGCACGGAGCATTGAGTAGAAACTCTGCTTATCTGACCGAAGTAAAGAAGCGGTGGGTCACTGGGTAGTCTGGGTGAATTGCCGAATTGGGAGTGATAGTAGTACTATGGTAATTTGGGTTGGGAATTTACGAACTGGGAGTGGTAACAGTATTGTGGTAGAGACGGTGTGGTTTCACTTTCACACTTTCACTAGTTTATGACTTTGTGAATTAATTTTAATTTTTTTTTTTATTATTTATTTATTTATTTAAGTTTTTGTTGATTCTAAGGGACACATTATTACAAGTGGGGGACATGCAAGACATAAAAGTACTTTTATATTATTATTATTATTATATATATATAAAATTTTAAAAAAAAAAACCAATATAGTAGACTTGTTAGTTAGTACAAATTAATAATAGGATTTTTTTAATAACTTATAAGATACATAAATTTTTTTTTTTGAAAAGTCAGCAGGGGCCGTGGCCTCTGCCCTTGTAGGCCTCTACCTCCCTGGGTAGACTTCATCACCAAATTCGTTGAACCGAACGATGAGGTGGCTAAGACGCTTGAAGAGAATGAAAGGAAGATCTTTCAATGGCAGCTACACGTTGATGGGTTATCAAATACACATGGTAGCGACGCAGGGATAGTGGTATCCACCCCTGAAGGTGATCAGGTGTAGTGTGTGGTACAATTTGACTTCAAATCTACCAATAATATGGCGGAGTATGAAACACTTCTAGTAGGACTTAGGGTTTGCACGACATTGGGGGCTGATGAGATAAAAATCTTCATTGACTCCGAGGTTGTGGTCAACTAAGTTTTAGATGCATACTGATCGCGCCAAATATTTTGTATATTTTGACCCTCAATTCCGTATCATTTGTGTCATTTTCTTCCGTTTTAGTGTCACTTATAGGCTATGTGTTCGTGATTGCAAGCATTTATCCATTTCTGGTGTTTAGAGTGTATTACGGGACTTTCGGATGAAAAGGGACCAAAAGAGGTAGAAAGATGGACAAATGGCATCAGAGGCTCCAATAGTGCGAGTTAGTGCGGGCCCCAATCGCACTGTTGATTAAACCCGAGACCTGACATCTGAAGAAATGATAAAGTGTGGGTGAGTACAGATCAGTCAACGACATTCTCACCCGCTCTCTTACCAAAAAACCGAGACTTGATAGCTGAAGACTGATAAAGTCCGGGTGAGTGCAGGTCATCCAATCGCACTCTCACCCATACTCTTACCTAGACCATAGAGCTAAAAATCTAAAGAAATGATAAAGTGCGGGTGAGTGCGGGTCAGCCAACCGCACTTTCACCCGCACTCTTGCCAAAACCAGAGAGCTGGAAATTGAAGGAATTGTTAAAGTGCGGGTGAGTGCGGGTCCCTGAATCGCACTCCGCAAGTGACAGATTTTTGTTTTTATGCATTTTGACCTATTTTTGTTATCTCTATAAATAGAATGTTATCTTAGATCGAAAGAATGTCCTCTAACACTTATATTTTCAGAAACTTTGCAGTTTAATTCTTAGAATACACTTTCCCTTTCATCCAAACCATCTCTACTCAACCTGAAGGCAACTAGAAGGATTGGATTCAAGCTTCAAGGAAGGAGATGATCTTTAAGGGTTTTCTCTCAATCTCTTTTCTTAGTTTTATTATTGTAAAGAACGTGAGTAGCTAAATCCCCCACTAAGGGGTTGATGTGATTAGTTTGATGGATATTGGGCTTTTGTAATTAAGTTCTATTGTTTTATATTCAATCTATCTTACATGTTCTATTCTATTGCTTTAATTGGTTTTCATTGAATGGCTTGTCTTGGATACACCCTCTTAGCAAGCTCTCTTTGGAACCTATGTGAGTAGACAACTAGGTATACCCTATTTGGTTGTCTAATGCTCTACTGAATATAAGGATTTTCGGAAATCTGACTTAATAACCATGGACTTAATCTAATCCTGAATAAGTGGCTTTCACTATACACCCTAGGATTGCCACTTGTGAAAGAATTAGAAGCCTTCACTATACACCCTAGGTTGGCTACATTAGTGATTTTGCAAGAACCAACCTTCTAGTAGAATCCGGTTGAATAACCTCAAGTCTCATCCAATCTTAAACGGGTGGCCTTCACTATACACCATAGGATGGCTACATTAGTAAGAGGTTGAGCCCTCAATAGATAGATGAGCATTCATGGCTAGAATCCTAAATGAGTAACTAGCACTATACACCCTAGGTTGGTTGCTTATGAGGGATTAATCTATAGTAGGAAGTCTTCACTATACACTCTAGGTTGACCACTTGCTAGAGATAAATAACCAACACTATACACCCAAGGTTGGTTACAAGTTTGTTGCATTTTCCCAATGTTCGCTTACGAGTCCATTAACTCCTTAGTTCCCATATCATATCTTTCACTCCATTCGCATTCCATTTAGTTTGCATTCCTAAGTTTGGTATTCTCATTCACACTTCACTACACCAACCATTTACTTTTACTTTTATACATTTTAGTATTATTAATCCTAATCTAGTCATCGTTATCTCCAATCTTTGTGGATGACCCTTGCTTGCCAATATACTTGTGTTTTTCCAAACCTTTTGAGGCATCGCTCGGTTTATAAATATTTTTTTCAGACTATTTCAAACGATAAAAACCCATTCGTCAAATACCAAGCAAAGGATGACAACATGATTGCCTACCTCGAGGTAGCCAAAGCCTTATTTGGGAGATTCAAGAATTACATAGTCACGCAAATCTTGAGAGAGGAGAATGAGAAAGCAGATGCTTTATCAAAATTAGCATCATCAACCATCGGTATCTAGACCAAAATGATTCTGGTGGCCCACCTCATGCAGCCTAATATCAGAGGAGGAGAAGAGCTGATGGTAGGCGCTATCGAGGAAGGGCAAACCACATGGATGACACCGATCAGAGATTACTTGGAGAAGGATGTTCTCCCTAGAGACTCAATAGAGGAAAAGCGGGTCAGGTATAAGGTTACATAATACTCAATAGTTTGTGAAAAGTTGTATAGAAGGGAGTTCTCAAAAACCCTACAAAGGTGTGTCGGCCCAATAGAGGCTAATAAGGTCCTGAAAAGCATACATGGAGGAGTATGCGGGAATCACACTTGGGGTGAAAGTTTGGCCCATAAAACCCTTAGGCAAGGATTTTATTGACCAACCCTATTCCAAGATGCCCAGTCAATGGCGGAAAAGTGTGAGACCTACCAAAGGATCGCAAATGATATCTAGCAGTCACTTGAGCAGCTGAAGAACCTGACTTCGCCATGTCAATTTGTAATGTGGGGAATAGATCTAATTAGCCTAATGCTAACGACAACCAAAGGATGTGCAAATCATGTCATTGTGGCATTGGATTACTTCATAAAATGGGTTGAAGTGGAGGCACTAATGCACATGACCGATGCTAACACCACCAGCTTCATGAAGAAAACTATCATCTATTGATTTGGGATTCCAGATATAATCATCATTGATAATGAAACCCAATTCGACAGTGATAATTTCAAAGAAATGTGTGAGATGCACCACATCAAGAACTACTATGCCACACCAGCCCATCCATAGACCAACGGGCAAACCGAAGCTGTAAACAAGATTATCAAGCACACTTTGTAGACCAAGCTTGATACCCAAAAGAGGAAATATGCAAATAAGTACATGAGGTGCTCTGGGCTTACCGAACAACAGAAAAAACTACAACAGGTGAAACGTCTTACTATTTGGCATTTGGAACTGAGGCAGTTATCTCAGTTGAGATAGTCCATGCTTCCCCAAGAGTTCAGCTATATCAATCCAAAGGAAATGTGAGTATGCTGGAAGAAAATCTAGAAGAACTTGAGGAGAGGAGAGATCTAGCGCGAGTGAGAAACACTGCCTACCAGCAAAGGGCAGCTAAATACTATAACTCACATGTCTGGATAAGAAGATTCCACCTCGGGGACCTGGTCCAAAAAAGAGTATCCTCAAATATGAAGGAAAAAGGGATCAGTTCCTTGGCAGACAAGTGGGAAGGACCATAACAGGTAGTTAGGATAACTAGGTATAGAGCATATCACCTCACCTGGCCAGAAGGGGGATAGCTACCCTTGCCAGGTAACGCCTAGTATTTGAAGATATTTTACCCTTGAAAGGTTTTTCCATCTATTGTTTATTGTTTAAGAGTTAAACATTAGGCTAATATCATTTTTTGATGTTATCTTTCTAATCAATTGTTATTTTTAATATTTTAGATTGAAGTTATTAATAAAAATCCCAATCGAGGAAAAAAAATTATCTAAAGACCAAGAAAAGTGTTTTTAAAAGTTAATTTGTCTTCGTTTAAAAAGACAAGACTGTAGAACCAAAAATTGCCAAGGCTAAACAGATGCTCCGGCGGCCAAGTTAGGGGGCTGAAAGCATAAGTCTAAATACGATGCATACTCATTAAACCTAATTGGGTGCATAAGAAGCATTGTTAGCAAGCCTTCAGGTATTAGAAACTTGATGGGATACGTGAAGTTGAGTCAGATTAGACCTGACACGGTTCTAGTTCAGTTTTGGTTTCGGTTTCGATTTCCAACCGACGGTTCCAGTTTCTAACCGACGGTTTCAGTCATCAATAATATGATCAGTCATCAGATCAATCTCGTTTCTCTCTCACTAATCTGAAATCACCCTCAAACCACCCCCAAATCAACCCCAAACGGCCAAACCACTACCAAATTCACTAAAATCAACCCCAAAAAGTGGCCAAGCCTGCAAACTACCACCAAATCAACTTAGTGAATCGAAGAAGAAGAGATCGAATCGAAGAAGAAAAGATTGAATTGAAGAAGAAGAGAAGAAGAAGAAAAAGAAAAAGAAGCAGAAGAAGAAGAAGAAGAAGAATCGATGAAGAAGAAGAAGAACTGAAGTCTGAAGAAGAATCGAAGAAGATGAAGATGAAGAACTGAAGAAAAAATGAAGAAGAAGAAAAAGAATCGAAAAGAGAGAGATTAGATTTAGGTTTTACTGTTTTAGACGGTTTAGGGATTTGGGATATATATATAATAAAAAAAATTTTAAAAAAAGAAGGAACCACCGGTTCGAACCTGAACCAGAACTGTCGGTTCCAACCGGTTGGTTCAGAAAAAATTGGAATCGGAACCGAAACCAAAAATTCGGTTTCGGTTTCGGTTTCGGTTTCGGTTTCATTTTCGGTTTTAGTTTCAGTTTTTTCGGTTTCGATTTCGATTTCGGTCCGGTTCCACGGTTCGAACCGAAACCTTACCAGATCTAAGTCAGATTATGTTCTAGCATTCCGACTCAACGAGTCTTGAGTAATAGACTACTAAGAGACGTCTCAATGACTTAGTTACCAGATAAAAGACAAAAGTCTATAAATGAGATACCATGCAAATGGCATAAAAAGAAGAACATTACTTGGCAAATATCAAAATTGGCCGAAAGCAGCCCAAATAGATGATTATAAAGTTTTGATTAACAATCGATCAAATAAGGCATGATTGGCTAACAAGATAGCTGGTCAGATCGAGTATGATCAGTTAATAAAATAACTGATCTGGTATAGTACGATCAGTTAATAAGATAACTGGTCAAATAAAGTATGGCCAGATAACAAGATAGTTGGTCAAATCAAGTGCGGTCGATCGAAAGAGATAACTGATCAAGATCGAGTATGATCAGTCAAATAAGATAACTGAGCAAGATCGAGTATGATCAGTCAAATAAGAAAACTGGTTGGATAAAGCATGTTCAGTTGAATATAATGACTGATCAGATCAAATATAATCAGTTAATAAAGATAATTGATCCAACCAAACAAGGTCAGTTTGTAAAATAGCTAGCATAAATACTGGTTAATGAGATAACTGGTCAGGTCAGTTACGACTAGCTAATTAGGTAACTGATCAAATCAAATGAAAGACATCGACGAAGTAATCGATCCCACTAAAAATAGTCAGTCGAGTTAGACAATTAACTATGTCAGAAACAACTGGTTCAATAAGATGAATGGATCAGTTTAAGAAGTGAGCAGTGTCACAACGGTTGGCTTAACGGTTCACGCAACCAAGCTTAATAAACAAGTTTTGCAAAATGCTTCGATTAAACTAAGGTAATGAGATACTCGACGTTTAGTCGAATAAAAGACCTTATCTAGATTTTATAGTATAGATAGTTGAGGCCAAGGGGTAGTTTAAGCCTTATACCAATTGTTCAATTAGCCAATTAAGTTGGTCAAACAGGCTACTCAACTTAACATAACAATAAAAACGAAGCAAAAGCAATCAAATAGATTTATAATTATGTTCATAAAATCTTACAAAAAATGACTACACAGAAGATAGTTACAAAAGAAAAGTAAGAAAAATTGGAGACTCGAGAACAAGCCTTTGATGTGCCTAAAGGGCTTCCCTGTCCAAAACCACCCAAGGGATCATTCCCATAGCCTTTGGCCAAGTACTTAAAGTCTGGCCAACTGATATCATCTGGGTTGTTGGTCATGAAAGATAAGTAATCCCTATCAGGCAGAGGCCCGACGTCGACCTCTTCACTTAAGATGTCAGCCTTCTTGTCGGTATGAAAGGTCACAAGGGAAGACTCAGAGGGTAACTCTAGATGCATGATGTGAGGCTCCTTCCCGATCAATTTACAATAGGCTCGCCACCTCATCCTTTGATTCTTGATAGCCTCCAAAGAATCAACTTTATATCTCTTGATCCAAGTGTCCCACCTACACAGAATGCTCTCATAAGCTTGTTTTGTTCTGCCAAAAAACATGCTAGCAGTGCAGAGCCCACGCTTTAACTCTTGTAGCATAATAACATCAAAAGTAAGAGACCTCTTGAACATGTCGATAGCTTGAACCTCATAAGCCTCCCTGACTTCTGATGAAAGCATCGCCATGCTAACCTGCTGATGACCCAAGTCTTCAGCCAACTTCTTATAGCGCAATCTAGCCTTCTCAGATTTTTACTGAGACTCAAGCACAAAGTGTTGAGTGGTGGCCAAGGTTTCCTTAACAATCTGGGCTTCTTATTCAAGCTTAGAAGCTGCTAGTTTAGCCAAGATGGCTCTGTGCTCGAGCTTAGTACACCATAACTCAGCCCTGGCCAGATCCACCTCCAACAGATCATTCTTTATAGTGAGCTCGTTAAGATTCCCACTAGCCACAAAAGCCTTAGTTTCAGCACTTGCTAATGATCTCCTCAAGGCATCTGCATTAACCTCACACTGCTTTAGGGATTGTTGCTTCTGCAACTTCTCAGATGAAGCAGATTTGAGTGATCGGTCTCTCAGTTAGCTGCCCGTCAACTAAGAGATCTTCTTTCTCTGCTTTTCTTGAATGGTTAGGGCCTGAGCCAACTCCTCCATAACCTATAAGGAAGGAACAAAGAAGAAGAAAATATAAAGGTTAATCTAAGCTGACAAGAATTGATAAGAGATGATAAGTTTTGAAGACTCACAAATATGCCATTATTGAATACATCACGAATTTGCTCGGAGTGATTGGCATTCCTAAGATCTCTCAAGTATCCCCTCCAATATATGCTTGGATAGTTGACATAGAGCCTAACATGTCAAGGGGGTCAAGTGGTGGTCCATGAGAATTAGAGGTGGTTCTAGGTTCGGAGAGAGGCTTGCTTGAGATGGGTGATTGGCGCTGAGATAGGTCAGTTCCTCTCCTTGCAGTGTGGGTAGCCAAGGAAGGTATGTCCCTCAAGCCCTAAGATCGAGGTTCGAACTAACTAGGATTCACAAAACCGACCAGTAACACACCTGTAGTGATTGCCCCAATTGCCGTAGATGGGCCTCAAGATCCTTTTGCAGACGCATATTAACTTCTCCCTACTTCATCAGCTTGAGTTCCTACCGGAGGAGAAACCTCCTTGATTGCATCAATAACCTGGCTAACACTAGCCAAATTGATCGGTCTGACTACTTCAATAGCCCTTTGAGGGTGGTGCTAGTTTGCTCCAGAGCAGTGGCGTTAGGTGGAACCACTCACGACAGCGGCTGTATCAACGTTTATCGACACTTCGGATGGTTAGCCCGAACTCTTAGGGGTCTTATCATTTTGGCCTACCACCTCATTAGATGAGTCGTCGACATCTATAACGTAAAATAGCTCAAATTCAGAGTCAGTCTATGAAGACTATCTAACTATCCACTGCGAACTTCATCTGAGCCTTGCTAAGGCGCCTGTCTGGATGTTCGGATGCAGCTTGTTCAGTAAGCTACATAGCTTGGGTTGTGGAAGACGAAGCTTGATCAGTCGATCGGGGAACTTAATCATCAACTTTGGCTCGATCAGTTGATTGGGGAACCCGATTACCAACTTTGACTTGATCAGATGATCGGGGGAATATGCTGCGGAGGGAAGATCAGATCTGCTCTTTGAGTGCATCTCTCTCGATATCAGATTACTCAATGTCCTCTGATCATCATCCAACTCATTGGGATCATCCACCCTGATTCGCACAGCATGTGCAACAGGTCTAACTTCAACCGTGACCACTTTTCCAAGTCGGGGAGCATTAGAAGTAGAAGTCCCAGCCGCCGTTTTGGCAACCTTTCTAGTAGTAGTCTCCCTGGTCAGCTTCCTCTTTGAGTCCCTCGTGAGGATGTAAATCTCCTTCGCTTGCGTCTGGGGAGTGGATTCTAAAGTAGTATAGGGATGAGAAGTATAGGTATGGTCTACCAAGTCATGTTCGATGGGGGGAGCTATCCCTTGAGCCAATTGTTCAGTAGCCTCTTTCTAGCTAGCTCTATCCATGCTCATAGCCTTCTTAGCTTGCTCACCGGCCACGACATCATGGTCAAACACTAAAAGCAATTCCAAGCAACGTTAGAATGGTAAAAAATATATAGGAGGATGTGAAATAAATCGATAGGAGTATAGACTTACAACGTCTACAGTTTGAAAAAATAACTAGAAAAGTCCTAGCTTAACCAAGTCCTTCTCCACCAGCAACGAATGGCAGTCTCTATCTTCGTAGGACATGGTGGCAACTCGAACCACCATATTGGCTTCCTTTTGGGTCAACATAGGAGGAGACCTGTTCTAGATGTCAAGACTGAAAAAGTGGCTCAGAACACTATTCCTGGGCAATTCTTGACGACCATTAGTAACTATTGTTTCACCTCAGTCGCCTAAGACAAAGAACAAGTTGTTCTTCCAATACTTATTCGACTAAGGGAATCCCAGATAAAGCCCTTGTCGTCTCTATGGTATGAGGATGAGGGCTTTCTTCGAATTCCTTAGGGATCCAGTAATTTCTAAAGTTGGACTGGAGGTAGAATGTACCCCATGTATCTGATCGGACGAGAGTATAGAAGTGTCGATTCTCAAGAGGGGTCAGCGGGTTCTTGGCACTGATCAGTTTCCATAGATGCCATAAATCGATTAGAATTCTATAGGAATTTAGGGCTAGCTGAGCAGGAGCGATGCCAGCCTTTGCCAAAAATTTGGCTATAGAGGGCTGGATGGGCAATGTTACCCTAGAAGAAAGCATGGCCCCATAAATGGCAACAACGCCTGAGGGTGGGTTCCAAATGGATCGTCGATGGTCAAGGAAAAGATTAATCGAGTGAGGAATGTCGAATCATCGATCTCCCGACTAGTGACTGCATTTAGTTTAGTATCAAAGGCGAAGAGCTAAGTGGCTGAAAACCTCAACAGATGCGCTTAGCACCTTTTGAGAACATTCTTTAACTTGACCAGTTGAGAAAGGATCTTTAAATCAATTGGTGAAGGAGCTTTAGCACCAGGCTTGCTACCATGACCGATGTGTGTTGACCTCATCATTTTCGGACATGAATCAACAGGAGAAACATGAGGATTAGTATGAGAAGGTTGACACTCAGGATGCGCAATTAAGTAATCAACGATGAGAGCTATGGATTGGGTTTGAGTTGTGAATGTTTGAGGACAACGTCTTAATAAAAACTCAATCATATCAGCATTTTCCTTGTCACCAACCTTAATAGCAAGTATTTATAATTCAACAAAATGGTGAAGAGTGATGAGATCCATACCTAATTGTTTTGAGAAGATGAGAAGCAATGAACATGGGCTTTGGCAAACTTGAATCTCGACACCGACGAAGAACTTTGGGGAAAGTTTTCAGAGAGAAAGAGGCGAAAGAGCTAGAGGTGGGATTTTTGAAAAAGAAAGGTTGCAGAAGAAGCTTGTGATAGAAGGAAAACAAAGAGTTTTTGAAATTTATAGTGAGAAATGATGTCATCCTACGTTTGAGAGAAATGTGTGTGCGAGTGGAAGTTGGTGCACGATCTTCGAAAGACTGTTATCCACATGCCCAATATAGTGCAATATATACCTAAAAATAGGGGTGAATAGGTATAGGTCCAAATTCTTCCAAATTTCTTTTTCTCAAATACAACAATGATATGTACACTTGGTGTGTCTAACAAATGAATTGTTTTAATCAACACAAACGGAAAATTAATACACAAGTGATGCAATCATTACAAGTTATGGAAGATAATGAAACGTAAAGCTAAAAAATGATGTAAGTATTTTTACGTGGTAAAACCTCCTAAGAGGAAACGTCCATGGGTTGATACCACAACCACCAGCAAGCAATTCACTATGACGAAAAGGAGATACACGCTCAAGGCAATCAACACATGATATACACCCTAAGCTATCAACTCCTAGTCTACCCTCCGGCCTAGTGAACCTAGCATACTTCATATCTGAGATGTGTTCTACACCTCTAAGAAGCAACTTCATTTCCAAGACACTCACGTCTCTAGGAAGATTTCTTGCTTAGCTATCCGGATCACAAAGATCCTAGTCAAGCTTCCTTAGCTCAACAATCTAAAGCATCACACTCCTAACTAAGACTTCTTGCTTAGTCATCCGAATCCCCTTGATCCTAACTAAGAATTCTTACTTAGCTATCAGGAACACTTTCCTAACCAAGTCTTCTTGCTCTAAACAAAGCTTCACTCACTTTGACAGAGACTTCAACCTTTTGCAAGGCAAAATGATCTAAGTGATGCAAATGATGCAAACACAATCAATTAGAACAAGAAGATCACTCAAGCTCTATGAACATGCTATTTGATTACTAGAATATGCTATCAACAATCAATCACAAAACTATCTAGAAATCAAAGCATGTGAATCAATAAGAACTATATTATAATATTCAGTATCACCCTCAAAAATCCTAGTTCTTAAATCATGAAATTAAACCTAGAAATCATCATGAAGTATATCATACAAGTTATTTCTAGAATCAATTTCATGTAAATCAAGCTTAGCTAAAAGATATTCAAATGAGATCACAAAGCTAAACTCAACAAACAATCGATAAAACAAACCTAGAACATGAATTAGCATCATCCTTAACACATTTAATCTATCAAATAAGAAGATTCAATAAGATGATCACAAGAGAAAGTGAGAAGAAATGTTTCACCTACAAATGATGATCCACGAACTAAAAACGTTTCACTGATCAAAATCACAACATCATTTGGTTCTGAAAATGCTTAGGGTTTGTTCCTCTCTTAAAGATCAACATTTTTGGCTTTTGAATCACTTGATTCAAAGTTCAAATAAGAGAGTTATGATCAAAACAAAAAATCAAAAACTTGAAAAAAATTTATGCTCTCTATTTTTCAATTTTTTCTTCAGAGGGAAGGATGAAGATATTTAAAAGAGAGAAGGAGGGAGATTCAGTGGCCAATCAAAGGAGACCACATCACTCACCCCGTGAGAGGTGCGTGAGCCTCATGGGGCAGATGGTTGTTGAGGCCATGAGCCTCACGAGCCCCTCACAGGAGTGCCCTCCAATGGCCTTTGGGCATTACTTACCTCTCTTGCGCTCCTCTCGCATTCTTCAACTGTATTCTAGCATCCAAACTCTGAATTTAAATCTATTTTTGAATTTCAAATCGTAACTCCCTCATGCGTAAGGAAGAAACTTTGCAAATTGACTGTGAATTCGACTTGATACACGACGACGAAATCAACACAACGTATTAGAATGTAAAGTAGCGTAGCTTCCTAGTTTGAACTCGAAACCTAATGAGTGAGTAACCGAATAGATCGAAACTCAACAAGGAATCATATAATATCATGTTCAAGTCCAAAACAGAAGAAACACAAACAAATAAACACAAAGTCACACAAGTATGCTATTTCCTAGAGATAATCCTAGAACATGCAATTTCACAATGTTTATCAATATAAGATCAACCCATGTGCATACTTCAATAAGTGTGTGAATGTGTTATACCAAATGTAGCACAACGATGCAGGGACACACATGTATGAATTGTGTGTGTGTGCGCTAACGTCTTGTAAGAGAAAGAAGTATCTTGATACCTTAGCATCCAAGTATGCGTTTTTCCTCTTGAAGACGATATTTGCATGAGAAGTTGATTTTCTCCTTTGAAGCTTCTTTTCACCAAAAACCACCTAAGCAACTAACCATTACAAATAAATAGAGTTTTGCAATGGAATCAAGTCAACACAAATCTAAATCCTAACATATAAGTTAGCTGCCGTGAATCAAACCGTCCCGTCAAATCCTGTAGGCAAAACGAATGTTGTGGTTGACAATAAATGCTTAGCTGTTAAACACAAAATCAACATTAATGAGTTAAAAGATAAAAATGAAAACCAAGTTAAATATGCCTCACCAAGCGAATCTTCCTTGAAAGATAAGTGAGGTGCCCGGCTCAAATATTTAAAGGGGTATTGTTATTGGTAAAATCTGAATGACTGACATGTCAGCATAATTACCAAGAAATACGGTGATCAGATATGCCATGTCATTAGAAGTCAACCAAAGAAGACCAACCCTAGTTGACCAATAAATGATCTCAAGATCTAGTCGGGTTTATCCTAATGATCGGGTGAGGATAACCCGATTTTGGTGACCAGATTGATCGGGTAAAGATGGCCCGATCGGGGTAACTAGGTCGATCGGGTCAGGACATTAGGTCGGGACTAAGTAGCCTATCAGGATGAATGAGATTTGGTCAGGTTAGATAGCTGGTCGGCTAAGCAACACGTGGAAGATTTTGAGTTTAGAGCAAAGCACGACTCAAACACACACAAATAAAAAAAATAAAAATAAAAAAAAAGTCTTACTCAAATAAGGCACCATGAAGTACACTCTAGTAAGGAAACAAATTTCCTTATAGATACCAGAGTCCAAAACAAGCAAGAGATCTAATTCATTTAATGCGCAGACGACGCAAAACAAGAAAGAAGATAAAGACAACTCATATAAGTTAGAGTCATATTAAACTTCGCAAATTTTCCTTGTATGTTAAGAACTAGGGTTCTATACATGTATAAATAGAACCTATAAACGCAATGACAACAGTTGGTAAAAAGAGCACATAAAAGTGAGAGAGAGAGAGAGAGATTGAATGCGTAAAATTCAATATTCATAGTGAAGATTCTTCTCTGCCGTCTCCAGCAACCGTGTTTTTTTTCCCATTTAGGGTTTTCTACGTAAATTCTCGTGTTTTGCATGATCAACTTTCTCCCTTGCCTTTAATTCAATCATTGATTCATAATTAACCTATTGAGCGCGTTGTGGAATCTATATGATCCAAAAATCACCGTCAACACATGATATGAAAATTTACTATTAATGACTAGGTCGAATTGTTTAATTTAACAAATTGAAATAAAAACAAGGGAAAATGTTATATATAAAACAAGCCTAAGATGCCAATAGAGGCGTAGCTCAGTTTGTAGATAGACGAGATTGGGGTTTAGGCAAATGATTCATAGGTCAACGGCTCGAATCCTACCAACGACGAAATCTTTCAAAAAAAAAAAATACCTAATCCTGGATTAATAGATATTGTTAAATAATAATAATAATAAAAAGCCTAAGACTACATATTTTAAAAAACCATGTGTAACAAGAGAAAAGTTTTCAAATGTAATTGATTGATTGTAATTTTTATTGCTGTCTTTTGATTTAAGTTAGAATAAGTAAACGAAATAAGTTATATTATCCGGAAAAAAAAATGATTTTTATATTGTAATACCTATAATTTTCAAAGTTAAAAAATAAATAAAATAATTAACTATATATAAAGTTTTATAAAATTTTTTGAAGAAATATACTTGTAGAAAAGGTTTTGCAGCTGACCCTTATCCAATGCTTCCATTACATTATATATATATATATATATATATATATATAAGGCTGCCCTCGGATGTAACGTTACATGATGCAACGAATTTTTTTTTACTGTGATCATGTCTTCTTTGGCACGACCACATCAACTAATATGTGATTGTATGTTCTAACATGTAATCACAATAATTTAATTGTGTGATCACGTGCAATTCATATACGATAACATTATATATATTTATGATCACATGTAATCATACGTGATCACGTACTATTTTTTTAAATTGTATAGTGTCATGTTGCACTCAACAATGAGTCTTTATTATTATTATTATTATTATTATATTCTAGAGGGCTGCCGGGCATATAATGGATCCACCTATGCTCCAGACTTTAAAAGACTATAATGAATACACTTTTTTTAGTCTTTTTTTTTTTTTTTTTTTAAGTCTAAATTGAATACCTTCTTAAGGAAATAGTACTTTTTAACCAAAAATTAGGAGGGTTTATATTTTTATCCAGAATTAGTGTTTTCATTGTTTTTACCAAACTTTCCACTGAAAAGACAAATTTACCTTTGCCACTTGCCACACGAAAAAAAAAAAAAACTGGGTGTTTAATTGATGAAAATTGGTGTTTTTATTTGAAGAAGATTACTAGTGTACTTAATTGAAGAAGACCGCTGGTGTGTTTAATTGAAGGGTATTTTCATCTTATCAGTGGAAAGTTTCGTAAAAACAATCAAAACACTAATAATCGGTAAAAATGAAAACTCCACCTATGATATTGATGGTTTCAATATTAACCCTACATTCATTTTTAGAGTTTGACTTGGTCTCCTTACTGTTTTTGGGAGTCCATTTTTTTTCCCTTGTCGATCATCTTTTTAGAATTTATAACAGAAATATGTAGCCCGTGATTTGCCATAATGAGCTCTCTCATGCGGTGAGATATTCCAAACGGCTAGCCGGGAGGGTTCTTCAAGCCCAACTAGCGGTGAGCCTCACGTGAAGCCTCCCTCACCAACCCAAAATTCAATACACACTTATTACACCATTCTGTTTAGTATATAAATTATTCAATATCCACACAAAATGCTCCTCAAATGGTCACTAAAATTCTTTCTTTATTTCACAAAAACAGACCATGGAAGTTCTGTGGAATCCTGAAGACAAATGGAAGCTGACAATCCAGCAAACAATTCTTCTATTAGGCTGCGCTTCCTTCTTGGTTATTGGGCTTCTCACGGCAACAATTCTAAAGAAGGCAGCCCAAAGAAAGAAAACAACGGAAGACCAAGATGAGGCCACAAACAGATCGTTGTCGATACGTGAAAAATGGCCTGAGCCGGGCTGCAATTGGGTGTCCATTAAGAGGATGTTGATGGGATCAGTTAAGTGGAGTAGAGCAAGCAAGTGGGAAGAGAGGAGTACTGGAAGTTGGAGGGAGAGGATCTCACCTTTACTTGGCAGCCGGAAGGAAGGTCACGAGGAGGGTGGTGTAGGGTGGCAAAGCCACAGCCACGACTTGGGATCTCCAGTGTGGCAACGACCGATACTTATGGGGGAGAAATGCGAGCTTCCGAGGTTTAGTGGGCTTATTTTATATGATGAAACCGGCAGATTACTTGAGCATTCTCTCAAGGAAGCATCTCAGAAGAATAATATTCACCAGGTCTGTAACTTTTTAACTTCTTTGAGTAAGTTGATATTGAAGTCTTGGTTCTTGCAACATTTTTAAGTGAAGAGAACATATTGTTGTTGCTCAGCTCCCAAGCTCCCAAGTTCCCAACACTTAACGAGAAAAACTTACATGGGTCGGTCTCATTGATGTGGCAATGGGACCGTCCAATGAATGTATACCATAAATACATTGAGAGAATAAAAGTATATTTTAAAGTCTCATATGACACATATTCATTGGACGGTCACATTATCACATCAATGAGACCGTCCCATTCAAGTTTTTCTCCATGTTTACAATATATAATTGGAAACTTTTAAGATTATCAATATGTTAACAACAATAAAAATACTATTAAAAGAAAATATTTATTACATTTATTGTCTCAGTCAATACAATAAATATATTTTTGTCCTATTTAACTATTTTTATACATGTTAACATGCACCCTTAGGACCCAGGTTGACACCGACTAACATTATAGGTAATTTTTTTGGGAAAATTGCATCATCTCTCCCGGTATGCATATATGCAAACTTCCACTCTTCGTAAATTAATGCTAATTACACACATTCACTAGATTCCATTGACTATCAATTTGACCAACACCACAATTAACGACAAAATGTCTTCTCACACAATAACAAATAATTAATACCAAAAGAAATTCTGAAGCTACCCCAAATATTTCAAAATTACAAATCTACTAAAACCAAAAAAATTACAAAAATTACAAAACTGACCCAAAAAATTTTAAAATTAAAGTCACAATACAGTAGACTTATTTATTTATTTATTTATTTTTCTGTTTTTTTAATTGATTAATTGAATTTCTAAATAATTGTTTTAGAAAAATTAGCTAAAGAAATTTAATATTTTCCCTTTTTATGAGATGTCAACCTAACGGTGAGTCTATTGAGTATGTCCGTCTAATTAACATATTAATTGACAGAAAGTGCAATTTAACATATATACATGTTAAGTTGGTGCAATTTGCACTAAATTTTGGGTGTCTTTGGGAGTGTTTTTTATATCGTTAAAAGTTTTTTTTTTTTTTTCTTCAATTGGTAAGCAATTTTAGATATATTTTGTCCCAAATGGCAAATACTAACACATTATATCATCACAACAACATTGTCATCCTGGTGAATCAATTTTAATTGCCAAGAATTGGTAGGAAAAGTGAAGAATCATCGTCTCTATCATCCACATGAAACTTAAATATAGTTACAAAACTCCAATATTCTTCCTTTCTTCTGTTGGTTAATTTCCTGAGTTAATTACTGTTATTCTGTTTTGTAGGAAAAGTGTGCTGCTGTGAGAACTACACTGAGGGACTTACTGTAATTTTTCTTCAAAATGTTCTAACTAGTTTTGTCAGAACTTGGGAATGTAATCTAGTGTTATCTTATAGCAGAATTTTACTCTTGTATGTAAGATATTAATTCTATCCGCAGCTACATAACTTCTTCCATACAACTATGACCAATAGGGAAGGGCTTGAATAATCGAATTACTCATATCATGTCATGTTATATAACTATGAGTGTGCCATGTGATTTGATACCTATGCCACATGGCATGGTGTGAATCAACCCAAGCATTATGCCCATTGCACGCAAGCCTCTGTCGTTACTTTGAGGCCTCATTATGTTGAAGACATGTTAAAGCGTGAAAACTTAATTCTAAGTTCCTAACCTAAGATTTTGGATTGCCTACCGAGAGGAAATATGTATACTACAATTTCACTGGACAAACATCCGAATGGCATTGCAAATCAATCCTATTAATCACTTCTCCTCCAGCTAATTGCCCATTGTGCTAAGATGATACAACTCGCAAATACATTCCACCATATCAAGGAATGGCTCTACATTATCTAACTGATAAAATTTAAGTAAGAAAAAAAAAAAAAAGAAGCAAATCCACGAATCTGCCTGCCCGAACAAAGGATTCTCGCTGCATCTGGATATCAAATATCCTTTGCGACAGCGGACAGTTTAAGCATATAATCATGCACGAGAACACATAAACGATACATAAAGAGAATATAGAATAAGTTGTTTTTGGAGATTAGAGACTTCAAGCTCAGAAAAATAGTCTTAAAAGATAACAACATAATGGATTTTATCAATTGTTCAGTGTATATGTATAGCACCTTCTCGGTTCATAAGAAATTCGTTCGTGTTACTAATAAGAAACTTAAAGTAACCACTGCGAATCTGCGATCTAATGATATTACAAGTTAAATATATAAATACATATTATACAAATGAGAGGCAACTAGACCTCCCTGTAGCCTAAAAATAAATTCAGAATGAATCAAGTCTTAACCTAGAATATGCAAATAAAAGGAAGCAAGAATCTAAGAAAGCAGGAATCTACAACAATATATAAAATGATAGTAACTCGAATGAAGAAAAAAATAAAATAAAATAAAGAAAATTGCCACACAATTTTGACATTTATTTGGTGATTTGCAAAATCTGGGAACATGAAGAATTGCAAAACCGATGATCTTCTCCGTAAACACTCTCATGTACGAATTCAAACTACCGTGTAGTTGCAACATATACAAATAGAAATGACTATTAACATGTAAAAGAGAAGGAAAAAAAAAAAAAAAAAAAAAAAATTTTGAGGCAGAAACCATTACAATACAGCTCCCCATAACACTATCACACAAACATTAAATCTTCCGACTCTGCATATGGTAGGAAATCACTTTGCAAAATAAACACAGATGTACAAGAAAATTATACATGTAAACGTGTATGAATCTTTACCATTGGTGGGAAGTACATTTATGAATATGAAACAATCAAGGGAACTCTTGATTCTTCTCTAGATGACCCCTTATAGTAAAAGTACAACACCAATTGTACAATCCCCAAAACAGTTCCCATTCCGTTTGGTACCTGAAATTTAAACAGAAAAGTAAAATTTTATGAGTTAGAAAATCATCTGAATAAGAAAATACTGATTTTAGATTAGAAGTTTCAAATGTAACGTAATACCTAACAAAAGAAAAACTCCAATGAGAAAAGGGGACAGACAGAGGAGTGTGAAGGGCTAAAAAGGAACTTACATAAATGAAAACATCCATATTAAGGATTCCATATACAAAAAATGACGTGCTCATCAAGAACGTGGAAAGTGAGAGATAAAATGGCATGAATTCAACACTCTTTGTTCGAATCACTAAATTCTGGAAATAGATATTAAGAAATAAAATGTTACTTCCAACCCTATAACGAAATAATCAATCCATAGAGAAAGCTAAAATCAATGCTTTAATTAACTCACAATTACAAACAATGGAGAAGCAAACATTGATATGAGAGCAGCACTACTCAGTATCCCAACAATTATTCGCCGCAAGAAAATGTCAGCTATTTGCAAGCTTCCAACTACTACAATTGCAAATATAACCAAAACTGCTAGTATTAGTCCAAACAGCCGCACCTGCCAGAAACATTTAAGGCAAAAATGTAATGACATAATTTAACAAGGCTATCAAGAATCAAACCACAATAACAAGAGCTAATGAATCTAAAAAGAAAACCTTTTTCTCCTTCTCAGCATATGCTATATAGAGGGTTACATAGACCAACTGAAAAGCTGCACCGATTGAATTGACCGTCAAAACCAATATATTATTGATAGATATGAGGGGTGTGCCATACCACATGGTAATCAAGCAGTTCAAGAGCGCATATATATATGGCAACCCTGAGAACTGTTCCGTCGCACCATTTCTTATTATTCTCCTGAAAGTGGGTCTGTATTTAAAGCAAAAGAAGTAAGAAACTAGTGATAGGATTGATTGGTATCATACCCATTATATTGACCTACGTTTTCAGGTCTTACCATATGGAATTCAATTGAGGAATAGGACTTACATAGGAGACAGAAACAATCCAAAAGCAAAGATGTTTCCTGAAATAAGAAAGAACAAAATTCAAGACATAATTCTTCAAAATGATTTCCCAAACTATTTGGATTAAACACCAACAGTATGTTAGTATTTAATATCATCAAATTATAAGTGAATACTTGTCTAATTACTTCCGAAAAAGCTCAAAAAACAAAAATCTCCAAGTTTCTTTTCTTAACATGCGCTAATTTTATCATTCCCAAACTCGGTCTTGGATTACTTACACTTCACTGTGAATCATCTCCAAATAAGTTACCAATTTGTTGAATTTCAGGAAGGAAAAAGATTACAAAACCCAGGAAAAAGATTACAAAACCCAAACTGGCCAAGGATACCTAAGCAAAGCTAGCTTCAAATGATATCGACTGAACATACAGAAGCATCTTGAATAGAAACATTCAGCTGACATTCCAACTCCAGAATAATGGTTTTTTTTATTAGCACTTCATGTAAACTAATCCAGAATCAACAGACAACTGATTACAATGAACAATCAACAGATTCAAAATTAGAAAACCTCCATTCCTTTTATTGTTTACTAGAGTACATGACTAAGAGAGACAACAAATGGGAATAAAGCAAAATAACAAACTTGTGTGTCCTAACCACAGAACACCGCCTTTTTAGCAATGGGGTCCTATCATAGTGGTAAAGGTTTTTAAGTCATCTCACTGAAAGACAGATTCTTTGGTTTGATGGCCTTTCGAAGAAAAATCTTTGTAAATTGAAAGAGGTCATGTAGGTGGATATTTCCATTTGCAGCAAACAAAGCAGTATTACAAATTCCTCCAAATTGAAATAAACCGGACACATTTTGAACACAACCGAGTACTTTGAGGCATAAATTAATTTTCAACTTGAATAAACTTGTACCCAGAACAATTCCTAGAATCTTCCTTTTATCTTCCAGAAGCATATATCACAACGTTGACTACAATGCAATTTTGGGATTTTCAACAATGAATCAACAAGTTTCTCAAAAAAGAAGAAATGGAAGCAAGAACCGAGCATATAAGACAAATGCAATAAAGGGTTCTCTTATTTCCAAGAAAAAGCAAGTTTAATAAGGCAAGAATAGAAGTAATTTAGACAAAAAGGCAGAGAGAGAGAGAGAGAGAGAGGTACCGGCGATTCCAGCTGCATCTTTTAAAAGTGGGATAAATTGATTTGCGTAAGTGACAATCATCAATCCCCTGCAAACACCAACTCCACACAACAAAACCAATCAAAATTCAAAACCCCAGATCAAACAACAAAATCATGGTCCATAGACAAATCAAAAGCACACCTTTTCAACGAACTCTCTCTCTCTCTCTCTCTCTCTCTCTCTCTCTCTCTCTCTCTCTCTCTCTCTCGTTTGTCTTCGTCTTCAATTAATGCCTTGCAAGATTTTCTCCTTCTCTAGTTATCTTATATGCTACCTGGTACCTAGTACAAGTTGCAGAAATGTAGACCGGAGAAGTTTCTTCTCCGACGTAAGCCACTTATAAATTTATAACATTTCTATTTTGGCCTTTCCCAAATTATGTAAGAGACAATTGTCAACCCATGGCCTTTTATTGAAAACTTGATAGAGGAAGAGAGTTTAATGTTTTCTTCCGTAAAATACTCAATCATTTGTCACGTGACTTATATATAAAAGGAAAATGTTTGAATATTGATTGGTCAGTACCGATTGGTACCTAAATATATTGACCATTGTTACCACGTGGTTAAAACTCTATCCCTTTTTATATTTTTCTCCTTACTTTGGATTACGTGGCAACCAACCATTAGTTGGTCAATATCCAAATGTTATCTTATATAAAAATCAAATCCTTTATTTTTATGTGTATCGAGGTATTCTTACCCACGGAATATCTTCTACACCCAGATTAAAAATATTATTTTTACTCCATATACCCTTTAGGGTGTGTTTGGTGCGCAGAATAGAATTGGATTATTTTTAAGACATGTGATTGGATGTGATTGGATTGAATTGGATTAATTATAATATTTCGGGGTTTTACAATTTGGTCCCAATCTAATTGGGAAAAGACACTTTTTTTACTTGCTAATTGATTTTTCAATAAATTAGTCATAATATAATTCAAAATACAAAAAATTGGTCCTAAAATACAACAAATTGGTCCTAATATTATTCAAAAACAACAAATTGGTCCTAATTTTTTTACTAACCTTAGGACCAATTTGTTGTATTTTGAATTATATTAAGACCAATTTATTGAAAAATCAATTAGCAAGTATAAAAGTACCTTTTCTCAATTAAATTGGGACCAAATTGTAAAAACCCCTAATATTTCCCGTGTTTGGTGCAATATGAGATTGGACTAAAAATAGTGTTTTCTTGTGTTTGGTATGTAATGAGATCGGAGAAAAATAATGGAATAATAAATGGTCAAAACTACTAATAGCAGTTTTGAATTATTTTTAAAAATAATAATTTGAAATAAAATAACATTTAAGTTTTAATTAAAAAATGTTTTTATAAATATTATAATAGTATAGCATGATATGCACCGGACGAAGAGGTAGGTTCAATGAAAATATAAATAATATATAAAAAAATAAAAATAAAAAAGAACAAAGACCGGGACAAAAATAGTCCCAGCAAAAAAAAATTGGAAAAAGTAATAATATGTGAAAGGAGAAAAGGCTGGGCCACAATGAAACCCACCACAGCAGGATAAAACATGGGCCCCACTGGTTTTGTTATCTAATTCGGTGTGCTCAACAAACGTTGGGAAAGGACTGCACGTGTGCACATAGTCCAATACTGTCCGATCCTGCTGTCAAACACAGCCTTAAAGTACCAAAACTATCTTTAATTAATTTATTTTTTTAAATACATTTTTTCTCAATAAACCTATTTCTCTTCATTTACTTGATTACTTCCACCACCGTAAATAAAAAAAATTTAAAAAAAAAATTTGTACGTACTGTTTCTTTACTTCCTTTACACTATGTTTTGGATGGAAACCATTTCCTCCCAAATGTTTAAAATATAAAGCAATCATTTCCCTCTCATTTTAACAATCCAAACAATAAATTCCATTTCTCTCCATTTCCTTTCCTTTCCTTTCCTTTCCCTCCAAATCCTTTATATAATTTACTCCTATAGAAAATATCATATTCAAATAAAACCATATAACTAAGATTTTACTTGGACAAAATAAAATATAAATTCAACCCTAAAACTAATTGATTTTTTTCATTATTACTTGCAGAATCAATATATTGAATTATTAAAAAAATAAAAAAATAAAAATAATAATAAAAAACCATGAAATCTTAATGATTTACACACTTAATCACCATCATAGAAAATAACACAACAATAATAATTGAATAAACAACAATATGCAACTTCTTTTATCTTTAAAAAATAAAAAAATAAAAAATAAAAAACTTTTTTTCAATCATAATTTTTTTTTTTTTAAATCCATCTACCAAATTTTTCGGTTTACAAACAAATTAAATTAATAAGATTTTATAGTTGAATTAAAGTAAAGTGAGTGAGTGAGTGAGTGAGTTGTATTTGAGAACCGTGTAAACTTGATCGAATTCTACAACTGCTTTAAAAAAAAGTTTTACAAGACTTCGACTGCAATAATTTTTTATTGAATCACAAAACAATAATAAAAATTAAAATAAAAAACCAAAATGTATTTGGAAACTATAAAATCAATTTTGCGTTCATCCATTTCCTTGATTATTTGTGAAAAAATACATTATATTTCCTTATTGATGTTGGGTTTGATTAGATATATATTATTAAAGTTTATGGTAGATTGAGTGTTCATCTCATGGGTGCAGGAAGTAAATTTAATTTTCAATTATAAAGCCATGTATTTTAAGTAATTAAATATAGGGGTATTTTAAAAATAAAATAGTTTCATTAAAACATGGGTGTAGGGAGATATTGTGGATGGCAAAAGAGCCACCTTTTTATATTAATGAAATGGGAAAATTGCACAAGCATGCCCTAGACCTGGCAAGATTCTAGTTCGAACCGTGGAACCAAACCAAAATCGAAACCGGAACCTATTTTTCGGTTTCGGTTCAAGAACCATAATAGTAACCGGAATCGGGGGAGGCCGGTTTCGGTTCCAATTTTTTTGAAACCGGAAGGTTCCGGTTCCAATTTTTTTGAAACCGGGTAGTTCAGGTTCTGTTTGAACCGTAGGGTTCCAGGCTTTTTTTTTTTTTTTAAATTTTATTTAATATAAATACTAAACCTAAACTAAACCTAAATCATTTTCTTCTTATGCAGTTGCAGCCGTGAGCCATTTGGACTCAATCACTCATCCATTGTCCACGTTTTTCTTCTTCTTCGATCCACGATTCCACCCCCAAATTCGTTCGATTCTTCTTCTGCAGCAATATAGCATCATCCTTTTTCTTCTTCTTCTTCTTCTTCATCGATCCATGATTCCACCCCAAATCCCTTCGATTCTTCTTCTGCAGCATCATCTTCTGATTTGGACAGTTCACAGTTGGAGTTTGGGTGATTTGGGGATGGTCGAAGGCCGATTCAAGGGTGGTGGTGCCGTGGTGGGTGATTTGGGATTTTGGGGTTGATTTGTGTGTGTGTGTGTGTGAGAGAGAGAGAGAGAGAGAGAGAGAGAGAGAGAGAAAGAGAGGGATGATAATCGATGGAGTATGAAGTATGAACTGATGAAGATGATCTGGAACTAGAATCTAGATCACTAGATTCTAATTTATGAATTGCTTAAAAAAATAAATAAATAAAATTTTCGGTTCAGAACCGCCGGTTCCATAAGAACCGGAACAGGCTTTTCTTGAACCGGAACCGAAACCTTTATATTCCGGTTCCAGTTCCTGTTCCGGTTCCGGTTCCGGTTTCACCAAACCTTGGAACTAGAACCGACGGTTCGGAATCGAAACCGGAACCGTGTCAGGTCTAATTCCATGCCCTGACATTTGACCTAACTGTACATATATTTGACTTTTACATATAATTTCATGGACTTCCCCTGGTGTTAGTGGTGCATAGTTAGATTTTAATGGTTGAAGGGTACAACTGTCTTTTAGCCTATTAAAATGATAAATTCATTATTAATCTATTACTTAATTAAGAATTTGTTTAAATAAATAAGGGACGAAGGAGATATGATCTTATCCATTTTTCAAAATCTCCACCATTCAAAAATAATTTTAAAAACCAAATAATTTTTTTTTTCAAAAAAAAAAAAGAAAAAATAGAAGAAAAAGGAAAGTTTAGGAACTGTAAAATTTTCAGATCTCATTCAAACACCATCAGAGATGGAGTATTCTGCTCCATCTCAAAGTTCTATCGTAGCAATCTGCTATAGGAGGTGTCTATTAGGATTTGACTTGTATTCTCATGTGAATCAAATGTATTCAACTAATGCGAAAGTGGTTCAAATGGATTCGGATGATTATGATTCAGGTGGCATGGAAAGAAGAGTTTGAAACGAAGTCAACTGTGAAAACAATGCTGGAATCCGATCCCGAACGCACCGTATGAGTCGCCAAAAGATTATTACGCAGCATTTGCATGTTGCTGCGCGATGGAAGTATTTGGACGCGTGAGGGTGCATGGGGGTATGTTTTTGGGTGCATGGAACTCTCGAAAGACATGGCAAAACATGTGGTGAGTTGGTTTTCTTGTTAGGGAAGGTTCTGTTTCAAGATTACTTGTTTAAGAAAAACTTGTTCAGTGATTTCTAGCTGCTTATGAGAGTTTAATTCCTTAGAGATCAAGAATAGTGACCCTATAAATAGTGAGGCTTATTCTTTGGTTAATAACACAGAGAAACCAGAAAGACACCTGAGAACATCAGAGAGTAGGTGAATCCGATGAGTGGGAATCTAGGGATATCCGGGGGTGGGAGACCTAAGGGATGTCTGATGGGGAGACCCTGGAGAATACCCTCATATGCCCTAACTCCATTCCAAAAATACCCTACTTTTCAAAAGTAATATATTATATATTATGAATGTTTTATAATTAAGGGTATTGTGGTCAAAATACAGTTAACTCCATTCCATTCCGTTGTTAACCAAACAAAATAATACTGATTCAAAGACTAATTCTAAAGTTCCAACCAAACAAAAAACTCAGTTTTCCTTTCTTTTTTGTTAACCAAACAAAATAATATTGATTCAAAGACTAATTCTAAAGTTCCAACCAAACAAAAAACTTAGTTTTCCTTTCTTTTCCTTTCCATTCTCATTCTCATTCCCATTACAATTCAATTATCATGTAACCATGTAACCAAACGTGACCATAGAGTATAAGCCAATATCTCGATTATATATGTTTTAAAAAATATAATTTTATTAAAATTTTCAATGAATATGATTTGCTCCTTATTTGGAAAGCTTCATTTAGAAAACAATATAAGCCCATCAATTGGGAAACAAATTGACTCTTTATTTGAAAAAAAAAATAAAACAGGAAATATCCTAAAATTCGGACTCATCCAAACCCTAACTTGTTCTAGATGGCTAAATTTGTGCATGTTGTGATCTGTTTTAGAGAATGGAGTCTTCATAACATCTGTAAAGATCGTCTTAAGCTTTCCGAAAACATATTATAATAATTGATCCGACTTCAGATGCTCTCTGTAGAGGCCCACGAAGTTCAGTTCAGATTTGGTCTTCATATGGGCCGAACTTAGACTTCAGGAACTTAGAATCAGCCCCCATAAAATGCTTCTTTGATCCTCTCAGCCCTTGTAATTGACCCAACTGGAATAAGCAATGGATCATTTGATGATGCTTCTTGATTCTCATCATTATTGAAAATAAACACGTGAGAGAGTGTTTGTGAGGCTTACTAATTTGTTTTTGTAGGTTAAAAAAAAACATCTAACGATGCACCAAAAAAGATTGATTTCACGTTTTTGACTGCAAGAAGAGCTCTTAGTGCTCAAGTAAAAGAAGATGATGAGGTATAACATGACAATGTCTTTCACACCCGATGTCATGTTAATGATAAGGTTTATAGCTTGATTATTGATGGAGGGAGTTGTAGTAATATGGCTAGCACTAGTATGGTGGAAAATTTGAATCTGGTCGCTTTGAAGCACCAAAACCATATAAGCTACAATGGTTGATTAATAGTGAAGAAATCAAGGTGACTAAATAGGTGTTGATGTCTTTTTCCATTGGGAAGTACAAAGATGACGTCTTGTGTGATGTGGTACCGATGCATGCGAGCCATATCCTTTTGGGGCGACCATGACAGTTTGATAGACGTGTAACTTATGATGGTTATACAAATAGATACTCCTTTGTACTCAATAAAAAACGAATTACTCTTGTACCCTTAACCCCAATACAAGTATATGAAGATCAAGTGAGGTTAAAATAAAAGAGAGATGTAAAAAAGGATAGTGAGAGTTTAAAAGAAAGAGAGATTGAAATAGCAAAAAAAGAAATCACGGCTGATGAGAAAAAAAAAAGAGAAAGTAAGTGAACTTCTATGAAAAAAAAAAAAGTGAGATAAAAAAGACTTTGTTTACAAATCAGCCAACTTCTTGGCCTAGTGTTCTTGTTTCTCCTTTTCAGGACTTTGATGAAGTGTCACAGGCTATCAACAACATTACGGTGAATATTCGAGGACGAATCATTTTAAAGAGTGGGGGAATGATGAGAATCAAGAAGCATCATCAAATGATCCATTACTTATTCCAGTTGGGCCAATTACAAGGGTCAAGAGGATCAAAGAAACATTTAATGAGGGTTAATTCTGAGTTGCTGAAATCTAAGTTCGGCCCCCATGAAGACCAAATCCGAACTGAACTTCGTGGGCCTCTACAGAGAGCATCTGAAGTCGGATCATCTATTATAATATATTTTCGGAAAGCCCAAGACGATCTCTACAGATGTTATGAAGACTCCATTCTCCAAAACAGATCACCACAGGCCCAAATTCGGCCATCTATGTTGTTGCATGTGAGGCACAAGCTAGGGTTTGGATGAGTCCGAATATTAGGATATTTCCTGTTTTATTTAAGGAAGAAACAGAAAAAAGAAAATAAAAATACAAAATGAAAAGGGATCGAATTCACTGGCGCTCCGAGCCGTCTTTTATTGAAGCCAGGTTCTGCCTGATTTATGTGGTTCCCCATCCGGGAGGTAATTACTACCTGTGACTAAATGAAATAGGTTATCTCACTATCTGGATACATTGATATCCGGAGTATAGCATGGGTTACTTCAGCGCCGTAGCGCCTGGTACTCGAACATTGGCTCAATCCCACGAGCCTCTTATCCATTCTTATTCGATCACGGCGGGGATAATACCTCAGGTGCTAATGAAACTATTTTAGTAAAATTTAACTGTCTCAATTCCCGGGCGATCGCGCCAAAAACTGGCTCGAACCCGCAGCTTCCGCCTTGACAGGGCGGTGCTCTGACCGATGTAACTGCTCAAGACATCCTCTTACCACCTTCTGTGGAAATCGTTGATAATACGCAGCATATAGCTAGTTAAGGGGTTCTTCAGTTTCATTCATATTCTGATCAAAAACTTTATTTCTTAAAAGGATTTCATTTGAATCCTTTACCTCCAAATGAAAGATTCGAGGTACCTCGCAAGTCACATTAATTGGTTGACCGACAGTATCTCGACCCTTAACTATCAGAGCGATGCTTATGGCAACACGATCAATCATTCGTCAGCGGGCAGCCATTCATTGCCAGAAGAATCCAAGATCAAAATTCAAATCATTTTTTTGATTGGTATGAATTTTTGCCAAATGCCACTTTTTCAGTTAGTATAACGTTTTTTGGAATATTTATAACGGCTTTTTTAAGAACAAAATTTTTGTTCGCAATTCCAATTATGAAAAGTCTTTTGCTTGTTTATATTCTTTTTCGACCAAATGTCGGGAATTTCCCGAGAGAGGGCAGCCTTTAGAAGCAACAAACAGGAAAGGGGAGGTCTTTGCTCTATCTGCTTCTTCTAGGTTTACATACAACTACATTGATCTTAGTAAAGGGTTGGTTAAGCCTATTTCACTGTTGCTCCCAGTTTAGCCGTTGTTCCTGGTCGAACCTAACTTAGGGGCTAGACGGCGAAAGATAAAACTAACATGCTTAACACTTACACAAAAGATCCTTTTTTGGCTCTCTCTTTAGCTCTGGTGTACCAGTTATCGTGCCCACGGTAAACGCTGGGTAGCCAAGTGCGGAGCGGATAACTGAGCAGCAGCTCGCAGACCACCTAAAAACGAATATTTATTATTTGATCCATATCCTGACATAAGAAGTCCAATAGGAGCAATACTTGAAACGGCACTTCCCGTAGTGAGTTCATCGATCGTCAATCTCAAGTCTGTAAGCGCCTTTTCCTGAGTCTGCCCATTTGTGCCGGCAACTGTCTGGTTGTTACCGGTATGGACTTCTTTCTGGTTGTTACTCAAAGCTAAGATCAGCTGCTATTGGACTTCTTTCCTTGGCGTTTGATCAATCAAAACCCCTTCCCAAACTGTACAAGCTTCTTCCAAAGCATACGGCTTTCTGGCTGACTCCTCCCTCCTCAACAAGCTCCACCTCCCCCTTCCTCGTCTCTGGGTGCCTAGGTATCCACCGTAAGCCTTTCCTTGTTTGAACCTCGCCCTTAACTTTACTTCTTTACTTTAAGGCCTTCGTTCCTGGTTCTCCTGTAGCTGGATCCTCCGGAACCTTAGTCGTTTCATTCGCGAGGAGCTGGATGAGAAGAAACTCTCATGTCCAGTACGAGCTTGTACACATGCTTCTAGGGCTACTCGATTAGCTACGGCGCCTGGCGCGTTTCCCCAAGGGTGTCTTTTTCTTTTTATCTATAGGTCGGCTTCGGTCGCTGCCTAAAACGCATTCTCTTATACCAAACGAAGCGGCTCAATGGCTTGAACGAATCCGACGAGGAATCCCTTGCTTGATAGGGCTTGAGGTTAGAAATCCGTTAAAAGCGGGCACTGATTTCGCAAAACCAACAAAAAACAAAGAAGAAAGAGGAGCGTCAGAACGATCCGAAGAAAGTAGGCAGGGGGCAAAGAAAGGCTTCTTCCAAAGCATACGGCTTTCTGGATGTAGATGATGAGTACGGTAGGGGCAGAGGGAATTTCCGGTGGAGCGGTGAAATGCGTAGAGATCGGAAAGAACACCAACGAGTTGATTTGTTTCCTAATTGAATGGCTGATTTTGTTTCCCAAATAAAGCTTTCCAAATAAGGAGCAAATCAACTGGTTGTTAGTTTTAGTCTTTATTTATTTCCTAAATTTGTTTGCATTTATTTTCCTGATTGTAGGGCATTAACTGCTGAATATTTTATTTCTTTTACCTTTCTTTTTAGGGTTTAGATATTTTTAGTATTTAAGGGACTCATTGATGTATTATTAAGAAGACTTTGATTGACTTAAAAATTGAGAGGATTCTTTTTCTCTTTTGTTCTTTAAAAACTATTTGAACTTATCATATTTTCTCTGTGGCGTTCATCATTGACTTATCAATCAAGTATTCCATCCTTGATTGTGACGTCCTCCTTATACCAAGGTTCATATCTCTTTATAAGTGTTGGGTCGCAGTTTCCATCAAAAAAACCTAAGCTTAGAATGATCTTAGGAATCAAACCGGCAAGGTTCATATCAAATATTTTTTAATATATGTCTATCATAAAAATTAGAATTTTAATTAGTTGAATAAATTTAAATTTATCTAACAAGTATTTTTATTTATTATTATTTTTAACAACTCATATATATTATATATAAATGACTTAATAGCTCCAGACCCCCCTGAAGTGTACGCGAATTTGCAATGAGCCCCCCTGAATATATTTTTTTCGACGGTAAACCCCTCGAACTCTCCTTTTCTTTGCACCTGCTTGTTTTTTTGCCTCTGAGGAGGGGGCATCTCCATAAGGGTGATGCAAAGAAAAGGAGAGTTCAAGGGGTTTACTATCGGAAAAAAAACATTCATGGGGCACATTGCAAATTTGCATACACATCAAGGGGGGTCTAGTGCTATTAAGTCTATATAAATATTGTTCAATTATTAACAAATCAAATTTTGTAATCAAATGGTAAAGGCTTACAACTTTTGACTTGAGGTTTCAGGTTCGATTCCTAATAATGACAATTCATTACTATCAGAAGCAGCGGTGGTTGGACAACGGCGATGGTGTATAAATATAAAAAATTTTAATAATAAATTCTTGACAATTTTTAACTTTTCTTGACGGTTTTTAACTGTCAAGAAATATATTATTTTCTTGTAGTGGAGCCATTTAACCATTTTGACTCACTTATTTGCAATTGAGAGATTGGTGTCGGACTTTAGTGTCTCCACTAGGAGAAACCCTTGGGTGCATCCGATGCACCACACTGGAATCTAATAGTTGTGAATCGGATGCACTCAATGAGTGATACATGTTGCTAATTTTTTTTATAATTTTTTTTTACCCTCTATCTCATTTTCTCTCTTCACCTTTTTCATCTATCAGACACTCCACTCTCTTATTTGCAGACCTGTTGTTATGTGTCGTAGGCCTCCTACCGCTGGAGCAAATGAGTCGTCACCACCTACACCAGAAGGTGCAGGAATTGCCTACCTTCCTATCTCTCATAAGGGATGTCACCAAACGAAATCGTCTTGGTGGTCAAACCGGAGTTCAAAATTTGATGAAATTTCCACCACCGACATCATCACTAGTGAGTTGACCGACAAAATCACTGGGAAAACATTCATCCGGTGCCGACAGTTGTAACCCAAGTGTTTGTTTTCATATTTGAGCTGTGTCGAGAGAGAAACGAAGTCAAATCCGAACCTTCGTCATCAGATCTGTGCCGATTCACAAATCTGACGAAGCCAATCCTGCCAGCAAACTCAACGTCATCCGATTTTTCAGATCCGACTTTCACTGGAGTCAACCAGTGTTGTAGAAGGAGTGCCGACGACCGATAAGACTAAGACAAGAAAAAATGGGAGAGAAAGAGAGTCTGGTAGATTTAAAAAATGAGATAAACAAATTTGAGTGACACATGTCACTCATTAAGTGCATCTGATGCACCACCATCAGATTCCAGTGTGGTGCAACGGATGCACCCAAGTTTTTCTCCTCCACTAGAGTTGTCATTCAAGGAATTGCTATATTTTAAATTCCATAGGCATAACTTAAGGATTTTGTTACAATATAGTTATTATTGCTGGAGTGAAAACTAGAAATTAGATTTTAATCCAAGGGCACATAAAATTCAAAAGTTTGAAAAATAAAAATAAATAAGTAATCTAAAGTAAATATTTTTTTTCTTACAATAATTACTTACTAACAATACGGTTACTATATTGTGGCCAAGAAACTTAAAATCGATAGATATAGTTTTTTGTTGCTTAACCCGTAACTTAAAAGTGAATCATAGGGTTTATAACTTACATAAGTTGTCCCATTTAATTTTTTTTCTCTTAACTACAAATTTTAGAACGATGGGGAAAAACGATTAGAACTAAAAACTTCATTATGTCCAAAAACTTTATTAATTCGGGTGTAGAAGCTTTCCACATAGTCTTTTTAACTTTTATCTAGTTTATGGACGAAGTTAAAATTTCAAATTTTATCAAGTTTAAAGGCCAAACTCTATAATTTTCACTTTAAAGACGTAAAAGAAAAAAAAAATCAATTAAATATAAATGCCAAAAATAAATTTTCCAAGAGATTAAGCAGGATCCTTCGTAGCTTCGTCGACTAGTCTTTTGACTCTTTTTCGATTGGTTACCCAATAAATAATCATCAGTTTATACAATTTAACACTCAACATGTTTCGTAGTTTTTTTTTAAATAATATGTTTCGTAGTTGTATCTTGTAAGTTATGTGATGTTTGCTAAGATTTCTGGGCCCCCAAAGAGATGTCATTACTATTGTCTAAATCGCTGACTTGACAATCTCATCCATTCCAGTTAAAAAACAAAAACAAAAAAACAAAAAACAAAAAACAATCTCATCCATTCAAATTGTTGAGCTGTCACTTATCAGATAGTGTTGTTTAATATAGAAACTAGGAGACATTGCTCTCACACCTTGAAGTTTGACATAACTGCACCTACATGGGTCAAAATCATTTTTCTGATTACACTGCCTTGACTTAACTTATGTTAAGGCTAAACAACTCGAGGACAATAAGGTCTTTTTCATATGATTAAAAAATCATTTGAGAAATGCAAGAGGACACACACCTCTCATATAGTGGAGTTGTTAACCGGAGATGGAGAAATTAGATTCTTTTGTAAAATTATTTTAGGTTTATGAAATCAGTCTTCGATTTGATGAGAAATGTGAAATCAAAGGAGGGGATCATGGAATTGGTTTGTGAAACGGGGGATGAGGTGCAACTGTGCAAGCCCTCATTGATTTATGGGTTGCCTCCTCCATAAAACCTAGTGGTATGACTATAGAAAAACAATTTTGACTCATTAAAGTGAAATTATGACAAAACTCAATGATGTAGGTGCAATTTTCCAGGATATTATGCTAGGAAACACCAAAAGATATAATTTATTTGGGGAACTACAGTTAGGTCCTTATATTTTAAAGAAATATTGTTTTTTTTACCCGAGTTATATGTATTAGTGTGTTTGGTCCTCATTTTCTTAGAAAAACATCAAAAATGTCCCTTCGTCAATCAATGGTTAGTCAAAATTAACGGAAACATGGGTATTTATGTCTTTATGTACAATTAGTATAGACATGTGAAACATGTACCAATAAAAAAACAAAAGAATTTTTATAAAAAAAATCAAAAAGGGAAAAAGGGGAAAAAGAAAAACTGGTTTGCTGTTTCCTATATAAAAAATTTGGAAAAAATTAAAAATTAAAAATTAAAAATTGAAAAATTGAAAATTGAAAGAAAAAAAAAAGTTACATGAATCTCCACCGATTGACAGTGGAGATCAAATTAAAAAAAAAAAAAAAAATTATTTAAAAAATTGATCGGATCTCCATCTACCAATGGATGCTCCATTTGCATGAAGATAGAGACCGTCAACCTCATGTGACCTCCACCTTCGCGAAGATATAAGTCGCTCGGATGGAGGTCGTGTGACCTCTATCTTCGTGTAGATAAAGGTCTACTGATGGATCTCTTCAGATGGATATCCAATCTGGATATTGGATCTCCACCAGCTTTCTAATTTGATTTTTTTTTTTTTTTTTTTTTAAGTTGATCTCCATTGTCCATCGTCCATCATCCATCAATTTTGTTTTGTTTTTTTTTTTAAGAATAATCTGTATCAAAAAAAAAAAATTATCATAAGTTTTTTCAAAAAATTTTTTATTCTTTTTCAAATTAATTTTCTATTTTTGTATTGGTTTCAGAAAAATTTAAGGTTTTTTTTTAATTTATAAAAAATCTAACTATTTTATAATTTATTTTTGGATTTTTTCATGATAGGAGTAAATTTGTAACAGCATATGATTTGTGTGGGTATTTTAGTATTTTATTCTCGATTAAATTGTAAATACACAAACAACTACACGGTGAAAGGGTCTTTTTAATTCAATTATTTTCAACAAAGGGTAAAATGGTAATTTCATGGAATATGTTATTTTTTACCACTACTTTTTTTGGTCAATGGACCATTTTGATGTATGTTTAAAAAGACGAGGATCAAAGATCCTAATACACAAAAATCAGGTAGAAAATAATGTTTCTTTTAAATATAAGGACCTAACTGTACTTCCTCCTTTATTATTTAATATATTAATGGGGTAATTACATTACGGTGCCCTGATATTATGCAATATGCTAAGAATATTCCACAGGTATGAAATTCAATACTAAAGTACCCTTGACCAGGTTGACCAACATAGTCTAACAATGGTCTTAATGCCCAAAGGGCAAGTCGTCTTTTAAAGTAAAATTTAATTTAACTTACCTTTGATCTTCCACTTTTATTATTTAACAATGGATATAAAACAAACCATTCCCAATTTGTTTTTTTATTTTTTATTTTTTTTAAATTTTAAATATTACAATAAATTTGCAGTTTGGAGGAGGGAATACGACTCGAACACACAACCTCACGATATAGTTGGGCGGGATATACTACTAGACCAACCTCATCTTTTCGAACCATTCCTGGGGTTTGATTATGGTACTCACGGAAAATGCTTGGTATGATACCATTTATTTTTTTTGGAAACCATTTTTTTGTTAATTTGAACCTTAAACTAGTTTTCAAAAATTAAAATGGTTTCCAATTTACACGTTGACTGATTTTCAAATTTTCTAAAATTTTGTTGCTATGATACCCAGAGCCGGCCCTAGGCCTGTGCAAGAGGTGCACCCGTCTTAGGCCCATATAAAAATATCTAAAAATGTTATTAGATTTTAGTTTAAAAGGGTCCAAAATTTAGTAATTTTTTTAAAACTGGACCCAATAATAATAAAACGCACATTTTTATCTTGGACCCCTGAGATGTCAGGACCGGCCTTGATGATACCCGTATGGAAGCCCACCATTCCCGATTAGCATCCAACTCTTCTGCAACTACAAGAGAACTTGCTCCTTTACTATACATCTCATTGGAGCTGAATTGATCAACTTATATTCATATTTTCTGTCATAATACGTTTGCATTTTATATTTATAGACATCCACTCATTTAAATAATAAATATTTTCATAACATGCTTTATATACTTATTATTTATATTATTTATGCATGATGCATGCTTGATCTTATTACTACCAAAGACTAAAGGTGGACAATTGAGAGGTCAAATTATAAGAAACTAAATTAAGATTATTTTTAGGTTGTCTTAACTCAATAAATAATCGCTTATAAAGCTTTGTTCAATAAATAATTAACTTAAAAGAAAAGTACGTAAAATAATCAACTCAAACGAAAAGTGTGCACCTGTGAAAAAAGAAAAGAAAAGAAAAGAAATGAATGCAGACATTTGATATTGTTGAAATATAATTAGTAAAATGACAAAAATAGATATATATATATATATTCAAATAAATTAAATGACCAAATAGTAATATATAATATTCAATAATAAATGAATAAATTATAAATTATGTAAATAAATAAAATTAATTTAAAAGATGTTTAGGCTTGTAAGTTCCTTATTTATGATTGATTTATTTCTATGACAAACCATTTATTGGAGATAATGTTGTAAGGGTAGATTTAGGATTGGACTTAATCGTGATGAAAGCACCCTCCAGCTTCCCCAAAGCTTTAAGAGTGAAGAGCTACAAAGGTATAACACTTAACTTGTACTCAACACACACTTGAATGACATTCATAATCTTCTATTGTTATTTATGTGTGCATTTCACCATCCACCCACTTGTACACATTGCATATAGATTAGTGTTTTTTATCGAATGAGAAAACTTATTTCTTCTCATTTTCGCGGTCGTGGTGAACCGTGAAAAACTTTCCGGTGGTTTTCACGGTTCAAGTGTCGTCTTGGACCATCGTGACAATGGGCGCAATATTCCTTTCCAGAGGATTTCACAGTCCAAGTGCTATCTTAGACCACTATGACAAACCTTCCAGTGGTTTTCGCTGTCATTGCGTCGTCATGGAGAACTGCGAAGTTTTTCTCTAGTGAGTTTCACGATCCATGTGTCATCATGTACCACCGTAAAAAATGGGACCACGACTTTCTGATGATGCTACAGTTGCCTTTGTCCGGCGGAATGTCGTCTTGGTAGACCATGACATTCTGTTTTTGCCCAAAATGATGTTGTTTTGATATCCCCCATATATAACCCATGTCTTTATTTGTTCATCACGAACTCTTGCATTTGGACTCCCTAAAGAGAGTATAGAGTTCCTTGAGAGAGAATCCAACAAGTTTGTATTCTTAACTCTCCAATCCCAAAGTCCATGAGCATCTAAGCATCATTCAAGCATGGTCCCTTAGGCTTTTCATCACTTGGTAAGTTAGAACAAACATCCCTCTTGTTTTATTGTTCTTGTTTGCCAAGACACCTCTTTTATTTCATCTTTGTTACAAAACCTTCTTCTTAAATGCATATTTACTGAAGTTAAGGTGTTTGATTGGGATTGATTGATGGCTAGCATGTTAGGTTGCATGTTCACATGTAGCTAGGTCTACTTGTGTGGACATTTAGACATCTTAATAACTAGGATTGTTGGATTGAATTACTATCATATTAGTTAAGCATATTGTGTGTTGTCTTGCACATTATAGCATAAAGGACATTGTTACATGTTTATCTAGACATTGATTATCTTCATTGAGTCCAAGTCTTATGTCTACATGTGGTAGTTGTATAAGCATTGTTAAAACCCACTTTTAAAGGCTTACGGGTAGAATAGTTTGTGTTACAAGCCTTAAGAAGAGTGACTAGGATGTCGACTTATATTGTAAATAAATATTCAATTAGTTGAGTTTCTGTGACTAAGTGGCTAGGGAGTTTAATCTCGTAGGTTTTTCCCTGTTGAGGGTTTCCCACGCAAAAACCAAGTATTTATTTTATTTTATGTACTTTACTTGATTTGTATTGATTGTTGTTTTGGGTTTTGTAAGTTAATCTTGATTAATCGAAAAGTTGGTAATTAATCGTTTAACAACCCATTTACACCCCCCCTCCAAGCCGTATAGACACAAATTAGGTTTAGTTTCAGGGCTAATCCTATTCAGTCTGACACGTCAGCATATAACCAAATTTCCACGACATCAAGCCACGTCAGCTCGATGGGCCATGCACGACAACAGCAAGTTGACGAGCAAAGAGCTAGTCACTTATAAAAGGATCTTGCTCGCCGAAGAACCCCCAAATAGGCGAATTGACACAAGCTCGCCGCCCACGCAGCAAATACAAAATATCATTAATAACATTTGATTTAGCACATCTTCCACAAGATTTAGCCTTGGATTAGGCAAGATGATCACCAACAATCCAGCAGTTGACAAATCAGGTAATAAATGTGAAGATTCAGAAGATTAATCTCACAATGAATGAAGATACTTGCACCATGAATGCATGAAGACTCGATTCACTAAGAATCTCGCCAATTTATGATCCTCCTAAGATCTCGCCTAACAATAATCTTTGTTTGCACACCAAGGGCTAAGGTAGCACCCTAACCCCTATATAAACACATGTATCAATCAAAGAAAAGGGGGGCACCACAAGCAATACATCACTTATAAACTGTAATCTTTCTTACATAATGAACATTTCTCTTTCTCCATTGCTAAAGCAACCGTGGTTTTTCCTTGCTTAGGGTTTTCCACGTAAAAATCTGGTGTCCCTATTGTTTTTTTTTTTTTTTTAGTTTTTACATTTGTTATTTGTCCCATCAACTCTCACACTTAGCAAAAGCACAACCAAGATTACACCTCGTTGGTTGATCTAGACATCGATTAGCTAGCGTGTTATTGATTAGGTTTAACCAAAAATCGACGTCAATAAAAGATAAATAAAAATAAAAAATTTATTTAAAAAATAAAATGAAAAAGTAAGAATGATTGAAGTTGCTAGGGGTGACCACTACGGCATTACCGGTAGTGTTGACTAGAACTAGATGAGAATCAACTTCCTCCAATCGACCTCATCTAACAACATCGATGGAGGAAGTTGATTTTCCTCCAACTTCCTCTGGTAGTGGAGAAAGGCGAAAAACTCATCATTTCTGATGATTGAAATCGTGAGATCCATTGCGAAGTATAGGAGGCTTCCACCTCTTCCATCATGTCAAGTAAATTGGTCTTTTTTTGGGTGAAAAGGTCAATTTTATTATGTAATAATGATGATCAAGTTAAAGTGACCTAGAATGAGATTATGGAGGCGAGTCATGTCCTCCTCACCAATTCTCAAATTTATTAAATATTAGATCAAATTACACTAAAACCTACCTAAGTTTTGCCTTGTGAACATAGAGTCAACTTTTCAAAATAATAATAATAACAATGATCGCCTCTCATGATAAAGCCATAAAGGTGATGGTTAACGGTTTAAAAACAGTCACTACAAGAAAAATGACATTCTAAGACAAATCCATTTCGTCTACAAATCAAGTTTTTTCGTCACAGAAAGTCTTTCGCTACCAAATTAAGTTGGTCGCACGGTGGTAGCTAAATCCCCGTCCCGAATAGTTACTGCGACCAATTAAAAATTCGTCTCCCAATGTTGATAATGTGCAACCAACTATTTGGTAGCAAATTCCCAAAAAAGTTTGTCTTAGATATCAAGCCATTCAACAATTGGGGATGATATTTATATACCAAATACTGTGAACTAAACTCATATTAATACAAATGTGAGGGACTAAAATCAAAATTAACCTTAATATTTAATTAAAAACTGTCATTATTTAATATTTAATTAAATAACATTTTTTATATTTATACAACGTCGGACCACCGCCGGACCCGAACACCAGCCCCCACCAGATACCAACTGCCACCGCCATCCTGCCGAACCACCGCCGTGGACCGCCGTTGCGGTGGACCACCTCCACCATCGTCCCTTCGCCACCGCAGCCGTGGATCTCACCTGGTGCAGCCGTGGAACACCTCTGTCGCCGCCGTGGACCACCTCCCCCGTCGCCGTGGACCGCTGCCCGGACCTACCCCTAAAAGTAAAGACAATTAATTGTCATGGGAGTTGAACTTAAGACCTTAAGTTAAAAATTAAAAGTTTTTACCACTTGACTACAATATAGAATGTGGTATTAATTGAACAATATTATATTTAACCTATATGAGTTGTAGAGGTGGCCGCGGTTCGGTTTCGGTTTGAAACCGGCGGTTTCGGTTTGGAGATCCACTAAAACCGAAACCGAAACCGTGGCTCACGGTTTGGAGGCGGTTTGGAACCGTCGGTTTTTCGGTTTCGGTTTCGGTTTCGGTTTTGGATGGTTTCGGTTTCGGTTTTGGACGGTTTCGGTTTCGGTTCGTTTTTATTTTTATATTTTATTTTTTTTTATTTTTCAACTTTTTTTCCAAGTGAGATAAATCATAAAAATTGGTTGTAAATATAAAATCTTGCCAAAAAATAATTACAATTGAACAAAATTTAAAATAAAAAAAAATAATTACAAACATTTTCATTGAAGTACTTAAGTATTTAACAATGTTTAAAAGAAAAGAAATTCACTTTTATTAATAAATACAACTTTACAATTTCACAAAAAAAAATAAAAAATAAATAAGAGATTGGCCTTGAAGGCTCAATTCAAAGAAACAATATTACAAAGTAACAAAGTTAAAATTAAAAAAAAAAAAAAAAAAAAAAAAAAAAAAAAAAAAAAAAACCGGCCTTGCACTTAATTTTTACCACAATTAAGTTGCCTACGTATCCTCCACCAATGTAGAGGAATCAAAGGCCACGTAGTTCTTTTACCTTTAATAAGTTGCTCAGTGTTGGAGTTTGGAAGTTTGAACGGAATCTAGTCGCTTCCTTCCGTACCGGTGGTTTGGTCATCTTCAAAGAAGTCGTTCACTATCTCCGGCTGAAGTTCTTGTTGTCTGTATTTTGCCTTTGTCCAATCATCAACACATGCCTGCATTTCAAGTGATTGTGGAGACATAACCGACCGTCTTGGTTCCAAAATATTTCCACCTGCACTAAATTCTTGTTCCACAGCAACGGTAGAAACCGGTGTTCCAAGAATTTGTTTGGCAATAATAGCCAAAATTGGATAATCTTGTTGATGAGTCTTCCACCAAACCTGGAGACTAAATTTTTCTTCTAAAAATTCATGAGTGTCTTCTAAATACCGGTCAAGCTCAGAGACAGATGAGGATGAAGATGTTCTTAATTTTTTGGCTCTTTGGGAAAACAGTCGATCCCCTAAACCCTTTAATTGGAATTTTGCGGAAGTACTAGTACCACCAGATGTGGGTGGGGGTTGTGAAACCGGCAAGTTCAAAGACGGACCATACATTGTAAGATATTCATCGTATAATTCATAAAGCAAAGTCTTAACGGAATCACAATAATGAAGAACATCAATTTCTAATCCTAAACATTTGTAATAATGAGTCAAATAATCTTGTAAACTTTCTAATTTAAAACGTGGATCAAAACACGGTGCAAGCAAATAAATATTTGGAATCTCCCCATAATAATTTAGCCATTTTGTTTTCATAGCTGCAACACATGGACTCAATTGAATATCGAATTCACAGTCACTAAATGCACCAGCAATATTAACACTTTGAATAAGAAATAAATGAGTAGTGGGATAGTAAACACCAGATAAAGCATTGGTAGCATCATTAAAAACACGTAGCAATTCAAGAATTTTTATACATGCATTCCAATGGTTCAATTGAAGAGAAATTGAAGGAACGTTATAAGTAATAAAAGAAACTAATAATTCCTTATATTCAACACTTTCATTAAGCAGCTTATAAGTAGAATTCCAACGAGTGGTAATATCTCTAGAAAATTTTTTGGGACGCATATTATTCTGAGAGCAATATTTTAACCATTGTTTCTGGATTTTGTTATGCCTCCAAATATAATTAATACTATCTCTAATTGGTCTAATAAAAGCAGAAAGCTCTGTTAATCCAGCTTGAACACACAAATTTAAAACATGACATGCACATCTTTGATGAAATAATTTACCCTCAAAATAGGGATTGCACAAATCTTGTAACATAGGAATAGATGCGGTATTACTTGCAGCATTATCAAAGCCAATAGCAAAAATTTTGTTTAGGATATTATACTCTTGAAAAATGATTTTAAGGAGTTGAAAAATATTTTGAGCTGAATGTGAGTCATCGAAAACACGAAATGCAAGAATTCTTTTTTGCATGTCCCAGTCATTGTCCATATAATGACATGTGACACCCAAATATGAATGACTACCATAATTGTCGCTCCATATGTCGGCACATATGGAAACGCGACCTTGAAATTGATAAAAAAAAGATTTCAATATGTTTTTTTCTTTTTTGAAAATGGCATTTAGTGTACGTGTGAGAGTGGATCTAGGAACACGTTGCATTGCAGGATTTAATGCATTTTGACAATAATTAACAAAACCTACTTTCTCACCAAAACCAAAAGGTAAGTGTTCTACTGCAACTATTAATGCTAATTCTTCCCTATTTTTTTCAGACGTATAATGAAATAATTGATTACCAGAGGTTGCGTACCTGGCAATTTGGGCTTGGTTATTGGATTTCTCAAATTCGGACGGGTGACTTCTTTTGATATGAGCCCAGTACGTGCCATATCCAAAGGATTTGGCAGTCTTGTATGATTTGGAGCAGTAATTGCACTGTATATGGAAAAATCCACCATCTAACTCCGTTTTCTTCATATGCACCCTGAAGAGGATGGACTTCATCTGCTTTTCTTCACCTTCACCTGCAAAAAAATAATTTGAAGGGGGTGGGGGGTTAGATAGATTTTCATTAGTATTTGTGGTATTGGGATCGTGGTTGAGTCCGTCGAATTCGGGAATTATTAGAGGAGGATTAGGACTAGAAGGGTGATCGGATCCAAATTGGTCTTGAAGGAACTCGTGGTATGATCGGTCGTAATTAACATCACCGCCAACGTGTTCCAACAAGTTGTGCATTGGACCCTTTTCTTTGTTCAAATTTCTTGAACTATTTCCCCCACTAGCCATTGAAAAATTAATAATACAAAAAATATTGATATATGTAAAGAAAATATTGTTGAAATAATAGTGGTAAACAAGTAAAAAAAAAATAGAAGATTGTAAAAAAAATATATTGTTGGAATAATAGTGGTAACAATGTAACACTTTCAAAAAAAAAATAGATGTTTGAAATAAAATATTGTTGAAATAATAGTGGTAAACAAGTAAAAAAAAATAGAAGATTGTAAAAAAAAAATATTGTTGGAATAATAGTGGTAACAATGTAAAACTTTCAAAAAAAAAATAGATGTTTGAAAAAAAATATTGTTGAAATAATAGTGATGAAAACAAATATTTTAATAGTAAAAAATAAAAGAAATAAATATTGTTAATCAATTTGATGATTGAAAAAATAGATAATAGTAAAAACTAAAAAATACAAGAAAGAATTTATATGTGAAATGAAAATTAAATAAAATTGTAGATTGTAAAGAGAATTGAGAATTTGAGATTGAGAGAGATTGAGAGAAGTTGAGAGATTGAGAGTGGTGTGAAGAATAATGAAGTGTGGGGGGTATTTATAGGATTATAGAGAGGGGTATGTTTGCAATTAGGAAAAGTTTAGGGGTTTAAAAATTGAAAAAACAGTGGCCGTTGGCCAACGGTCACCAAGCTGCAGGTGCCGTTGGCCAACGGCACCTTATATTTTTTTCAAAATTTCTGCCACGTGTCACACGTTCATTGGGCGAAATTTTTTTTTTTTTTTTTAAAACCGGCGGTTTAACCGCCGGTTTAACCGTTTCGGTTTGGTTCAACGGTAATTTTTTCAAACCGTATGCCACGTGTCATCTTCTGATTCGTCCATAATTAATTATTATTTTTTTTAAACCGGCGGTTTAACCATGGTTAAAACCGCCGGTTTGAACCGGTTTTTTACCGCCTCAAACCGAAACCGTAACCGGTTCGACCGGTTTCCGACCGGTTTTGGAACCGCCGGTTCCGGTTCCGGTTTTGTTGCGGTTTTTGGCTGTCCGGTTTCGGTTAAACCGCGGACAAAACCGTCGGTTTAACCTAACCGCGGCCACCTCTAATGAGTTGTTGGAAAAAAAAAAAAAAACTTTGTTAGATAAATTTAAATTTATTCAATTAATCAAAATTCTAATTTCTACGACAAATATATATTAAAAAAATATTTATTGAAACTTTTTATAAAATTATATTTTTTAAAACATATATAGTCGAGTTATTAGTCAATACTCTATGGTCACGTTTGGTTACATGGTAAAACGGTAATCAGAATAGTAATGAGAATGGAAAGGAAAGGAAAACTATTTTTTTTTTTTTGTTTGGTTGGAACTTTAAAATTAGTCTCTGAATCAGTATTATTTTGTTTGGTTAACAACGAAATGAAATGAAATTAACTGTGTTTTGACCAAAATACCCCTAATTATAAAACATTCATAAAAATACGAGAATATTATAATGTTGCCTTGAGTTATGAGAATATTATATTGTTGTGATTGCAAAATTAAATAGAAAATATTAATGTATATACAAGTACAAAAACCATATAATATTTACATAAATAGACAAATTCAGAAAATACATTTGTCGCATAAAAGCTAATTTCTTTTACTTTTGTCACATGTCTATAAGCATATTCTAATTTCAATTTTTTTCACTAATCGGTTATTTCAATCATTCTGATAAAAATATATTAATATTCATAGACAAATCATTTTACAACTAAATAGCAATATAACACTTGATTACAAACAACAATATAAACAAAAATATTATGGAAAACATTCAAACCATTGTTCATCACATGTTTTCTTACCTAAATTACACAAAATTAAAGCTTGACAACTCCACTGAAGCCATGAAAAGAATTACTCATCAAGCTTAATTTTAAAAGTAAATGTACAAAACAAAAACTAAATGCATAAATCTAAACTAAACGTAATTTAGAGTTGGAGCCTTGAATAAATCAATAAATCATAAATAAAGCAAAAAAATATAGTAAATAACATTTTTAAAAATATATAGTAAATTGCGTTGGAATTGAATGGCTAATGTCGAAAGTTGCGTTGGATTGATGATGGCAAAGATGATGGATATGGGATTTGGGTGGGAAAAAATGAGTGAAAAGTTGAGAAAGAGTTGGGAATAAAATTAGGGATTTTGGATTTAAAACAAATTAGGGATTTAGTATAAAAGTTGAGAAATGAGTGAAAAGTTGAGTTGGGAATGAAATTAGGGATTTAGTATAAAAGTATATAATTTGAGGCGCTTTTTGTAAGACAGACATCACATTACTAACTTAAATTTAAAAGGCACCTATTTAGGTGACCAGACAAAAATACCCTTTTTTTATCAGTTTATGTCTTTTTTAAACATAGAGAGAAAACCTTTGAGAGAAAATATCCGAGCCTTTTCGTGCCTTTTCACACTAGATTCGAGCCTTTTCGAGCCTTTTTACACTAGGTTCGAGCCTTTATACATTAGATCTGAGCCTTTTCGTGCATTTTTGTGTCTTTTCGAGCCTTTTTACACTATGTTCGAGCTTTTTTACATTAGATCCGAGCATTTTCTTACCTTTTTATGCTTTTCCGTGTCTTTTTACACTAGGTTCGAGCCTTTTTATGCATTTCCGTGCCTTTTTACACTAGGTTCGAGCCTTTTTACGCTAGATCCAAGTCTTTTTGTGCCTTTCCGTACCTTTTTACACTAGGTTCGAATCTTTTTACATTAGATCCGAGCCTTTTGTGCCTTTCCGTGCATTTTAACACTAGGTTCGAGCCTGTTTATGTCTTTCCGTGCCTTTTTACACTAGGTTCGAGCCTTTTTACATTAGATCCAAGCCTTTTTGTGCCTTTCCGTGCCTTTTAACACTAGGTTCGAGCCTTTTTATGTCTTTCCGTGTCTTTTTACACTAGGTTCGAGCCTTTTTACACTAGATCCGAGTCTTTTTGTGCCTTTCCGTGCCTTTTTACATTAGGTTCGAGCCTTTTTACACTAGATCTGAGTCTTTTTGTGTCTTTCCGTGCCTTTTAACACTAGGTTCGAGCCTTTTTATTCCTTTCCGTGCCTTTTTACACTAGGTTCGAGCCTTTTTACACTATATCCGAGTCTTTTTGTGTCTTTCCGTGCCTTTTTACATTAGGTTCGAGCCTTTTTATGCCTTTCCGTGCTTTTTTACACTAGGTTTGAGTCTTTTTACACTAGATTCGAGCCTTTTTGTGCCTTTCCGTGCCTTTTTACACTAGGTTCGAGCTTTTTTATGCTTTTCCGTGCCTTTTTACACTAGGTTCGAGCCTTTTTATACTAGATCCAAGCTTTTTTACACTAGATCATCCGAGCTTTTTCGTGCTTTTTCGAGTTTTTTTACACTAGATTCGAGTCTTTTAATACACAGTTCGAGCCTTTTAAACAGTTATCCAAGCTTTTTAATAATTTATGAATAGATTAGTGAATTTTGATTTTTCGAGACTTTTAAAATTGTTCGAGCCTTTTCAGACACTATATGCGAGCCTTTTCATACACTACTCGAGCCTTTTCATATACTACCCTAGTCTTTTCATTCACTACCCGAACCCCCGAATGCGTCTACGTAGCGCCACAAAATTAACTATCCAATGAAAATGATTTGATAAGGTTATGGTGTTTAACTTCCATTGGAGGTTTGTTATAGAGATAGATGAAAGAAAAAAGCTCTGAAAACTTTAAAGTAAGAAAGAGAAATGTGTAAAATAAAGGCAATTTTGGTAGTTCCCCATAATAGGTGTCTTTTAAACTTAACTTATTAAAGGAGTGACTTTGTCACAACATGAGTTTAAAAAAGTGACATTTTCCACTATTTCCACTAATTTTTTATTCAAGAATGTATAAAATGAATGAAACACCGTTTTGATTCATCCAATTTTAGGATGAAGAGTATCATTTGAAGACCAAAATGAGTTCGTCGCAAAATGTCATATTCATAGACGAATTATGTCGTCTCCGAATGTCCATCCAAATAATTAAAACCAATATATATATATATATATATATATGAAGAGCATCATTTGGAGACCAAAATGAGTTCGTCGCGAAATGTCATCTTCAGAGACGAATTATGTTGTCTCCGAATGTCCATCCAAATAATTAAAACCAAAATCTATATATGAAGAGTATCATTTGAAGACCAAAATGAGTTCGTCGCAAAATGTTATTTTCAGAGACGAATTATGTTGTCTCCGAATGTCCATCCAAATAATTAAAACCAAAATCTATATATGAAGAGCATCATTTTGAGACCAAAATGAGTTCGTTGCAAAATGTCATATTTAAAGATGAATTATGTCATCTCCGAATGTCCATCCAAATAATTAAAACCAAAATTATCTATGAAGAGCGTCATTTGGAGACCAAAATGAGTTCGTCGCAAAATGTCATCTTCAGAAACGAATAATGTCGTCTCTGAATGTCCATCCAAATAAAGAAAAAAAAAAAAAAAATTCTATGAAGAGCATCATTTCGAGACCAACAATCAGTTAGTCGCAAAATGTCATCTTCAGAGATCAAATATCAATTCGTTGCTGAAAGCTTCATTATGAAACCAAATTTCAATTTGTTTCTGAATATATAGTAGTTGATACCCAAATTTCTTGTAGTAAGTAAAACAACGAAATTTTCCCCTATTAAAAAGAAAAATCAAAGAGTTAAAATAAACTTTAGATATCCTTTAAAATAAAAGAAAAAAAAAAGAAAAAAAATTAGATCTCCAACATCTGTATTTAAGATGAACGGTGGAGAATTATTAAAACAAAAATTAAAAAGAAAACTAAAAAAGAGAGAGACGTACGGGTGGATGGATCGGTGAAGATCCAAATTGGATATCCATGCGGATGGGTGGCAATAGAGCCAGCCAGCCTTTGTAAACTTGTGATATGAAAAAAAAAAAAAAAAAAAAAAAGGCTAATAACGTAACACTTGAAAGGTTAAAATATGTGGACAATATGAAGCCATGATAGATAACATGGATTGATTGTCGTCCACACCCCATATATAAACATACCTTTTAACATTATTATCTGATTAGAATAGCTTTTTTAGATTCTACCACCATGGCTATGAGCATGTTGAAGCTGGTTTTTGCTTTGATGACTCTTTTCTCAGTCTCGACTCATTCATCAATTGTAACAGGCACAGGCAAGGAGGCCATACAGATTTACCCACCCACATGCACCAGAATTGAGTGCCCAAATTTCAAAACAATTCATGTGGGTAATGGCTTTGAAATTAGAAGATACAACTCATCTGTCTGGATCACTACATCTCCTATTCAAGATATTTCTCTTGTTCAAGCCACCAGAACCGGCTTCCTCCAGTATGATTCTCTCTATTCTCTATTATTATTATTATTATTTTATTTATTTGTTCAAATTCTATTTGACCTAGGAGTCTTGGGTTCGATTCCCTTCACATATATTTATTTATATTTTTATTCTGCAATCTGTATCTTTATTTGGGTTTGGTGTCCGACCGACTTATTTATTTATGCATTTATTCTGCAATTTGCATCTTTATTTGGGTTCGGTGTTAGAGTCGTCAATCTCGCAAAGTGCTTAAATAGCTGTATTAGAGCTATCTCTATATTTATTTTGCGATCTGCATTTCTATTTGGATTTTGTATTAGAGCCGTCTTCAATGCTTACATAATATTGTTATGGTCAAACCCGTTGGTCTAGCAATTATATTGAGTCTTTTGCTGTTGGTTTAATCTTTTATGTCTAATAGTTACTGACCACCGAAATTACAGATTATTTGATTACATTCAAGGGAAGAACAAGTACAATCAAACGATAGCGATGACAGCTCCAGTGATAACCCAAATATTACCCAGCGACGGACCTTTCTGCAAATCGACATTCAACGTAAGCTTTTACGTGCCGAAAGAGAACCAGGCAGACCCACCTCCAGCGGAAGGCCTGCAAGTGCAGCGGTGGAAACTGACGTATTTGGCAGCCAGACAATTCAGTGGATTCGTGGAGGACTCGAGTGTGGGTAAAGAAGCAGCGGCCTTGAAATCGAGTCTGGAAGGGACTGTTTGGGCCGATGCAATCCAGAAAAATCTGGGAGATGGAGTGTATACGGTGGCGCAGTATAACTCTCCCTTTGAGTTTGAGAATAGAGTGAATGAGATTTGGATGACATTTCACATAGAAGACCAACATGCACTACTTTAATTTTCTGCTTTGTAAATGCTTTTTGCTAATCTTTCTTACTCTTCAATAAAATTAAACAAATAGGCCCTCTTTAAAACTTTCAATTATTGTTTTGTTAGATGTCTATATATGCTATTTATTAGAATCAAATGTCGAGATGAGTTTGATCCGATAGTAAAACTCCTCACATACGAGGTTATAAATTCGAGTCTTTTCCCTCCAAAAAAACCACGAATCTATATAATAGTGTAGTAGTTCGAAATATATATATATATATTTGAATCAAATCCCTTTAGAGGGTAAAGTGATAAATTGATTATATATATATTTTTATCTAATTTATTTTTAATAAATTATGTACTCACATTTTTTTTTAATGTTTTAAAATGAATGAATCTCCACCATGGAGATCTAAAGTTTTATTATTTTATGATTTTTAATTAGGGGTATTTTTGTCTTTTTAACTAATTTTAGAACGTCCTTAGGTAAGTTGAGTGGATCACCATTTCATGAAATCAAGGTTATAGTAACATGAAATTTCACAATTGTCATCTACCTCACACTATTTTATCTATATTCATCCAAATTTCATATTATTTTCCAAAATCAAACAAGGTTATCCACAAAACTACGAACTCACATCATAAACACCACGATCATGTTCCAATTTGTTACAAAAAACTTCCAAATCCCTAGATTTAAATCTTAGGGTTCAATAATATAATATGGGTTGAATGTTAACACAATTCATTAAACACTGAAAAATAGTTTAAGTGGATTAAATTTAACCCTCCAAATTTTTCATGTGAAGAAGATACATAGCCTAAGGAAAATGGAAAATGCTAGCACTTTACAATTACCTAAGAATAATTTTAACAGATAACAACAATGTTCCTTCCATAGGTGGTTCTAATATGATACACATGTCCCTATCAACAAACTGAAAGACTAAAGTTCTACTTCTAACTTACTAACTTTCCTATTCAATTAGATGGGATCACAATCAACTAATGTTCACAATACCACAAGTCCGATCAAGATTGTACTTTTGGTTACTAGTAAATTTCACAGGCACACCACAGTTACTATTAGAAGAGAATTCAGTTGGTGAATCACTGACCTGCCTTAAACTCCTTTCTCGCTGTACACTGTTCTGAAAGTGGGTTGAAGGGTATGACTCCATTACATAGCCCTTCATCTCCTCTGAAATGAATCTAGTCTGTGGCCAACTATTTGAAAATGTCCGACAGCAAACAGTCTCGAGACTGGCAGATTCAGGAGCATATTTAGTGTTAAAATCTGAGACTTGATCTACATTGCACGTATCAGCATAATCTACGGTGCTGAAAGAATCTCTAGTACTCTCAGTTGTGAATGAAGCCTCATCTGAGCTTGTAAAAAGGGACCAATCACTTGAGATAGCATCAGAAGACTCCACACTTACTGGCTCAACGCGTCTTTCTATTACACCCTGTATATTTTTGTTTGCTCTTCCTCTAAGAATGCCTTTAGAGGTTTGTTCAGTAAAGCTCGAAACAATTTCTGGTCTAACACCATATAATGACTCTGGGGCAACAAAATTGCTTCCCAGATTGCTTTGTCCTTGTCTTGATGACTTGTGAGTTTTAGGAATGGAATGCCTTGTGGAGGCTGGAACCTGGCGACGCATAGCTTTTCCAGTAAACACTCTCTGAGGGCGGGGGCAGGACCTGCGAAATTAATAACTTTCAGACCAGAAGTAAAAACAATAAACAGGGAACACAAAATAGGTATTAAATACATTAACTTAGACAAAGAGGGTACAAACAACAACGAAAACATTCACTAGATTCATTTAAAAAAGAACCTTGACATAAGCAACAGATTTAACATGCACAGACTTAAACATAATCAGAATCAAAATAGGTATTAAATACATAAACTTAGACAAAGGGGGTACAAACAAAAATGAAAACATTCACTAGATTCATTTAAAAAAGAACCTTGACATAAGCAACAGATTTAACATGCACAGACTTAAACATAAACAGAATTAATATGAAATCAAATATAAAAAGACATGTACTAAGAACAGGATACTGTAACAAGAATGTGGTGACCACTGAAGGATGATCAAGATATATCTACTAATAAGAAAACAAATTTAAAGAGTCATATTACAGATAATTGGGATGATTTCAGATTGACAGCTGTTAACTGAGAGCATAAGAACCATATACACTAAAGAGATAGGAGGAAGTGAGAATTGAGTTGTTTTTCATTCATCCAATAATACAAGAATTTATGGTACTAGACCTCGAGAAGAAAAAGGAAGTAGGATCGAATTATAATAAATACTCAAGCAATAGCTAATTGATAGCTAGCTTTAAATAATAGCAATTCATTTAAAGGATGAAATGGTAAACGTGAGCAGCATTTAGCAATGAATTGTTCTACCTCATGTAAAATAGAATATATGCCCCTTCTGACATCACTTGGCTCATTGGTACCGGATGAACCTGTATAAAGCATAATCAGACCTTAGAATTCCAATTTATGGAAACCAAAACAAAGTACCCCGATGAAGATTACGAATTCTATCCATACCAATCAATCTTATTAAATCTAAATATTGCACAAATAGAAATCATGTTGGTGATATTGCATGGAAATAAAAGCATTAAATTTTAGGATTTCACATCAACATTGCATATCCATAAGCAAAAACATCAATAATTGTCAATTCCAACCTAAAAACTAAAAATGGCATAACTTTAATTAATCATATCTTAATATGAATGATTCAAGACAAGCCTAGCTCAACTAGGGCTTCTCACAAGCTTGGTCTGACATTTAGATTTGAACATAAATAATAGTCGCATACCATATATTCTCATGATTTTCACTGAATATGGTTGATAGTAAACTTTCCATTCCATACTTTTAATACATAAACTAATGAATTCTAAGGTACAATAAGTGACATGTAGGAATTGTTTAATTGATTTGAACTTAATACAGGCATCGCCACAGGCAAGAAATCAATTGTTGGATGAGTTTAGAGATGTAAAATTTGATGAGGTGTCTGTCAAGTTTTAGCATTTCAGCACATTAAGTTTGACTGTAATTGTTTGAAGGCAGTTTAAAAATGTTTTCAGACCATCTCGGTCTGCTTCTTTACCCAAACTGATACAAACTAAGGTTGTTAAGTTTAGATTCAGTGATCTGTTGAAACTTATTGTTGAAACTTATTGTTCTTAAAAGCTGAATTCAATGCCAATAATTTGGTCAACGAATCTATCGGTTAATACTTATATGCTATTAACTGTTGAGACTTTCATTATATTGTGAGTAATAATGGTCCATGCATCAAAATTCTTAATATATCCAATAACAGGGAGCTATAAGTCTTAATAGATCTGTTGAAGGAGCAAACAGTACAAAGATAAATGAAGGATTCCATAAATTTCCTAACATGAAATGCCTGACAGAAGACAGAGGGAACAATTCAACTACATGAAAACTAAATATATCTGTTTCATAGGTTGTCAACTCTCCAACAAAAGAGCAGATAAACAACCAAGAAAAAACCTCCATTGAGTAGTTGTACAGTGAAACATCACAAAGGCATCATTTCCACATCCATATATCATATGCAAACAGTTACCTCAAATTCCCTTAAGCCATTACACAATCAAGAGACATTTACCTCAGTGTCATCTATCATGAACCAACTGCCCTGCATATCTTTTACATAAGAGACATAATGTCCAGAAAAGGATGCATTCTGCGTATCCACATGTACAACAACAGCATAAAGGATGTAAAGTGGTGGAATGTCGCCTGCTCCGGTCATAAATGGAATCATATCCAGCAACTCAGGGAAAGAGATACATTTATTTAATTTTCCATATCTTCCCTCCTGATGAAGCAAAAGCCACAATTGCAAAATCCAACAAATTAGATAATGACAAACCTAAAATTTGTGAAAGAGTATAAAAAAGCATTCAGCGACACAATTGGCTCTTGGTTGAGTGTGCTTATAACGATGCAGAAAGACATAAAATCACTACCAATGACAGAGTAACATGCAAAAAGACCCGACTCTCATCAATAAAGCAAGATGATACCTGGAATCTTTTCAAGACAATTGTCAGGATGTTTGGTGCTTCATGTATACTCAACTGCTTCCTGGCTCGAACATATGTGGCACACCTTTATCGAAATACAAGCAAATACAGTAAATTATCATATAAGTTTAAATCCTTAAACTTAAGAAGATATATATACGCTTCAACAATATTATCAAACCTTCCACATCTGTACATGTTTTCACCATCCAAATCTTCGGAGGTGGTAAACTGAGTAAGTGCATCTTCCAGTGACTCGACCCAACCAAATATCTCTAATGTAAGATCCATAATGTTTTCATATCGTTCTGACTCATGATAACAACTCAGACATTTGACCTGATTGCATTGAAATGGACTTAGTAATCATTGTCAATAAAAGAATATAAATAAATATTAAATTGCAAACACAGGAAACTGAAGATATATCAGACCAATATGGATGCTAAGGTTTGAACAGATTTTGTGAGCACCAATACCTTTGACTTGAGACGACCACCAAATGTTTGTTGTATGAATGTTGTTTCTTGCAATCTCGGGTCAACTTTTCTCTCACCACCTAGTCCTTCCAAGCATATGGATTGCATTGATGCAACCAGAAGCCTGGATTAAGACAACACTGGTATATGAAATTGAACCTTTGGAAAGGAGAAAATTGAACTATGGAAGTTAGTTATATTCAGAATTCAAACTGCAAATGTGTAAAAGCAAGGTACCAGAGTTGAATCAGTTAAGGTGGGCATCAACCCGATCCAACACACTTTGGTCAGGTTGGGTTAGGCTAGCCTTGAGATTGGGTTGAGTTGTGTTATATGGGATTTAACCCCAGCAACCCGTCTAAACAAACCAATCCGAAAATAAATAAAAGAGTGGTATTATTTGCATTCCACTAGTTATATCATGAATTTGGATTTTTATTTAATGCATATCGAATTTAAACATTTTGGATGATATGTTAAATAAAATTGGTTTTTTGGGTGTTTAAGTCCATCCCAACTGAACATGATAAAAAATTGGGTTGAGTTGCGATTTATATTGGGTTGGAAAAGGCTAATCCAACCCAACCTGAACTGAAAATGCCGACCCCTAAAGCCAGTATCCCAAAAAAATAAAAATAGGATTAGACAACACCCCCCGGACAAGGAGCTGTTGGTACACGATCTTGGGGCTTCCTTACTAAATTTTACAACTATAAGGTTGTTTTTAACATATATTAGGGAGTTTTCATCTAAATCAAAACTAGAGGGTTGATTTGAAAACAGACAAAGGACAAAACACGGGATTCTCCCAATTAAAAAAATATATAAAAGATCAGCTAGTAGATCTAGAAAAACCTTAAAAATTCATGTGCATCTTCCTGACTTCCATCTCCTATCTGGCAATTAACACCTTGCATATGCAAAAGAATTCTGCGAGGAGACAAAGGGCCCCCACTTTCTCTTAACATCGTTACATGTTGCTCAAGTTCACACATGAGACACCAATCATTCCTGCAACCTATCACCCATTGAATAGATAAATCACATATGTGCCCAACAAAATACTACCATTTATATTTCCAAAACTCAATGATAGAAAATGAGTAAACATAAGTACAGGCTCTTGAATGTGATCTATCGAGCAAGTAGATGATGAGAGGCTTTGTGCAGGTTAAACACTGCAAGACAGCATTAGCATAGCAACTGCAAAATAAAAGTTATAATCATTAAATTGTATAGAAGATGCTTAAAGGAACATGAGCCACTTAAACTTATTTTACAATCATAAACAGAAGCTATACTAGCCCTGTGGGTTACTTGACAGCAGCATTGCATCTACAAGCATATTTGTTGTGATTATACAAACATAATTTTATTGATAAAAGAAAGCATAATGAACAATTGGTCCACTTTGACTACTAAAGAGAGCATATTATGGTTTTTCAGGTTGACATATGGACTATAAATTAATCCTGTGGATTGCCTGACAGCAGCTTTACATCTACAAGCATATTTGTTTAGGTCGGAAGCAAACAACATTTTATTGCAAAAAGAAGGCATACAATAGTGGTCTTTCTCATTAAAACAGCAGTCCATTTTGGCTACCAAAGAAAGCCTGTTATGGACTTTCTCATCAAACTATTTGTCTTCACAATCGTCATATAAAAAATACACCTTCAGAACTGAGATCAGAAAATAAGAAAAAAGAAGCTAGTATAAGCATTCATCTATAGAACAGTGTATACTAGCTCTTATACAATTTACAGAAGAGAAAAGCAATACAATATGGAGAATGGGTGGGATTCCAAATTAAAAAATTTCAATTCAATGCCCTTGGAAACTTATATACAAGTTTATGGCAATTTTTCCAAAATAAAGTTGAAGAATACAATTTTGGCAAGAAATTTTTGACCAAGCCATTTTCTTAGTCTTCTTTGTACCCTCCTTTTTATATGCTGCGTTTTAGCCATAATGCCTTGATTTCAACTTGTTTGAACTGTTCTTTTACATCAATAGGATGGAATTTCAATTTCTAAGGGAATTTGGATGCAAGAGAACTTGAAGATATTTCTCCTCTTCTATTATTGGTGGAGAGAGTATCAATAAATCCTCTGATTGAGCATGGAAGAGTGAGTAGGATTTTTTGGGACCATTTTCTTGTAACTCTTTTCATCAATTGATTGGTTATTGATCCTTCAAACTGATTTGTGAATCCCATCGGGTAATTTGGAAGGAAAAGGTTTCAACTAAAATTAAGATTCTTATATGCTCAATAGGTCATGGTAAAGTAAAAATATATGATGTTTTACAAATAAAATACAAAATGCCAATCCCTCTCCCACTTGGTGTACTACATGTAAAAACAATGTTGAGCCTTTTGATCATTAGTTTCTTTCATATATTACAATCAAAATTATAGAATGACTTTTTTCTAAATGGGTTTTTCCTATATCATGTGCATGTTTCTTTATACCTACTCTTGTACATGAGATGAAAGTACAGCTGCAGTTTATGGTGATTTGGGTCAATCCTGATGGATAGAAGAATAATTTAAATAGTGAGGAAGATTGTTACTAGATTTGGGATAAGGTTCATCATTTAGCTTCATTCTAGGCATCAACTACCAATGAATTTAAGGATAAATAGCTTATTTTTATTCAACTAGATTAGGATGATTTTATATCCTTTGCAGTGTGTAGTTGATATTTTGTACTTAGGTTGTACTGCTGGTTGACCTGATTGTATTTCTCCTTCACTTACATTAATACCATTTCCTCCTATCATGAAATATTGAGACCTTTTCAGTTCACATTCTAACTGCACATGCCAATCAATAAACTTATACATGTTAAGTTTCTAATCTAAACATACTAATCAAAATATCTTTGTTTCATTGATTGAGATTCCATTCCTCATTTATGACCAGATAGTAAAAGGCAAAATCAATACCTGTTCCCACAATTTAGAAGTCCCCTGGGAGATAGGTCAAAGATTTCACATTGAAAGAACTTGACAAATTCTTCGTAAGGAAACAGCATCTAGGACAGTATAATAACAAACCCAAAATGTAAGATGCTCTCAATGATTCAACAACAGAGTATATTAATGTAATTAATACAGGAAGGAGACCAGTTGTATTCATATATTACTATACTTAATAGGGAACCAACCTGTATCTTCATATGCTGATCAAGCCAAACTTCTTGGACATCAGGTCTGAGTTTGGTTGACTTCCTTAAACCCATCATCTTCATGATTCCCATCCCTGCAATCCCATTGCTTCCATTTGGCAAAATAGTATCTTGCCTTCTTGCAACTTCTGCAACACAAATATAAAGTTAGAGAAACTGGGAGGTACAGATAAAGAGTAATAATCCTAATAACCTACTCGATATATCTGCAATTGGTCCCTTCATCTCTTTCTCTGGGCATGATTGTTCACCAACCACTTTCAAGCATGGTTGTTCTCTATCTATTCTCATGCATGATTTTGGAGATTTAGAAAATCTGGTCCCTGGGGGATTTGGCACAATTTTTGCATTTATACTTCCATTGACTGCTGCCCTTTCAGGATTACAGTTACATTCTACAATTTCATCATAAAATTTACATTTAAGCATTTTGTCATTGTCATGTGCATTTGTCCCATATTTTGCTGAATATGATGAGCTTGAAGATCCAGAACTGCTTCTAAAGCTGATGAAATTGTGTTTTTTCAAAGATTCTTCAGCTGATTCAACAGAGTCACTCCTTCTAGACTGCAGAAAAAGTTTAGCATAATTATTTGAAATTGCATGATGATTGCAAAAGACCTATGGATAGAAAATAACAGACTTAGAAGTTAAGCACCTTATGCGTTGTAAAAGCCTTTTTTGTTGAAAAATTATTAGAAGAGGTTGAATTGGTAGCGCCAGTTCTTGGAATTTCTTCATGAGAATCACTTACGGTTGTATCTACTCTTGTTAACATTTCTCTGTTGGGTTTATGGGAAACCCGCTTGTCTACAATTCTTCTTTCCAGCATGGGCATTTGAAAAGTATCAACAGTTAAACAATCCGTGGAAGGAAAGGCACCGCTGGTTAATGAATGACAATTCATTGAAGGTGGTTTCTCTTTGCCAGCCTGCTTATTATTGTACCCAAATAACTGGGAGTTCAAGCTTTCATTAAGTAAAACAGAACTTTCAACTGAGGCATCCATGGGAGATGAACTAGAGATGGTAGTCTCCAACTGCTGGCATTCTTGCTTATGAACTTCCCTCCAATGAATTATCTGGCACCTTCCAGAACTGCACACACAAGTTAGAAAAATGATAACAAATTACAGTCAGTGTCAATGGGTGATAAATACATCTTTGATGCATCTTCTTTTCATGATTCTTCGTAATAAATAATAAATTGTAACTAAATGAACAGGCTAAGGAAAATTATAGGTAACAAGAAGAATGAAAATAATTTGTCAAAAATCAATGTAACCAGTCCTTTGAAATTCCATAAAAAAAAAAAACCTAATAAATATTGTTAATTGAGGAAACAAGACTTGAAGTAGAGTGAACTTATTCTGGATATATTGGTTTTAACAGGATTAAATGTTGTGGTGAAATTCGCCTTACTGATTTTGATGGTTACATTGACTAAGACCAAAGAAACCAAGAACAAGAATTTCCATCAACACTGGACATTAAGCATGAAATTCTATTTAAAAGATAATAAGTAATGATTTCACTTTCCTTGTCATGTATTGAGTGACTTGAAAGTTCATGGGAGACTGGTAACTGTTGGCAAATCAAGTTTTTAGGAAAGTTAGATTTTATTTTATTTTCTAAATCTGTATTTTCTGGTTTCCTAGTTTTGTATTTATTAGTAACTAAGTAGCTTTCTTATTTTGTAAATCTGATAACTAATTTTAGGGCAGAAAGGTAGGAATTAGTTTCCCTTTTTGTTTGTATAACTGCATATAAATTTGTACAGTTTTCTCATTAAGAAATACATAGGAAATATTCAACTTCATGGTATCAGGAACCTGGATCTTTCCTTAGGAATTTTTTTAGTGTTCCTTTTTTTCTTTTTCTTTTTTTGGGCCTTAATTGCCATTGGAAAACAAAGAAATGCACGGCCTTCATTGCAGACACAAAAGTTCTCAGATTTCCCTCAATCTTATTGCTAGCACTTTTTTCAAACCAGAATTTGATTAATCCTCATTGCTAGCAACTGTATGTTCCTAACCACTGCAAAGGAGATATGGGAGGTTGTAAGACATACATACTCCAAAGTTCGAGATGCTGCCCAGATATATGAGGTTAAGACTAAAATCACAACCACAAAACAAGGTATAGCATATCTGTGACTGAATGTTATAATACTATGAAGGGGTTATGGCTGGAGTTAGATCATTATCAAAATTTTAAGATGAAGTGTAGTGAAGATGTTGCAATGTTACAAAATTTTGTGGCTGGTCTCAATATGGAGTTTGACCAAGTCATGTCCAGGTCATTGGAAAGGAATCTTTACCATCTTTGAATGAGGTATTTTCAACAATAAAGGCTGACACAAGAGGAATTACACTGGCCCTAGCTAATGTTTAAGATACTTGTTCTTCATTCAACGTAGTTGCGACTTGGGAGTGTGTGAGATAACCTCTTTGTACATTTTGGGAAGTGTTGTTTTGGGGACAGTTTTTTTTAAAGATTGCTTTGGTATAATTTCTTATTATTTTTCCTCAAAAGCCTCTTTTTCGGAGGCTTTAGTGAATATGGACTACGTCATTCACTTGTACTCGGTTGGCTGACACAAGAGGAATAACACTGGCCCTAGCTAATGTTTAAGATACTTCTTGTTCTTTATTCAACGTAGTTGAGACTTGAGAGTGTGTGAGATAACCTCTTTGTACATTTTGGGAAATGTTGTTTTGGGGACAGTTTTTTTTAAGATTGCTTTGGTATAATTTCTTATTATTTTTCCTCAAAAGCCTCTTCTTCGGAGGCTTTAGTGGACTACGTCGTTCACTTGTACTCGGTTCCCTCTCTCTCTCTCTCTCTCTCTCTCTCAATATATGTATATAATTTTTCTCGACATAACTTATGTCCACGACAACGATTATTTAACGTTAAAGAACCACTTCTCTGAATTTATGAGGAGTCCCGATTCTAACATTAGAGAAGTGATTCTCTAACATTATATAACCATTCAATGGGACATAATCATTATATATATATATATATAACCATTCAATGTAACATTATATTTTTTACACTAATTCCAACTGGTTGGAATTTGTGATTCCGCACCTGATAATTCTTATATATATATATATATAAACATACATATAGACATATAGTCATATAGAAAAAATCAAGAAGTTCCTTCACAGCAGAAAAGGAACAGAATATACCAGTATCTAACAGACTTGCATCTGGAGCAGCGAGTTTTAGATGGAGCAAAGCATCTGGCACACACATGAACTCCACTTTTTGATGTAGACAGAAGAGGAATAACACTGGCCCTAGCTAATGCTTCTGCCTTAATAGATTCTTCAGCAGCCAGATGAGCTAGCAAGCTTGTTCTCTCCCTTTTCTTTGCAACCTCACTCCATTTTCCAAGTAAGATGTAAGCAACCAGAGGAAGCACAACCAAGACAAGAAATAGGGCAGGTACATCAGCTTCCCTCGGTTCAAGCATGTCCCCACCAACAAATTCATGTCCAGTTGTCTCTCAAAACCACTACCCAGAAGATAGTCTCTAAAGCTACAAGATTCCAATTAAATTAATATCTGGGTCAGCAACATGAATTCGCTATCTATTTAAGCCTGTCAAGGTTTCTGATTCATAACATCCATGAGGGTAGCAATCAGAACAAGAAAACTAATGTATGATTCTCAAGTATGCATAAACAATACAAAGCGAATTATCTGTTTCAGACTCAAAATATATCAGAGAAGAATAGTACAACTTAATCAAAAATAAGGAGTTCAACAAAAAGGAAAGGCTACCATTGCAATGTGAGTCCAGAAGTTCCATCCCTTGGTGACAACCTCAGCGTTGGCTCAATTAATATACACTAGTAATAGATCATTGATGAAAGGAAAGAGCTAACATAGATTATGACCAAAAGAATATCTACTACATATATGGGTTTCACCCCTTTACAAAGTCCATTGAGACACAGTTATTCCACATAGCATAGGCAGTGCCCAGGTTCTCACAACAAGCATTGAAGAGTATCCCTCAGAGCAATTTATGCAGATTACCCAATCATAGCAATTAAATGTCTAAACCACTGAACCCATTGTCAGCCCTCAAGTGACTTAAAAAGTATAAAACTATAGACTTTTATACATTCATTCTTTACTTTTTTTTTTTAGTTTTTGATCAATGTATGTATAAATTTTTATACATGCATTCATTATTAATTTATCTTCTTGACCCAAGTTGGGACCGACAAAATTTATTATCTAAAAGAGATTACTAATTTATCGAGTATTAAATTAGAGAGGTTATACTGTAGTACAACCCTAAAGTCCTAAACCCTCAAAGCTGTTAACAAGACTCTGGGTATCACCAAAGTTGCCCAGAACAAAGAAAAACCACACTCTGGATATCACAAGCAATAAGACTGTGAAGAAGTAATTGATTTACCTTGATAATAAAACTTATGTTTTCACACTGACTCAAGATATGTCCGATATATCTTTCTAGGACACCTAGAAACATGGAAACATGGACATTTCATCCCTTGAAATTCAAATCGAGTTCAACAGGGACAAATAATGATATCAAAAGAACAAAGAGAAAAAAAAAACTAATAATATATCCCATTTGAACATACCTAATGGTCAAAAAAGTATGTAATATTTCCACATAATGTTTACCCAGAAATGCACAATGCTAAACAATTCATAAAAATAAACATTTCCAATTAAGTATGAGATTTCAAGAAACAAGAAAATATAATAAAGAGAAGAACAAAACCCAATCGAGATCAAGCATTACTAATAAAATATATACAAGTTGGGTTTAGTTTGAACCACAGCATACCTCAACAAGAAGATAATAAATCTGAGCAAAACCCAATAACACTTTCTTTCTCCTCCTACTCCTCCTCCTCCTCCTGTATTTCTTGTCGCAAAAAGATACTTTGATTCCTGAGATGGGTAAGCGCACGGTTCAGTTTTTAGCTTCACTTCACTTCAGAATTCGTTTACACTCTCTCTCTCTCTCTCTCTCACTTATTAAGATTTGGCAATTTTCATGTACTTTATTTATTTTATTTTTTTAAGTACATTTTACTCGGACCCAAAACATGATACTTTTAAGAACATTAACAACGTGGCGTTAAATTATTTGGTGTAAGGTGACACAATTGGACCCCACTTTTTAGGATGATTTGAGTTGCGACGACCGAAGAGAAAACAGGGACGACATACCTAAAATTCAATAATTTCAATCATGTAATTTTAATATTAAAAATATCAACGATGTCATGATATCATAATTGGATATAATATTATTGATTTTAAAAATAAATAAGAAATTTAAATTGATATTGTTTGAGTATATAAATTAATCTTTTTCTCCTCAATACATACCAATATATTTATATTTGTGCATTACGTGAATTAGTGATTAGATATAAGTGAATGTTGACCGAATCAAAATAGATATATCAATGCACATCATGCTGTTCTTCGGCTTTGGTTTTGTTTTGCTTTTGTTTGAGTGGGTTGTTTGTGGAGGCATCTTGTGTTGGCTTTGTTTTTGTTTTCTTTTGGTCCGGTAGCGTATTTGTTTTGTTTCCTTTTTACCAACCTTTTTGGCTCTGTGAATAAAGTCTAGCCATTCAAAAAATAAATAAATAAATAAATAAAACAATAGTGCACAACGAGTAAAAAAAAAGATTATATATATGTAAGAATTTTCACATAAAAACCCCTAATACAAAATTATATAAAAATTCACTTTTCATCATTTTGATCAAAATCCAAATATTTATAGCTAAGGATATTTTTGGATAGTTTCAAAAGCAGTCTATACGTATACAAAGATGAATTTACAATTGAAATTGTTAACAATAGAGATAAAATTACCTTAATAAGCCCCCAGAGTGAAAAAGAAATAAAGAAAACCAACTATTCTGCAATACATCTAGGAGTAGTAATTATAGTAGTTCTTAGTCAAACAAGAGCAGATTTAGACACCAAAGCCCATATGTACCATTATGATGGTAGATTTAGCAATCATGAACAAGCTCAGTTAGCGACCGCAGAAGTGGACCTTAGAAATAAAATAGCAGTAGTAGGATGCCTCCCTGGTATAGATATAGATATAAAAGAATTCTGTAGTAAGATAAAGTTAAGCATACAAAGAAAAGGTTTTGATATGGATGGAGAATATAAAAATCTTAGGTTAAAAGATATTTGTTTTAGGAAGATGTTATAATAAATACCACAAGACGTTTAAGTTTATTAACAAAAGCATAGTTGAACATTTTCATAGTGAATATGTACAAATGCAAGTACCTAAAAAGCTTAATAAAAATGAATTGCAAGGATTAGGTGGTGGGCCATGAGCAGGGCTAGCCCTGAGCCATTGGAAGAGGTGCACCTGCCTTAGGCCCATAAAATAATGGTCCAAAATTTTCAATTTTTGTACAAACAAAATTACTTTCTTAGATTAGAATATGGTTATAGGCCTAGAATTTATGTTTTAAACAAAGGGGCTCAAATATTGTTTTTAAAAAATAGGCCCAAAACTAATTTGTACTAGAGTATCCCTAAAGGTCTTCCTTGGAGACCCCCTTATTTAAGGGTATATGTTATTGTAAGGGCCCATTAAATGAGTTTGTATTTCAATGATACTCTCTTAAATAACTCATTTATAATGTTTTATAATTATTTTATGTTGAGCCCACTTATTTTTATTATTATTTTATATACTCATAAACTATATTTCTCTTTTATATACAAAGCCCGCTTAATTTATAGAAACTGAATTCATCTCTTAATTAAATAAGTGAGCTCCACTAGATTTTAATTAAGAGAGTTATTAAGAGATTCCTTGGAGATGTAAAAATGCAGCTCCTCCCTTAATTAAGATAAGAGGCTTGATTAAGAGATCCTTTAGAGATGCTCTTAGTTAGCTTAGATTGCAGTTTTTTAAGCCAGTAAATTTGTGTCTTAATGGGGCCCAAAATATTTTTAAAAAAATAGGCCTAATGACAATACAACTGTTTTTGTTTTTGTTTTTTTTTTTTATGTTTTTTTTTTACGCAGGGCTAGCCATGGTCATGAGAGAGAATACATAACAACTTTTGGATTTTGATCAAAGCAATGAAAAATGAGTTTTATTTAATATTATATATAATAATTTTCTAGTCAAGTCTAATCCTGAATTTTTTGCCAAGATCTTCGGATTATCACATGTGAAGAAATTTGATGTTAACGGATTATGATAATCCTTAGGTCATAAAAAAAGACTTTAGAACTAGACCTGATTAGAGAATGACTATATATATATATATATATATATGCAAGGTGAAACCATAAACTTTTTTCTAGATAAGTTGCTATAAAATAATTTTGTTAGTAAAAGGTGTACTATTTAAAATTTTAAAAAATATATATATATATTTTCATTTTTATTGGTGAATTTTAACGGTACAAGAGAATTTTCATTAATTAAAATAAAATTAGTCGGTACATGTGCTTTGAACGTGGATAGACATATTTCTCAAACAAATAGATAATATCAATAGTTTTATGATATTTAAAATTGATTTTTGGTTGTGCCATTAAAAAAAATCTTTAAAAAATGTGCTAAAATTTAGATAGGTGAATCTCTATCATAAATAAAGTTAAAGTGAAAAAGAATGAGAAAGAGCAATGTCTACTTCCTTATTCTATCCAATTACAGTGATCAGTAAATATTGGCTTCAAGTACTTTAAGGCAAAATAATCAATAATCCATAATCCATGAAGAAATTTGTTATAATAACGTACTACCTCTTTGGCAGTATTCCTAAAGAATTCATCATTATTTTTTATGAAAAATGGGAAGTCAACACATGCATTCAACTATTGAAGTTGTCTAATATACTAGAAAGATAGTTTCATTCCAAGCAAATCATAATAGAAAACTTAAGAGTTGAAACCAACATTCTACTTTAACACTACATTGCCTACTTCAAAATTTGCATCCTTCATAAAAAAAAATTAATTAATTAAAAAAAATATATTTAAAAGAAGCAAATTTGAGGAATCAAAATACATTAGATTTGATAAGCCTACCAAGGTAGAGGAGCCCCCAGTAGGTATTTCCTGCCTGAAGATTCCTCACATTACAGAATACTGACAATTCAATAAATTTAACATATAAGGATTAAATCAATTCTTATTGTTAGCGTAGCAACAAAATAAGAATATTACATACAATGTTTTAGTTGGAGCTTCTTTCAATTCCAATATTCACTTTCTTCACATAGCAAGTCAGCATTCAAAGGCTAATTCTAAATGCAAAAATATATAAAGTGAATTATAACCTCTATTGTGATAGACCAAAGGACCAATAGATAATGCTCCCATATATCAATCCGCCATGCTCATTTTCCTACTCAATTACATTTTTTGTATATGGACGTAAAAAATGTAGAATTGCAACATATAGTCTCCTAAATTGATCTCTTACATAAGCTAATTCAAGCAAAAAGAAAGCTAGAAAGAAATACCAAGCCTGTTGTTAACATTCACTTTATTGATTTCATGAATCTAATAAAAAAAAAATACGACACTGATTAAAATCAAGGATCAAGATGTTAATGAATAGCTAAATGATAACAAAAAAAAATTACTGAGTATACTTTGGCCTGTTTTAGTTCATTTTCCTATTATTATACGTAAAAATATTAAGAATAGATTGATAATTACAAATCCTATATTTTACATAATTCAACATTAGACATATACACAAAGGCAAGAATACATGAAAGGTAGAGAAATTGAAGCTTTATGGACCTAACCTTGCCAGTAGTTTTTGGTTGACATGAAGAAACTATTATAGATTTAATCACTTCACATGATCAACAATTTTAACATATAAGCTATGTTTGAAAGTAGAAGTCACATCAGCATCAAATATTGAATAAATCTGCTATGTTTGAAAGTAGAGAATAGTCAAAATGAATGATCATAAAGATTTTTTTTTTTCTTGTGGCAGAACAGTATCATACATAATATAAGTTGCAATGAATTGTGTGCACTAACCTATGACAATCTATGGAATACATCTTTAAACACCATGTTAATTGTCTTGTTTGAAATATGACCTGCATCATCTATGATCAGAATTTTCAGTCCTTGTTTACTTTTAACTCTCGAGAGAGCCACATACAATTGCCCATGGCTGAAAACAGGTATTGGAAGGAGAATTCCAGCATGGGAGAGAGTTTGTCTTTGACTTTTATTTATAATCATGGCAAGACACCTAACCAAAGGAAATTGTCCCCGTTTGATTTTAACCGGCAGCGTATGACTTGATGGCCTTATGGTCATTCATAGGATTAGGATAATCTAGCCTATGTTGTTACCAGAAAGAATCTTAGATTCAATTACATGGTTACCTAATTTCGTAATTAGCAACCTCATTCCATTGCATAACATTTGATTGATCCATGTTCCTTAATAGCATCACTGGCACACCAACCTTAAAGTTTAGCTTATGATTTGGAAGTCCATAAGCTGTAAAAGTATTAAAAATATCATAGGAATAGGTATATTTCTCATTTTCGAAATTTGCATCTTTCTTGCAAATGGTGTCTGAACTTAAGTAGGTTTTCTTATCTCCGGGAATGATATTAAGTATTCATTGAGCATTGCAACATCTATAAGTGTAGAAGATATAATTGCATGTTCTTGAAAAAAAATTAGGATCAGTGCTGGTCTCTAAGAATTTCGGATGAACAAATTCTACCAGTTTAGCATGCCCATTTTCTTGGTCTTTAATCAACATTTCACCTAGAACTTTTATGGTTGCTTCACCATCAAAATCCTCTCCAACATCTCCATTTCCAATTTCCAATTGTCATTTAGAAAATTCTCTCATGTCGTTTAAATTCTGGTTAGATGAACCATTTTGAAGCCTCATGTTTTTTGTCAATGTCAAAACCTTACAATAATCCCACAAATGCGACGAATTTGTTGTTACATGTGAAACTAATAGTGCATGGTGTGTATAAAACTATTTAGGAGGGAGGGAGGGAGGGGGTGAATAGATTTTAAACGATTATTACTAATTTTCGCAATTAGTCAATATTACGAAAATACCACAATCTAGTCAAAACAATAAATCAAGTATGCGGAATTTTAAATAACATTTGATTTTTACGAGGAAACCTTCAACAAGGAAAAACCACGTGCTGTTATGTGCACCATACACGAACCTCGAATTCACTAATTGCAATGGTGTTTACAACCTAGGTTGACCTCAACTTCTCATGGTCTATAACCCACCACTACTACCCGCAAGCTTTAAAAGTGAACCTAGCCCAATTTGCTAGCGGCCTATGCAACATTAGCCACAAGTCTCAATTCTCAATGAAGAGATTAAGCAACCTAAGTGAATATGCAAAGATATTCAAATATGCAAATAATGCTAGGTTACACTAAATGCTTATCTAGGATTATTAAATGTCAATTAAATCAATTCTAGATATTAATTGCTATATGACATGACATAAAGTATATCTATAATAAGTTATGTGAGATATGTCAATCCTAGGTATAGCTATCAAAATACAACACTCAAACATTCAAAACATAATCTCAGTTTTGTATGTAGAAATTACTCTAAGAACATACAAGTAATAAATGAGATAAATTGCTAAGTAAGAACACTAATTATGTAAGATAATAGTGAACAACTAACCATAATATGTGTGTTGAAGAAAACCCATGCACTAGCACATACTAGATGATCCTAGATGATGATTGATGTACATGGAAATGAATTTATAGAATTAAAGAAGCAATCTTGATGCATTTTCTCTTAAAGAGTGTATTGAAAGAAAGTGACATAATGGTGTATTTATAGAGGCCAATGAAAAGCATGGTGAAAATACAAGATTGCCCCTGAAACTTACATTTCGACGGTTTCAAAACCGTCGATTCAACCGTCGAATTGATCCCAAGAGTGCAGCGGAGCAACGACAGTTTCATGACTGCTACCAAATAGCTGATCTTGAGACAAAGATATTTATTTCAATCAGGTCTTGAACGGCGGTTTCGTGGCTGCCAATTTGAATCGCTGAATTGAGATCGAGAGATGAAATCAATCGGGTTTAAACGGCGATTAAAAATCACTGAATCAATCTAGAGACTTCTGGAATCAAACGACGGTTTCATTCGGCAGTCATGGCCACCAATCAAACCACCGTTTCACCAATTGTGGTGAAACCAAATGAGAAGCCAATGGCATTCTCCAAAGGCGATCCTTGCTCGGAAGTTTCTGAACTATGTTTGTGAAACGAATTACTCGACACACTAACACACAACAAAACACAACAACAAAGTGCAAGTGTGATAGGTGACATGTGAAAAGAATGCACACAAGAACAATGTATACATATGCAACCAAGACAAATGTGTGTGTGCAAATAAATCTCTTCAAAGAAAACTAAGCACTAGAGATATACATTTGGAGTGCTTATCACCTTGAGGTCTTAAAAGGGCATTGAGCTTGATCATCAACAATTAAGCTACCCTTACATTTCAAACCCCAATTGCGGTTTGTCACCAAAATAAGCCAATCAAACTTTGAGGAACTTACAATCTCCCCCTTTGGCTATTTCGTGACAAAACTACCACTTACATTGATCCTCACAACAAAAATAGAAACTAAAGGTCAACAATGATTTTCTACAATACAAAGAGATATTTAAAAGATAAAAACTTTAAGTCTTAAATCTCTTGTAGAACAACCAATCCTTCAAAACAAAGTTTCTACACTTTCCAATACAAGTGCAATGTGAGATGATCAAGTGAATTGAAACAAGCATTTGCATTTCAATAATTTAAGCACAACATCATGCAATGTATGTGTAATGCAATGCTCCCCCTCAATTAGTAAACTCCCCGATAAGCGAATTTGCTACTACAATTCCCTCTACATACTACTCCCCATTTTAGTCATGATATAGGCAAAGGAGTATCCATAACCGGGTCAATTTAGCAAAGAGAGATAGTAGCATACTATACATTTACATATTCATATAATCCACTTTATGCAACTCAATTAATTAGAGAGAAACAAAGAGATTTATTTTATGAAAAATGTGTGATTAAGATGCTTTGCATGCAAGACATGTTGCATTTAAATCCAAAAATCAATGGTATTTGACTAAGCAAATGACAAAGGTTTCCTAAATAATTCAAACCAATTTCACCATTTGTGATGAGTAAAGCAAGGATATAGAGTTATCAATCATTCAATTTTAATGAGCAACTACATCCAACTTTATATGCTAAACAAGGCACGAGTGAATCTTTGCACCTTATTTGATTTTTCCGGGTATGAAACCCGTATGATAGTAGCCATGTTCAACAAATAAAGAAAGAGAGACATTGGATTTTTAAAATCCTTAGAATGGATACAAGATCCTTTATTCATTTGAGTCTCATAAGCTTTTCACACATAATTTTGCATTTTGGAATTTGCAATCAACAATCATGTTTTTCGTTTTTATGCATATCATTTGAATTCATGCTTTTTATTTTAAGCATGTCATTTGAAGAATCATCATGTCATGGAGATCATTATAGGTCATTTAACAAGTACTCCCTAAGAATATCCCATAGTCCAAAAAAGCATGTTTGAACATAAATAAGACATGGATTGCAAATGAAGCAAAGCTCACACTTATTGAAGAAAATATAATATAAGCATATGTGCAACCAAGATACTCAAGCAATTAATAGAGAAGCATAATATTTTTCAAATTTTTGCATGCGACAAGTATGCAGTTGCTCTCTTTGCTTGAGTTCCCCATATGAGGTCAATATCCAAACCATATAAAGTCACAAGACATATTCTAATAGATCTACTAAGTGCATGAAACCTAGTTGCATTTAAGGGTATAGTAAATAAGTCCGCTAGTTGATCATCAGTACCTACATGTTCAAGTACTATACATTTGTTCTTAACTAGTTCTCTTATGAAATGATGATGGATGTCAATATGCTTAGTCCTAGAGTGTTGTACCGGATTCTTGGAAATATTAATTGCACTCATGTTATCACAAAAGAGGGTTAGAGTACCTTGATTTAATTTGTAGTTGACTAACATTTGCTTCATCCATAGGAGTTGTGTGCATCTACTCTCTACGGCTATGTACTCGGCTTCGACCGTGGACAAAGAAATTGAATTTTGCTTCTTGCAAAACCAAGAGACTAAGTTGTTCCCTAGGAAAAAGCAACCACCCGATGTGCTCTTCCTATCATCGCAATTTCCTACCCAATCCATATCACTATGCCAACTAAGCTAGCATTAGTGTCAAAAGAGTACCCAATCCCATAATTGGATGTTCCAATCACATAGTGAATGATTCTCTTAACATAAGAGAGATGAGACTTCTTAGAATCCGATTGGTACCTAGCATATAAAAGATATATCGGGCATACTTAAGGTCAACTAAAGCAAGCTACCAATCGTGCCCCGATATAGAGTTTGTTCAACACTTTTTCCACTAGCATCCTTGCGTAGCTTCAAAGTGGTACTCATGGGTGTATCACAATATTTGGCATTTTCAAGACCAAACTTCTTCACTAGGTTTTTAGCATATTTAGCTTGGGTTATAAAAATCTCATCATTTATTTGCTTAATTTGTAAACCTAGGAAATAACTAAGCTCACCAACAAGACTCATCTTAAATTCATGAGATATAACATCAACAAATTGTTGGACCTTGGTGTTGTTAGTTGAGCCAAATACAATATCATAAACATAGATTTAAGCTATAAATAACTCATAGATTTGGTCTTGTCAACACTACCCCTTGTGTAGTTATTATCAACAAGAAATTGAGTGAGGCGCTTATACCAGGCTTTCGGTGCTTATTTCAACCCATACAGAGCCTTCTTGAGGCGATAGACATGGTTAGGGTGATATGCATCCACAAACCCATTGGGTTGCTCAACAAACACTTCCTCTTGCAAAAAGCCATTGAGGAAGGCACTATTCACATCCATTTGATGCAATTTGAACTTGTGCACACAAGATATAGACAAGAGAAGCCTAATGGACTCTAAACGGGCAACGAGAGCAAATGTCTCATCAAAGTCAATACCCTCAATTTGAGAGTACCCTTGTGCTACAAGCCTAGCCTTGTTACACACCATGTTGCCATCCTTATCGGATTTGTTCCTATATATCCATTTGGTGCCTATGACATTAGTGGTTTAGGCCTAGGAACTAGAGTCCAAACATCATTTCTTTCAAATTGGTTTAGCTCTTCTTGCATGGCAAGAACCCAAAATTCATCATTGAAGGCTTCGTCAACCTTTTTAGGTTCAATTTGAGAGGTGTAGCATGTGTAGCTAATTAGATTGGCTATTTGACGCCTAGTCCTAACACCCTCATTCACATATCCTATAACATCATTATTTTTATGGAGATGTCTAACCCATGGAGTGGGTTCTTTATAGTTCAAGAGAGGAAATCTATCAATGAGTTGTGTGTTCTCTTCATCTAGGTTAAACCTCATATCTATAGAAGTCTCCATAACTTTCTCCAAAGGAGAATCATCTACTACAACAACCTCCTCTTCATGGTCACTAGACTTGAGCCTATTATCATCAAAGACAACATTTGATGATTCCATAACGCTTAGAGTTTTCAAGTTGAAAACTCTATAGGCTCTACTATTCAAGGCATAACCAATAAAAATACCCTTATCACTCTTAGCATCAAATTTACCAAATTGATCACGATCATTTAAAATGTAGCATTTGCTTCCAAAAGTGTGGAAGTAGCTAACACTTGGCTTTCTACCTCTCCATAACTCATATGAGGTTTGCCTAGTACCAGGCATTAGGAAGACTCTATTTCCTATATAGCAAGCTGTATTGACGGCTTCGGCCCATAGGTTCCTAGGGACATTGTAGCTAAGCAACATCACACCGGCCATCTCTTAAAGAACCCTATTCTTCCTTTCAACAATTCTATTTTGTTAAGGTGTCCTAGGAGCTGAAAACTCATGGGAGATGCCTAAGCTATTGCAATAGCTTTCAAAGGTGGCATTCTCAAACTTCCTCACATGGTCACTTCTAATCCGTTTAATGCTTTTAATGTTAAAGTCTTTTTTATTTTCAATTTTTTTGCAAAGCATTTTAAACTTATCAAAAGTTTCGGATTTTTCTCTAAGAAAATATGTCCATGTAAACCTAAAGAAATCATCTACACAAATAAAAATGTATCTCTTTCCACTTAAACTCACAGTTTGCATGAGACCCATAACATCCATATGGAGAAGCTCTAAGGGTTCCTTGGTGGAGAGATACTTGCCCTTCTTGTGCATGCTTTTGGTTTGTTTTCCTTGTTGGCAAGGTCCACCAACTCCATTGACTTTCTTCCCAAGCTTAGGAAGGCCACGCACAACATTGAACTTATCTAGGATTCATAAATCCTCGTAGTTCATGTGGTCAAGTCTTTCATGCCACAACTCTATTTGCTCATCCTTGGACATATTACAAGAGACAACTCTAGTCTCAAGACAATAGCAATTGTCGCTAGATCTCATAACTTTCAATAAGGCTTGTCCATCGAGCTTTAGGATTGAGCAATCATCTTTACTAAACAAGACGGAAAATCCTTCATTACTAAGATGAGAAATGCTTATTAAATTAGCTTTCAAGCCATCAACATATAAAACATTCGATAAAGAAGGTAATCCGGGAATGGAAATGGTTCATTTCCCTACAACTCTCTTTTTGGATCCATTACTAAAGGTGACACATCCTCCTTACTCCAAGAATCCTCCTTCCTTCAAGACAAAAGTCTCGAAGAAACTTTTGTTTCCTGTCATGTGCCTAAAGCACCCACTATCTAAGTACCAAAAATTAGAAGAATTTGCCTTCAAGGCAATTTGAGTAACATGGCAAAAATAAGCATCTCTTCTAATCCACTTAGGTGAGACACTTTCTTTCCTAGTGGTCAATGGCACATGGGCATTAGATGTCCTAGGATCATGCAAATTAGTTCTATTTTTCCTAGAGACATGCATCTTGGCTTTAGCCTTTTTCTTTCCTATCATGCTTTCAAATCTACGCATTTTGATATAATGAAAGCAATTTGGTCTTTTATGACCATCAATACCACAAAAATGACATGTAGGAATAAAGTTAGGAATCATACCCTAACTTTGAGGATGCATTAGAGCCTTCTCATGTCTTTGTGGTTGTCTTGGTTGTTGATAAGGATCTCTCCTTCTTTGTTGTTGACCAAGACTTGGTTGCTTCGTTAGTTGAGCTTGCAAGATAGGTCTCTTCCCTTGATGGACTTTAGGTTTAGGGAAGTTAGCTTGATGAGCTATTGTAGGATGAGCTTGAGGAGGAGTTCTTGGAGCCACCTTCACTTGAGCACTTCTTGAACACTCTCCTAAGTCAATTTTCTTCCCAGGTAATTCACGAGGAGGAGATTCCTTGAGGTTCATGCTCTTGACAAATACGGTCTTGCTTGGAGTGGAGGACATCTTATCATCTTCAAACCCAAGACCCCTCTTATCACTTGGCATTTTTCCAACATCTAACATGTGGTCAAGTTCTTTATTGCTAGAGCCCATCTTGGCCATCAAATATCTAACATCTTCAAGCTCCCTCTTCACTCCTTTTAGATAAGTCTAACTCTTTTCTTAGCTTATCTTCATCCTCCATAGTTCTCACCACTTCTTCACTTAAGTGGTTAACTTATGTTGAGAGCTCTAGGTTTTCTTCATTCAATCTTCTAATTTCTCTCTGGTTGAACTCTCAAACTTGACTATGTAGTCTTGGAGGTCCATCCTATCCACATTTCCATTTGTGGAGTGAGATGAAGAGCCATCATCACTTGAGTCATTTTCCTCTTGACTCTCATCATTTTCTTCACTAGCTCTTTTGCTATTGTGGGAAGAGGCAAAGACTATGAAGTTAGCCATGAGTTCTTTATCATCTAAAGACTCATCTCTCTCATCGGAGTCATCACTTCCACTCCAAGTGGTGGCCATCACTCTCCCTTTCTTGTTCTTCAAATTTCCACAATCAGGAGCAATATGTCTTATGCCACCACACTTAAAGCATTGGATCCCCTTCCTTTCACTCTTCTCTTGCCTAGGCTCAAACCTCTTAAAATGAGTCATTTTCTTCAAGTTTTGGCCCTTAGATCCAAAGCCCTTCTTCTCGGTCTTAATAAATTTCTTGAACCTTCTCATCAACAAGACTATATCTTCGTCTAAGTCATCATTTTCCTCTTTCTCAACCTTGGAGGCTTTCAAAGTAATTCCCTTTTGCTTTTTAGGAGGTGTGGAGGTAGGACCTTTCCTAGATGCATAGGCTAGAAGCCTCCCAATCACCTCACCCCGTTTCATATCTTTATAACTACTATTCTCCTCTAAAGCCGTTACCTTGGACTCAAATCTATCGAGGAGAGATTTCCATAATTTTTTGCTTGATTCTTCTATCCGAATAAGGATCACCAAGTTGATGACTTTGGTTGACTATGTCCATTAACTTGATCTCAAAATCATTTAAGCACTCATTCTCGTCTATCCTTAGCATCTCGAATTGAGTTTGAAGAACTTGCGAGTCCTTAACCACTTCAGTTCCCTCATGTGCAACTTCTAGGATGTCTCATGCCTCCTTAGCTATCCTAGTGTTTTGAATCAATTTATATTGATTCTCATCCATTGCACATACAATGGCATGCGATGCCTTCTTATTCCACTTAGATGCTTCAAACTCTTGCGCGTTCCATTGCTCCTTAGACTTGATACCATCCTCTCCTCCACCCGTAGGAGTCATCATCGGTGATGTGTAGCCGTCTTCACCCGCCATCCATGCCCTATCATAGATTTAGCAAATGTACGACTCCATCTTGCCTTTCCAAGAGGCATAATTCAACCCGGTGAGTAAGGGGGGTCTCGTGCTAGAAGCACCCTCGTTGCCACCACCATTTCCAATTTTTCCACTCATAGTGTTTATAAATGAATAAAATGAATGCAAATGTATAAAAGATAAAAAATCACATAAAATGCAAAACACACCAAAATGAGCAAATGATCACCTAAGTCTATCTAGAAACCAGCTCTTATACCACTTGAAATTAATAATTCACGGTGTGTATAAAACTATCTAGAGGGGGGTGAATAGATTTTAAACAATTATTACCAATTTTCGTGGTTAGTCAATATTACGAAAATACCCCAATCTAGTCTAAGTAATTAATCAAGTGTAAAGTGCAGAATTTTAAATAACACTTGATTTTTACGTGGAAACCTTTAATAAGAGAAAACCACGGGCTGTTATGTGCGCCATACACGAACCTCGAATCCACTAATTGTAATGGTGTTTACAACTTAGTTTGACCTCAACCTCTCACGGTCTATAACCTATCACTACTACCCGCAAGGCTTTAAAAGTGAATCTAGTCAAATTTACTTACAGCCTAAGTAGTCTTAGCCATAAATCTCAATTCTTAATGAAGAGATTAAACAACCTATGTAAATATGCAAAGATATCAAAATATGCAAATAATTCTAGGTTATACTAAGTGCTTATCTAAGATTATTAAATGTCAATTAAATCAATCCTAAATATTAATTGCTATATGACATGACATAAAACATAGCTATGTGAGATATGTCAATCCTAGGTATAGCTATCAAAATGCAACATTCAAACATTCAACACATAATCTCAATCTTGTATGTAGAAATTACTCTAAAAACATACAAGTAATAAATGAGATAAATTGCTAAGTAAGAACACTAATTATGTAAGATAATAGTGAACAACATACCATAATATGTGTGTTGAAGAATACCTATGCACTAGCACATACTAGATGATCCTAGATGATGCTTAGATGATGATTGATGCACATGGAAATGAGTTTAGAGAATTAAAGAATTTTCTCTTAAAAATCTCTCTTTCTCTTTTAGGGTTCTTGATTATTAAAGAGTGTACTGAAAGAGAGTGAGTTAATGGTGTATTTATAGAGGCCAATGAAAAGCATGGTGAAAATACAAGATTGCCCCTGAAACTTACCGTTTGACGGTTTCAAAACCGCTGATTCAACCGTCGAATTGATCCCGAGAGTGCAGGGGAGCAACGGCGGTTTCATTCGGCGGTTTCATGATCGCGACCAGACCACCGATCTTGAGACCAAGATATTTATTTAAATCAGGTCTTGAACGGCGGTTTCAATCAGCGGTTTTATGGCCACTGAATTGAGACCGAGAGATGAAATCAATCAGGTCTAAACAGCAGTTTAAAAAGGCGGTTGAAAACCGCCAAATAAATCTAGAGACTTCTGGAATCAAACGACGGTTTCATTCGACTGTCTTGGCCGCCGATCAAACCACCGTTTCACCAATTGTGGTGAAACCAAAGGAGAAGCCAAGGGCATTCTTTGAAGGTGATCCTCGCGCTAACCAAGCACAATACCGTGCATGCGCAGACATTTCCGAACTATGTTCATGAAACGAATTACTCGACACACTAACACACAACAAAACACAACAACAAAGTGCAAGTGTAAGTGTGATATGTAACATGTGAAAAGAATGCATACAAGAACAATGCATACATATGCAACCAAGACAAGTGCGTATGTGCAACTAAATCTCTTCAAAGAAAACTAAGCACTAGAGATATACCTTTGGAGTGCTTATCGCCTTAAGGTCTTGAGAGGGCCTTGAGCTTAATCATCAACACTTAAGCTACACTTACATTTCAAACCCCAATTGTAGTTTGTCACTGAAATAAGCCAATCAAACTTTGAGAAACTTACAACATGCACTATTTCTTGCCTACCACCATGAGGAATAACTGGTAATATTCTCCTGAAGTCGCCTCCAAGAACAACAATTTTGCCTCAAAATGGTTCTTCATAACTATTAGGATTGGAGAATTTTAGGATGTCTTTTAAGGTGCTGTCCAATGCTTTGAAACAAAATCTATGTATCATTGGAGCTTCATCCCATATAATCAATTTTTTCTTTGACAACAATTCAGCTTGAGTAGGTCCTTACTTGATGTTGCAAGTCGAATCTTCATTTATTTGGATTGGTATTGAAAGTCTAGAATTAACTGTTCTTCCCCCAAGGAGCAAGAGTGATGTAATACCACTTGAAACAACATTAAGAGGGGTATATTGAATTAGGATTTTCCAGGACATTTAAAGACTTATAAATCCAGGTGTATTCAATTCGGATATTTAAAGACTTTAAAAGAGTCTATATTAATCAAATGTTATTCAATTAAGATTTTTATGGACTTTTAAAGGGTTCTTCCAAATTCGGGTGTATTGAAGTGGGACTTTAAAAATGTCTGCAAAACTCAATGTGTATTTAATTGAAACTAGATTTTAAAGGATTTTCTTAGGTCATGGATTTTGGTGGACTTGATGGTGAGAGGTATAAATATAAAAGGCCATAACAAGTCCAGCCTTCTCCTCAACGATTTTGAATTTTTCTTGTTGCTCGGGTTCATTGCTTTTATTTTCATCTCTTTCATGATTGAACTTCTAGAATATGCTAGGTTATGATTCTTGATATGCTTAACTTGATGAAAGTAGAAACCATGATGATGATTTATAGCCTGTTCAATTGATAGTAGGGGGTTATTAGTTTTTATGTGTTTTCAAAATATACAAAGGCTTGCTCCACCCCTATATTTTGACAAATGGCTGAATTCGTAAATTTATTTGGGTGGTTTCTTCTATCTAGAAAATTATGAAAAATTATATATAGATAGAATGGTATGTCTACTATTATTGTAAAAATTTTCTTGATTTATAAATGAGTATAAAAATTGTTATAACTTTTGGAGTGGACAAAGGTTAATATTGATTTTTGTAGGACAGATTCAGGAAATAAGAAAAGAATGAATGTTTTCTTATACAAATGATCATGGATTAAATTGATAATTTTCTTGTAGCATTTTATATATATCTAGATTATCCATGTCATGTTTTGTAAGATTTGGAGCTGTAGAGAATAAATTAAAAATCGTGGATCAAAGGGTGGTTAGTTGTGACAAGGTTTAGGTTAGGATTATACTTTTTTGTATAACTTTGTTTGGTTATTTGATTAGTTGATGAAATATACAATCATAGTTAAATTTCCTAAAGCATACCTACAGTGGGGGTGGGGGGGGGTGGGTGTTTACACCTTTTCAACCCCTTGAAACAAATTTAATGTTCTTCAAGATAGCTTTCACAACAACACATAAATCATACATACATGTATAGACAAGATAATCATGTGATCATTAAAGCATTGTCTATATATCAACATGTAACAAGAGGAAGAATAATATTAAAAAAATAATAACAAAGAATACTTGTATTTCTAATAATGTTCAATGTGCTACAAGTATCAATCAAAAATATAACTATACAAAAGAATCAATGAACAAAAGAATTATATATACAACTATGATCAAAATGAATTGCTTACAAATCATACTTAACAAAAATCTTGTCTCAAGATTTATCACAAGTGAACATTATGCAACAAGATAGAAACATACACATATACAAATATAAAAGAGAGAGATAGAAAGAATTGACACATGAGATTTTTTAACGTGGTAAAACCTCCAAGGAGAAAACATCCACGGGTTGAACTACAACCATTAGGTACTATATATATTGGATGATAGATTAGAAATTCCTCAAAAGTGACCAATCATATGATCTACTTCCTATTGGAGTCTATGTCTACCCAATCCCTATTGGTAGATATGAAATCTCTCACTAATGCGGAACCACCATATATTGGACTCCATCTCTAGCCAACATCGTTGGAAGATTAGAAATTCCTCAAGAGACAATGCATATCCTATGCAACACTCTCTATTGGAGTCTATGTCTAACCAAACGCTCGAGCCTACCAATAATGTAGCCAATCCCTATCCAATGCACTCATTCCTCTAGAGAGCCTCTCATGCATAGTTATTAGGACCTTCCCGATTCTAGCCATGACTTCTTGCTCGGTTATCTGGATCTCTTGTCCTAACCAAGACTTCCTCGCTTGACTATCCGGACCTCTTGTCCTAGTTAAGACTTCTTGCCTTTTACAAGGACTTCCTAGTGTGATCAATGAATGCAAATGATGCAAACAAGCAAATTCAACATAGAACATGTGATCAATACATTCCATGGAAACTAGACTTATTCATGTGAGAACACAAGTCAAAATAGTCTAGTTATACAAATTGAATTAAAACCTAGAGCATGTGAAAACACCTAACACATGTGGCTCATAGTTTCATTCACAAATCTAATACTTGAATAAATCATATTCATGAAGCACATATTCAAGATATTAGAAACATACACAAAAATGCTAGAATTACAAAATGTATTCAATAAATATTCTAGCCAAAGATTTAGAGCAGAGATAAAATGATAAATTAATTAAATTCTAGATAGCTCTAAAAACAAATACACATATACTAATCTTAGATTTGTTCAATTAAGGATCAAAGAACATTTCAAGGTTATTGATCATAAAATATATCAATACAATCACAAATAACCCTAGATATCAAACTAATCACAATACAACACTCAAACATGTGAGAAACTAGAATACTAAAAAACTAGTTCACATTTGTCTCTAATTAAACTTGATAAGGTTTAATTATGAAGCTATCTTTGTCAGTAGCATTCATCAAATATACATACACATATAAAAGAAGAAACCCCAAGGTAATTGAAGGTTATAAAAGAAGAAAACACAAAGATAGGTCAACTACCTATGATTCACGAGCTGGTTCGGTTTTGAAGGCAAAGCTACCAAAAAACATGATCGAACAACTGCCAAACCACTTGAAAAAGGTAAATGACTTGATTACAAAGATTTTCCAACTTGAATCACTCAATTCCAACTTCGTATGAGAAAGTTATGGTGTTTGGAAGATGAGAAAGTTTGAGAGAGTGAGGGGCGTGTGAGCCTCATGGGGCAGAGAGGCTACTTGGGCATAAGGCTCACGGCCTCCTCACGTGCCTCTCTAAGCTTGGCTGTTCCCTCTCGCTCATCTCGTGTTCTTCGGCTGTATTTAGGCCTCCAAACTCCTATTTTAAATCCGTCTTCGGATTATGAATCGTGACTCCCTCACGCACGTGGACGACTATAAAACTTTGACAAAAGGTTGAGAATTCGACTCAGAATATGACGACAAACACAACACAACGTATGAGAACGCAAAGTAGCGTAGCTTTTTAGTTTGGACTCGAAACCTAATGAGTGAGTAACCGAAATGACCAGGACTCAATAATGAATCAAATGAGATCATGTTCAAGTCCAAAAACAATAAAACTAAAACAAATAAACACAAAGTCACACACGTATGCCATTTCCATGACATAGTCCTAGAACATGCAAATCACAAAGTTTATCAAATTAAATCTAATACATGTGCATACACAACCAAGTGTGTGAAAGTGTTATACCAATGGTGTAAAACTATGTAAGGACACAAATGAATGCCATGTGTGTGTGTGCCTATGCCTTGTAAGAGGAAAGAGGTCTATTATACCTTTGATGAGTAATGTAGCCATTTTGCATGAAGAGTTGCCAAGTACTTCTTAAAGCTTCAATCTTCATCAATCTAAGATAACTAAACATTACAAGATAAACACCGTTTTGATATGGAATACATGCCAACACAAACCAAAATCTTAATAGTTTATTATTGTTTGTTTATATGATTAGTTGAATAATGATGAGAATCAGTGAAGATGAGTTATGAATGTTGAGTATTTTCCTTTTAATTTTGCTCTCAAAATTTTTATAAACTATGTCACTCTTTTTCATTTGTGATTGACTTTAGTAATTGAGTGGAAATTATTTTCGATTTTTTTTTGTGTGCAACGTTATTCATACGTGAAGTTTTATGTATTCATATATATTTTTTTGTTGGGTTTATCATTAAAGTTGAGATCTTTGTGAAAATTAAGTTTTTGAATGGAGCTTCTCTTCAGCTGATTGATTGGGTCATATACTGGTATAATTCATTAATCTATAATAGAAGTCTAAGATAACAAATCCATGAAAGTCTAATCCATAAAAGTCAAAGATAGATGTCGAAACAAATCAATGAAAGTCTATGTGGATTTATAAAAGTCTGTAGAAATCCATGAAAATCTATCACATAAAAAATGTCTTTAAATATTCTCAAGAATCCTAATTAAATAGCCCCCCTAAGTACAATTCACTCCATTCAATCGAAAGGCTGCTAATAGCATTTTCCAAATAAAAGTCTTCCCAGTTCCACCAAATCCATATAAAAAGAAGAAGTCTCATTTATTCTCAAAAGCAGTTGACAATATCTCATCGTAATTTTTTTTTTGCTCAATAGTAAAACATGATAAATGCTTCTTGTGCAGCTCTGTCAATGAAGCTCTATCATAACTCAACTCATCAAGAATCAACTTTTTATGAACTTCAGACAATAATACTCCAGATGGAAAAGGCATAGTAGCATAATCTCAAAGACTTTTTCCATTACCATGAAGAATTTTTTCAACTTCAATGAGGGCATTATTTTTTATCTCTTCATCACTCATAGTTAAATCTGAAATCAATATTAGATACTTACAAGTTATTTAGGAGAAGAAAAGAAGAAAAGAAATTCATTAAAAAATATTTATCTTAAAAACAAAAATGAGTACACAAACATACCTTGACGGCTTGTCACTCTTTTTTAATGATGAAGAATATCATCATACAATAATTTCCAACAGTTCTCCCAAACAAACTCATGTCTAGTCATACTATTAGAAAGTAACAAATTAGTAAAAAAACTTTTAATGTAATGAGCAGAGCCCAAGAAACTTGCCTATTTTATGCTATCAATGTACCCTTTGCTATCATCCAACAAACCCAAACAGTAACAGACATCTTTGAATGAAGGATACTCTACTTTATTCATTATTCTAATATCTTCATACCGTGTGCAGCCCTTTTAGAAATTTATCAATATTCTTAGATAGAAATCTTCTCCAGTTCCAGGGGGTACATGATTAATTCTTCCAATAGCAAAGCCTTTTTTTCTTCTTGTCTTCTTTGTAAATAAACTTTGTTGGAAATTCAAAATAGGTTAGGTTCTTAATTCCTCATATTTCTTGTTTGCCCATTATCCAAGCTTCAAACATCGATTTCTTAGTATCACCTTTCTTTAGAACATCCTCAATTGAATCACCATCCTTAAAAATGACTGTTTTTTTTTTTCTTGTGGAAGATGAAATGACATCCTTTGAACAGAGGGTTATCTATAATGAATTTCGAAACCAAAATCGTCCAAACAAATCCATATGCTGATACATACCTACATTAAAAAACATACATAATGAATATTAATAAAAAAAATAAAAAAAAAGCTCCATGAACCCAACAAAACTTATACATACCTATAATCATAGTATTTTTAGATTTCATCCGTAGTTCTAGATTTGTCACAATTTGTAGATGAATGAGAAAAAGTTGTAGTAACTCGATCATTCCCTTTGTGAATATATTTGAACAGATATTTAATAGCACTGGTTTGGCAAGTGTACTCAACATTAATATGAGCTTGGTACTTTAAGAAAAGTTTCATGTTATAAGGAACGACATAGTGATTGTCTAGTTCAATGCTTTTTTTCTTGACAATTCTACCATCATCTCTCCTTCTATAATAAGGAAAGCCTTTTTCATCAATTATGGTCCTTGACGTGAATTTTTTAGGAAAACGTTTCGAGCACTATTTCCCATCCTTTATCTAAGGAGAATTGAGATTTGCTTGTCGACATGGTCCATGCATCATATAAGTCTCAATAGCTGCAAATAGTGTAGGATCCTCTTTTTCATCGGGGTTACAATTGAAATCATTTTATCAATGTCACCGCTGGACTTGGCTTTTCAAGAATATGAGTATGAGGAAGACCCCGTTTTTGAAACTCAATCGTACAAACATAAGTTTATATAACAATTATAACAATTAACATGTTAAAAGTAAATAAGTAAAGACAAAAACAATTTAACAATGAATCATAAATAACATTATTGTTTGCTAAGAAGAATATTGAAATTAGATATATATATATATATTATTCTTGACAACCTCCATCTAAATTAAAGAAGATATGTATATCAAAGGTGTAAAAAATCTAACTTGTATCTTTAAATAGGATACATATATTAAGATAATGAAATTGAAGAGTAAGTAAACAAAGACAAAGAAGAATTATTCCTCACATCCAATAACTCTTCTAAAAATGTGCCTTTTCCTTTAATCTTTTAGCAGCCGATCAAATTTAATTTTAAAAACTCTATTAAGAATGTCAAGACGATCATCGGGTTTGATGCCTCTTTTCTTTTATAAATCTCAGAATCTCTGGCATCTCGGATTGCAAGTTATAGTTATAAAAAGACTTGGATAACCAACCCAATGGTAAATCCCAAAAACATCTTTGCAATTCTCTAACATATATCTTAGTCCTTCTGTAAAGGAGAATGGAAGAATTATTCGTTTGCTAGTTTCAAATGCTTCTTTCTTACCAAGATTTAGAGCATCATTCACATATTTATACAAATCAACTCTTGATTGAGGCTAATTAAATCTGATAAAATTCAAACGCTCTACTTCGATCATAGTGTAAGCATCTACAATGAATTGTTGATCGAAAGAGCTTTTGATATTGAAAAAGAAGCTGAGACTCTTCGTCTCTATTTTGAAGTCTAAATGAAACAAGCTCCCTCATGCTAATGTTTGTTCTACCGTTGTCTTTAGAACTTCCAGAAAGTTTGAGCTTAACATCATCCATATATCCATCTTTTCCATAAAGGAATAACAAAGGATACTGCAAACCTATATACAAAGGATGTATCACATCAATGCATTACAATAAATTGGATTGTGTCTCAATGATTATGTCCTCATCATCGATTGAACTATCAATATCTCCAACAATTAAAGCAACCACTTCAGATGCAGTTGGTAGATTATAGGTTCTTTTATCCTTCGATCTATCTCTAATCAGCCTCATTTTAACCCCTATAAAATCTTCTTCCTCATAACAATCCCTAGCCTAACGAAAACTTTATGCAAGGACATTAATTTATTCCAGCATTTCCTTCAATGCAGCAACGATTTCTAGATCTAAACTTCTATATTTGTCTCTTGAACACTTTTTTTAAAAATAGTTTATTTATTAAACAAAGCATTGAAAAGTAAACATAAAAGACTTGAGTAAATTAAAAATGAATTTATATGATAAATACCTAAAACAATTCAATATATTATTGATTTCATCCTCTGTATCATATATATAAAGCTGTGCAAATTTAGGTTTTTGGTTTTGAAGAGGAATAAGACCATCCATATAATGATGATTCTGTCCTCCAATTCTAAAAATAGAAGGATTAGAATCCTTTTTGATTGAAGTATCAACCTTTACTCCAAAGGATGTAAAGGAGAACATCATGTTGTATGCCCGAATATTAAGTAAGAAATGCTTGCTTCGATTATCTACATTACTGTGAAGATTGATAAGGATATCGGGAGTAGACTTCAAAAGTGGCAATTGAACTTTGCCATTCATACAACAAAAAGTGAATTCTGGATTACTTGTGTTGCAATCTTTTCTGTTTCTTTCTTAATACCACATTGTTGCACCGTAATGTTTGCAGATATATGTTGGATCACTAATATCCTAGTACTCTATTTGCACATAGTTGCACAAACACAAAAGATATTAAATTTTGATTAAAATAAGATTTCATGACACATTCCAATGTACATGAATAATAGCACATAAGTTTACCTTTGTCTACTTCAGTTTCAGCTTCACATTCAAAATCTTTACTATAATCTTCATTTTTTATCATTACATAAATTAATGTATACTTAAATATGTTAAGAGAGAAAAAAAAAAAACAATATACAATTCAAAATTGTGAAATATAAAAACTTAAAGGAAAAATTGTATTTTAGTCCCTGTAGTTTGACTTAATCTGCATTTAGTACACGTTTTTTTTGGTATTGTAACTTTCAGTCCATCATTATTCTGACAATATGGATTTCAGTCCCTACCGTCCAATTCTGTTAGGGTTCCGTCAAATCAATGAGAGTCAACGAGGGTAAAAAGGTAAAATAACATTAGATATTCTAGAAGTTTATATAACCAAAGGGTATAATAGTAATTTATAAATTAATTTTAAAAAAAAAATAAATATTATTAAATTAAATTATTATTATTATTATCAAACAATTAAATAATAATATTAAAATAATTAATAAAATATAAAAAATTAAAATAAAAATATAAAAATATAAAAAACAAGTTTATTAATTGTTTTAAAAAAAATTAAAAATTAAAAAACATATTTAATATAATGTATATATATATATCAGATTAAAAAAAAACAAATAAATATAAAATAAATATTAGTCATTGTATACTCATTAATCTCAAAACCATAAAGATCAAAACTTTAAACAATTCCAAGGCTTCCATACCATCAGAATCAGCTCCAATCCTTTTAGTCTAGGAAACAACATTTGGGTCAGTAATTTCATCAAACACCTAAACAACATCGAATTTTGTCACCAATCTTCATCTTCAATCTTAATCTATTTTTATCTAACCTAGAAACAAGAACACCAACCCCATCAAATCTTCATCTTCAATCTTCACCTATTTTCAAAAAAGAACACCAACCCTCATCCTTTCCAGAAACCTAACCCATAATCTGACACCAAAACCCATCGTAAAAAGAAAAAAGAAATCGAAAATACAAAATTTAATTCTATGCATGAATGTTTAGACTCAAAATTATTAAGTCGGGACATGCACAATAATTTTTTTTATCCGAATTCAATACCATCCAGTGATCAATTAACAACCCCAAGATGCATTAGACAGCTCACGCATTCACCGTCGCTCGACTCTAACGAGGTAAGCCAAGTTTGCTAGCTAGCTATTACTCCATTCGAACATATATTTTGCACAATTTAGGGTTTTGGAATTGAGGATTTTGGGAAAATAGAGTTGTGAGTGATGTTGCTAAATAAATCGCAAATTGGGGGTATTACTTGCATGCACTTAGTACTTTGTGCATCTTTTGTGTTCTTTAAGTAGCTATGGGCTAGATTTGTGGTTCTTTGAGGTATTTTAGGGGTTTTTTTTTTTCCAGTAATTGCAGTATTATAGTGTGTGGGAAGAAAAGCTTCTGATCTTCCTCTTCTTCTTCTTCTGTATAAAGTGTGGTGAAGGAAGAAAAGTTGTATAAAGCTGCCGAGTCTTCTTCTTCTTCATCGAATTTCATGGTGGTGGAGATGGGTGTTGAAGACACAAAATCAAAACTTTTTCTCTGTCTCTCATTCTGTTTTTAAGGTTTGTTTCTAGGGTTTGGTTTGATTCGAATCGAATATGGTGGCTGAGAACAGGTTTGGTTCAGTTTGTTTCTTTGATTTGTTTTTTTATTTTGATGATGCTAGTGATGATGTCGATGAGATGATTTTGATGATGATCAGTTTTTTGATTTTTTTTTGGCTTAGTGATGTTGGTCCAAATCTGAATCGAATTTGGGTTTTATTATTATTATTATTATTTTTGTGAAGAGATCTCTGGTGATGTTCGAAATCCACCAGATCTCTTTATAATTTTTTTTAAAAATTGTTTTTGTTTTGTATACTGGTGAGAGAGAATTTTTAAAGAATTTTACATTTGATTTTATGTTGTATATTGATCGTGTTGTATACTGGGATTTTATGTTGTATCAGATCATAAATTAAAGAATTTTTTTCTATGATCCGATGATCATACTTGTGTTGTATATATTGATCTGGAGATTGTGTTGTTTGATGATGAATAAATAATTTTTCTTTACAATTAAATAAAAAATAATAAAAGATATTTTAAATTTATGTTTTTTAATTTATTTTTTATTTAATGAATATTTTAAAGGGTAAATTGTAATTTTAAAACAAAATAAAGGGTAAAACAGTCTTTTCAATATTATTAGCAACCTTCAGGGGCATAACGGTCATTTAGTTAAACTGAAAAGGCTTTGTCATAGAAGGACTAAAAATTATAATACCAAAAAAACGTGTACTAAACACAGATTAAGGCAAACTACAAGGACTAAAAGACAATTCTCCCAAACTAAAATGATACCTTCAACATCAGAGTTTGACATTACATCTTGGGGTCCATCTAGATACATGAGATGTACAAAAAGAAAAAACAACAAATTAAAGAAGTGAACAAATTATAATTTAAGTTGAAAAAGAGAACATAAGGAAAATTACCATCATGGAGTGTTAGCCCTAAGGGTTTAATGCTTAATTTTGATGATAACAAACAATTGATGAAGTACTAATTTTGTTTAAATTGAATTGTCTTTAGTAAAGTTTCAATCATATTGAAATTTGAGGAACAGGCACCATGCTAAGTTCTAAGAATTCTTTGAAGAATTCATCTACATGCATTAAGAAGAAGTATCAAGCCTTTGAACATCAGTGGGATAATTTATTGGAACTTGAAGAAAGCAAGACTAGTTTTAGGCTTATTATTTTTAATATATTGTAAACTAGTCTTTGATTGCATGAGATGTGAATGGATTGGCTCAAGTGACTTAGTTTGGACCTTAAGATTCATTAATTGTATTTATTTATAATCCGAAGTGATCTTAGTCCCAATCTAGATTTGTTGAGATTTAGATTGGTCATTTAGACATAAAAATAAATAAATAAATAAATAAATAAATAAATAAAAAACCAATATGGAATGCATTATAGTCGATCAAGGGTATGACTGCACTGTTTTGAAATTGTTAGGACTTTGAGTCTTGTTGGCATTATTCTATATCAAAATGAAATTTCCTTTGTATTGATTAGTTATCTAGGATTCATGGTTTATGAAGCTTCAAGGAAATTGGACATCACATAAAGCAAAGTGAAGCCTTCAAAAGGAGAAAGCATCAAAGGTATACTTTGCCTTCATTCCTCTTGCAAGGCCTTTAGGCACACACACACACACACATGACATTTATTTGTGTCTTTGCATAGTTGTACACCATTGGTATAACACTTTCACACACTTGGTAATGTATGCACATGCATTAATTTCAATTTGACAATCTTTGTAATTTGCATGTTATAGGACTACGTCTAGGAAATGGCATACGTGTGAGACTTTGTGTTTATTTGTTTTAGTTTTATTGTTTTAGGACTTGAACATGATCTTATTTGATTCCTTATTGTGTCTTAGTCATTTCGGTTACTCACTCATTAGGTTTCGAGTCCAAACTAGTAAGTTACGCTACTTTGCGTTCTCATACGTTGTGTTGTGCTCGTCATCATATTCTGAGTTGAATTCTAAACCATTTATCAAATTTTCATAGTCTTCCTCGTGCGTAAGGGAGTTATGATTTTTCATCCGAAAACAAATTCAAAATCGAAGTTCGAAGGCCCAAATACGGTTGAAGAACATGAGAGGAGCATGAAGAGGCAAGAATGGCCAAAAGCCATTTTTGGATATGTCCCGTGGGGAGGCTATGAGGCTCATGGGCCAATCACCTCTATGCCCCGTGAGATGATGTGGCCACTCTTGATTGGCCATTGAATTCCCTCTCTTTCTTCCTTTTAAGTTTCTCCTTTCCCTTCCATTTCATTTTAAGAATAAAATTTGAAAAAGAGAAGTGCAAAAATTTCTCTCCAACTTTCCCAACTCCCAAACACCATAACTTTCTTATTCGAACTTTGAATTGAGTGATTCAAGTCGGAGAATCTTCGTAATCAAGTCCTCTACCTTCTCTAAAAGAGTTTGCAATTGTTTGATCACGTTTTGTGGTGGTACTTCACTCAAAACCAAAACTGTATGAGATTCCTAGGTATTGAACTAAACTTTGTGATTTCATCTTTTATGATCTTCAATTACCTTGGGCTTTCTTCTTTTATATGTATGTGTATGTATGGTGAATGCTATTGAGAAGGATAGCTTCAAATCAAATATAATCAAGTCTATTTAGAGACAAATGTGAACTAGTTTTCTATGATTCTAGTTTCTCACATGTTTGAGTGTTGTATTGTGATTAGTTTGATATCTAGGGCTATTTGTGATTTAATTGACTCATTTTATGATTAATAACCTTAGCATGTACTTGGATCCTTTATTTGAATAAATCTAGGATTAGCACATTTAATTTTGTGTTTAGAGCTAACTAGGATTTAATTAATTATTCATTATATCCTTGCTCTAAATACTTGCTAAAATATTCATTGATCATATTTTGTGATTCTAGCATTTTTCTGTATGTTTCTAATATCTTGAATATGTGTTTCATGTATATGATTTATTCAAGTGTTAGCTTTGTGAATGAAATTAGGAATCACATGTGTTAGGTGTATCATATGCTCTAGGTTTTAATTTATGTTTTACAACTAGACTATTTTTGACTTGTGTGCTTACATGACTAAGTCTAGTGTCCACAGAATGTGTTGATCACATGTTCTATGTTGAGTGCTTGTTTGCATCATTTGCATTCATTGATCACACTAGGAAGTCCTTGCAAAAGGTATGAAGTCTTGACTAGAACAAGTTGTCCGGATAGTCAAGTAAGGAAGTCTTGGTTAGGACAAGAGGTCCGGATAACTGAGCAAGAAGTCATGGCTATGCATGAGAGTCTCTCTAGAGGTATGAGTGCCTTGGATAGGGAGTTAGCTATGATATTGGTAGGCTCGAGCGATTGGATAGACATAGACTCCAATAAAGAGTGTTGCACAGGATGTGCATTGGCTCTTGAGCAATTTTTAATCTTCCAACGATGTTAGTTAGAGATGGACTCCAATATATGGTGGCTCCGCATCATTGAGGGATTTCATATCTACCAATAGGGATTGGGTAGACATAGACTCCAATAGGAAGTAGATCATAGACTTGTCACTTTTGAGGAATTTCTAATCTATCATCCAGTATATATAGTACCCAATGGTTGTAGTTCAACCCGTGGATGTTTTCTTCTTGGAGGTTTTACCACGTAAAAAATCTCGTGTCAATTCTTCCTATCTGTATCTTTTATATTTGTATATGTGTATGTTTTAATCTTGTAGTACAATCTTCACTTGTGATGTATTTGAAAACAAGATTTTGTTAAGTGTGAAATGCAAGCACATCATTTTGATCAAAGTTTTAAATATAATTCTTTTGTATATTGATTTATTTGTGTATAGTCATATATTGATTAGTACTTTTACATATTGGACATTATTGTGAGTACAAGTATTCTTTGTTTTTAGTTTTAATATAATTCTTTCACTAGCAAGTTGTAGAGTTATACTTAGTGTACTCACATTGTAATATTCAAAGTACAACTTGTAGAATTTGATCTTTATTGAATATCTTGTATTTGAGATGCATTGTTTGTTGGTATATGTTTTGTAGACTAAGGGTGGTGAATTGAGTATACATGTGTTAATTGTTTTCTCATGACAATCATATTGAAGGTTAGTTTGTATGCTCACTAAAGATTTGACATAAGTCACGAACAATTTGGGCCGCACTTGAATTTGCCATTGGAAAGGTCATATTGCTGAAGTTACCATTGAGTCAGGGGTCGAAATGAATTTTCCAAAGCTTGAGGTGCCGCAATGCAATTTTCGTTTAGAGATATGACAGGGGTGAAAATGAAATTTCCAAAACCATAGGGACTAAACTATAATTGTCCATTCCAACGACCAAAAATGGCTATTTTCAGTTTTGGCTATAAATTAATGCCTTCAACCCCATTTGATAACATCCAAGAGCCTAGCCAACTTATTTAACATCCAAATGAAGTGTATAAAGTATTGTTGAGCCAAAATCTTCAATCCATACACATCAAAGATTAGGATGTGCTAAGCAGTGGCATAGCCAGGATTTCTGACTTTGGGAGAAGGGGGGGGGGGGGGGGTGTTAGTTAGACTAAAAACCTCATTAAAATATTTATAAGTATGATGATCAAAATGAGTACACATAGTAGGGGAGACCCAAGGGCCTTACCTTTCAAAATGAATATGCTATAAAAAGATCTAAATTGAAAATAAATAACAAAAACATAAAATAAAATAAAATTAAAATTACAATACAAGTGCATCACTATTTCGTTTGAGTGATACCCTACTAGGACTCACATCACAAAATTCATCAATTATCATATCTTAATCAATGGTATAAGAAAAATTATCTTTCAAATAAATCACCATACAACTTACAAGAAACTCATCCTCTATCTTATTGCAAAGTGCTGATTTAATAAACTTCATGGCTGAAAATGCTCTCTCTGTTGTTGCGGTAGAAATAGAAAGAGTCAACACAAAATGAATTAAATGATCAATCAAGTGGAAATGTTCCAATCTTTTAGTTTCAAATAACATACTACACAATTCAGAAAGTGAGGAGATATTTTGAAACTCTAAATCATTAGGTACATAATGCTCCAACTATCTTTTTAAAGTGCCAATCTCTGATCCACTGAAATCTTAAGGGTAAAATTTCTTAGTACGATTGCAAATATTATCAATATGAAATGATTTGAATGAGTCAGAAGGATCCAAAGATGAACTAAGAATAAGAAGCTCCATTGTTTGCTCTGGAAATCTGTCATCTAACTCCACCATCTGAAAATCTATTAAAGCAATAAAAATATCAAAGTGGTAATAATGCTTAACCGTTATGTAATCATGTTGTTGGCAAGAACATCTTGTTCCTCCCTTTTATTATGCACTCAAATCTGGAATATCAATATGATGTTTATCACAAAATGATGTCACACTTTGAATAAAAGTGTCCCAACCATCTTTGCGAAACTTCTGCACAAGTGATTTTGTTGTTAAGACAAACCTCATGACATTTAAAATATCTTGAGTTTTGACCTATAAGGCTTGGCAAAGCATATCGGTATATCCCATAACTTTGTTCATCATAAGCAAAATAAACACAAATTCAAAGGATTTCATACCTTTATAAGCTCAATTTGCCTCTCCTCATATATTGTTGTTAAGTCTATTCTCAACCATGTTTTTAAGAACACAAGAAGTTGCATCAAACATTTCAATCAACCTTGCAACAAAATTAAAATGAGAACTCCAACAAGTAGCTCTAGCTCGTTGCAAAACACGAATTTGATTAGCTCTTTTGCCGGTCTTAAGTTCTCCAAAAGCAACTATTTCTATAATTTCAAACTCTCTAGTACATTTTAACTCCAAACAAAGTTTGGGAGAAGCACTAACAAGATTGAGAATACAACTTTACTTTGAAAAAAATAACCACACATCATAAACATCTTTAGATGCTGCAACCAATGCAAGTTGTAATCGATGAGCAAAACAGTGAATATAATATGCATAAGAACAATCTTTCAAAAAACAAGCTTGTAACCCTTTCCATGAACCCTCATATTATTTGCACCATCATAGCCTTGACCTCGCATATTTTCAACTTCAAGATTATATGCAGTCAAAACCTTGGAAAATGCATTTTTAAGAGTTGGAGCACTAGTTTCATTAACACCCACCACTTGAAAAAATTGCTCTCTTATAAACCCATCACGATCAACAAAATAAAGAATAATAGCCATTTGCTCTTTATTGGATTCATCAAGGGCCTCATCAACAAGACTTGAAAACTTTGCATCTCCAACTTCGTCACGAATCTTTTTACGCACTTGATTTGTAAAATAAATTAGTAACTCCTTTTGGATTGTTGGTGATGTATACTTGGCATTCTTCAGAGCATAATCCAAACATATTTTGGCAATTCCTTCATTTAAAATTGTGCACAATTTAATCATTTCAAGAAAATTGCCACGGTTGGATGAACTTTCAGATTCATCATGCCCTCTAAAAGCACATGCTTGCCTTGTAAGCCATTTAAGAACAATTATTGAGGTATTAAGTCGTAATCGATGTTGTAAAATTTCTTCGGAAGATTATTGATTCAACATATTGTCAATGTGTCGAGATGAGTCCTTAAAGTTATCTAACCTCTGTGCAGCAAGACTATGTTGAGAATAAACATGCCCTTCATGGTTTGGGAAAGCACATTTTTCTCTATCATGAACTCTTTTCCATCTATTGAATCACTGATTGGTAAATACAATATTCTTTAATGGAATACTATCAAAAAGAAAGCATGGGAAACAATATGCTTTATCTTTTTCAACAGAATACTCGAGTCAAGAAGAACAATTATTGAGGTATTGAGTCGTAATCGATGTTGTAAAATTTCTTCGGAAGATTATTGATTCAACATATTGTCAATGTGTCGAGATGGGTCCTTAAAGTTATCTAACCTCTGTGCAGCAAGACTATGTTAAGAATAAACATGCCCTTCATGGTTTGGGAAAGCACATTTTTCTCCATCATGAACTCTTTTCCATCTATTGAATCACTGATTGGTAAATACAATATTATTTAATGGAATACTATCAAAAAGAAAGCATGTGAAACAATATGCTTTATCTTTTTCAACAGAATACTCGAGTCAAGAAAATTAGGAAAACCAAGAATAATTAAACCGCCAATTTTGTTTTCCAATCAGTGTAGGTTTATATTCTTTTAATTTAAGCTGACATGGTCCCATGATAATATATGCTCTACGAACATCATCACAACAATTAATAGGATATGCTGTTTTATTGGAAGACATAACCCCGGATCACGTTCGAGAGTACAAGTATCGACATCTTTAACCTCAACTCTAGTAGGCTTAGAAATATGTTGGTTCTCAATAATTGGAACATCAACATTTTATGGTTATTTTACTTGATGATTGATTCTCATTTGATTTTGGGAAGAAATCCAAAATATTTTTCCTTTGCTTTAATTTTTGATTATTTGATATAATAACCTATAATAGTAAGAAACTAAGAATTCAATAAGAAATAGAGTAAACAACCTATATATATATATATATATATATATATATATGGCAAAGTCACAATCTCAATCAAAAACCATCAAAATAACATGAAATATGTAAATATATTATCTAGAACAATTTAATTTTACATCTCTATTCTATAAATGACTAAATCAGTAAATCTCATCATCTCAAACCAAAAATTGAATTATATTTAAAATAATAATAAATATCCATAAACCCGATTGGAGATGAGACCAAGTTGTTACAACTTGTAGCTTTGTAGTCTTGTAGATTAAAAATTAAAACTATAATTTTTCTTCAAGAAATTTTTTGCCTGTTTCAAATTTTCTATTCATAATACCAAAATCATATAAAAGTATAAAACAATCTAATATCTTATAACCAAGCACTTTCTAAAGGAAAGAATAACTAAAAATATTGGTAACAATTTTTAGAATTACAATTTACAAATTAGAGGAATTTCGTATAAACCCTAAAACTAAAATTTGTGGTGTATAGAATACAAAACACTACAAAAAATTTGGCATTTCGCAACACGCGATTGCGAAAGGTTTTCACAACGTGCGGATGTATGTTGTTGATACACCTATTGCCAAAAGTCCTAAAGCGCAATGTGTGTAGTCGTAGAATAATAATAACGTACTATGCGCGTTATCATTGACATTTAACGCAACGAATGGTTGATGTATGTTGTCTTACCATGCGTAGTCTTAGACAATTTTATTGTGCGTTGCTTTAGACGATTTTAGCGGCGTGCATTGTACGCTGCCTTAGACTATTTTCGCAACACATATTGTACGTTGCCTTAGGTTAAGAAATTTTTTTTTAAAAAAAAATTCAATCTCGTTGGACTGGCCCCTTCACTATACAACACCACTAGCCACTCTTTACCAAATTACATCTCCAAAGGGGGTTCGAACTCATGACAAACATCAACCACCACCATAAGAGTCCTTGCCATTCTATTGCAAGTTTAACTTTGATATATACTACACACTTATTTATATATAACATATGTTATAAAAAAAATTAATTCAATATTTTATTGAAAAAAATTAATAATTTTATTAATTGATAATTCATAGTCATTATAATAATCATTGTAAATATTTTGATGATAATCAATTAAATTTTATAAATTTTATCTTAACATTTAATCATAGGGCTTGGTTAATATACATATTCCATATAGTTATAACTTACAATTTTTTATTTTATTTTATGACATATTACAATAATTTAGGATTTGGGGGAATGGACAAATTCGAACCCACAACCTCATGATGTAGGTGCGATGGAAAACAACTAGGCCAACCTCATATTTAAATAGGTACATAAATGTGATGATCAAAGATCCTCAAACCTAACATTTGCTTGTCCTCGAGCAAAACTAGATTATTATTGCTATTTTGTTTTAAACGCTGCTCCAAAACAGTTTTATTTACAACATCCATAATGTGTGTTGCTAAATATTAGCTTTTCAACAACGTGCACAATTGTATGTTGCTAAAAGCATGTTTATATTAACGTGCACAAAATGTTCATAGTCTAATGATATAACTACGACAACGTGCAACTGTTATGTATTGTCATAGGTGGTTTCCACAACACACATTTTTTAACTACATGCATGGTATGTTGTTGAAGCTTATATATGGCAACGTGCAAAAAGCTAATGTTGTCATAAAACAAACCTTCGCAACATACATACAATGCACGTTGCTAATAAGCTTATACGACAATGTTCACAATGTATGTTGCGGAATATAAACTTACGACTACATGCAAATCATGTGTGTTGTCAAGGGTCTGGCTAATATGCGGTCATTTTAAAAATGGATGTATGATATAGCTATGAATAGTAAATCATATTGTCCGTTGGATCCATTTAAAATGGATCCAATGGCTTGTATTAATTGTGAGATAAAAAATCTAATTGAAAAAAGGAAAAAAATGAAAAAACCTGTTATCTCATTCAACCGGTCACTCTCTATACAAAATATCTTCTCCTCTTTCTGTTAGGATTATGCTCAATAGCAAGAGTGTAATATTGTAATTGACAATCTTTTTCATATTAATAAAGTGATTTCTGGTTTAACAAATAGTATAGCATTTATAGTTTAATATTATAATTGTCAAAGTAAATAATCATAAGGTCTAAAGACTATGGGAAAAGAAGAATTGTTCGTACATCTGGATATGTATGTGGTAGACACAATTCTTTAGTTAGTCTTGAATAATGTTCACAACTTAAGTTAAAGGTTGGGCACCTTTATCTTGTTAAAGTTGTAGAATTCTTTTGCTAGCATTTGAGTGGGATCAAATGAGATATGATGAGTCTAAAATCATCGGAGTGTCTTCGAGCAAAAGGATCTAGTGCACTGGGTGCATTGAACTGGATCACAATGAAAAGCTTTATCTAGAACCGTCAATAGATAATAGTCTTTTCATTATCAGGACAATCGGAGAGTCTATCTTAATCCTGAGATAAATGATGGACTTATGGTTGCAAGTGATATCATTTGAGTTATCAATGAGTACGATTATATCGCATAGTCTATCCTCGATAGTTTGGTGATATTCATTTGTTAATCGATAGAGGACTTCATTTATAGATATGGACATCGTGGCTCCATTTAATTAAATGAGAGTATAATATCATCATATGGATGTTTTGAGGTAATTGGATATTAAATCTCAACGTTGAGTTTTCGATAGTGTCTATTGAAAACATGGCTTCTGGACAAGTCAAAATATCCAAGTTCAAAACGTGGTCATATGAGTAAATATGGTAACTTGGAGAGTTATAGGCGGTCTATGAACTCTTGGCGATTACTGATATTAATCACGAGGATACACTATCTCCAATATGATTGTCTAGGGTATGAATGAGGAGCATCTTCCTTTTCTATCTTTATTTAAGAGTTCAGTTTTAGCTCTTTAGTGGAATGAGTTAAAATTAATGGATCGGACCTAAGTGAATCATTTGTTGATTGTGATTAGGTTATGTCTATTGAAGCTTAAATTTAGATGGCCCGCCAAGATCCCCAATCCACACGGACTTGCATGGATCACTTGATATATTCTACCGGACCAATTTAAGGGTCCATCTAGAATTGCATTTAATATATTAAGAATATAATTTGCACATTATTTAAGTAATGGGCTGCTCAATTATATTAATATATTAATGAAAGACATGTGGGCTTGTTTCTTTTAGTAAGAATGGGTCTGGTTCACATGTGGGCTTTTTATTTAAAGTCCAATGGATTAAATGAAATAAGAAAATAATATTTTGGCCCATTTACTCTAAGTGGGGCGGCAATGGTTAGTTTAACCTAATATATTATTTTGTTTCATTGTTTTAATTAAATAAGAATTAATTAATTTATTAATTAATTGTTTAATTAAATAAACAAATCTTTTCTAATCAGGAAATATATTTCCTAAAAGTAAAATTAAAAGACTTTTTTGATAAGGAAATAAATAATTAGTTTTATTTATTTAATCAAATAAGAAGTCTTTTTTATTTAGTCAAAATAAAAGAATAAAAGATCTATGAGTTGGATTAGGGTTTGATGTCTTAAAAACTAGATGGAAATTAGGGTGCAACATAAGCCTATGGTGGGCATGTGATTTCGGCAACCCTAGTTATTTCTAGGTTAGGATTTCGGCAACCCTAATAATAAAAGAAAAGAAGAAGCAAACTTAGGCCACCTATATATTGACAAGTATAGAATTCGGCACAAGATATGGGTTCATGATACAAATTTCTTCTTCTTCTCAATTCATAGAAAGCTTTTTATTCTACTAAAACAAAAAGGAGTGTTAGATTATTCTTTGATAGTATACTATTTGCTTATTCATCAATAAGCTTGTGTATACGATATCGATCTAGGTTCACGCGAGTTTCGATCATTAGATTGAGAACTCAAAAGTGACCGGAATAATCTTAGTCATTCTTTTGATTGTTTTTGTGACTAACAAAGAAAAGAAAAGTTTGTTTTGTCCATTCACAGGTTTGCAATTCAAAGAAAAGGGAGACCACGCTCCTAGGTGATTCACGTTCGTGCTAGGATTGAAGATCTTGCGGATTACCATCGACGTAAGTCAATCGGATCACGCGACAAAAGGTATTCTACTTTTTGTTATTGTATATGTATGTTTAATTAATTAAAGGGTTTAAGGTTCATAAAGGAAAATTTTTAAAAGTCACTAAATCTAATTTTTAGTATCGCTTCCGCTGCGTGTACTTCTTTGGTATTTATCCCAACACTTTCATCTCTCTGGATATTTCTTTTGATCCCGCTTCTCTCTACTCTTCGATTTCTCACTTTCTCACTTTTTGTCGTCTAAATCAAAACACTCCCTCTCCAACATCTCCCCTATGCTTCTGTATTCTCTCTTTTTAAACTTAAAAGGTAGGATTTCCCACACCAAGTTAATAATGCCCCTAAAATTTCTAGGGTTTGTTTATGTTCCTGAATTATGGGGCCGAATTCCTCTGAATCCTTGAGTAAGTATTTATTTCTATTTAATTTTATGTTGATTATTTTATAGTTTTGTTTAAACTTAGAATTCTTGACAACTTTTTTGTTTTATATAAATATTATTTTGACTAATTTTATGCTTGGTGTGTTTTGTTCTTGTTGAGCTGTTTCTGGTTTCCCCTGTTCTTCTTTTTTGTTGTTTCTGTTTTCTTTTCATTGGTTTTGTCTTTGTTGTCGCTGTTTTCGTTGTCTTTGTCTTTGTTGAGCCGTTTCGTTGTTTTCGTTGTTAGGGGTTTTATTGCTATTTTGAGCAGGCTTTGTTCTTTGGCCTTGACTATGTTATTTTGTTTTTTGGCGGTTGCCTGGCTTTTAGGTTAGCCTGGGTTTTGTTTCTACTCTTTTGTTTGTTTGTTGCTGCCCTTTATGGCTAATAACATTTTGCTCAAAAAAACAAATATATTATTTTGATTTTGTAAATTGATGGACGGATGATTTCTCTTTTTCTTTATCTTCTCATCCCATTTTCTTCTGCTATTTGCTCTCCATGCAAGTGATGATGATGCTACCATCGAACAAATACGAACCTAGTTACATGAGCTAAAAGAGAATATTGGAGGTTTCAGAGACAGTGTCGAATCAGAAACCAGTGGTAAGTAATTAAACCCTTCTCTATTTTCTAAAAAAAAAAAATTTGTGTTTCATAAATATTTTTTTATAAACAATTATTGTGTTTCATAATTATTATTCAGAATTTAATATACCAAATTAGTATTTCAATGAAATATGATTCAAGATAATTCGTATGTCAAAAAACAAAAATGATGTAACTGTCAAATTTACATATATCTAAAATATAAAAAAAAATTATCCACACTATATTTTGTTAAATGTTTTGGATGACTGAATGCTGAGAAAATGGGGTTACTTTGTATGGTGTTATGGGAGTTTGGTACCTTCGAAAAATGGGGTTACTGTGCGTGGTGATGTTAGTTTTTACTAGATGATTTTCCAAGATGTGTTTGATTTTTTTTTTTTTTTTTTAATAAGGCTCTTGAAATTCCCTTAAACAATACAGTGTAATATATATCTGGGGGGGAATAGGTATAGACCCAAATTCTTCTAAATTCCTTTTTCTCAAACAATTGAATTGTTTTAATCAACACAAGCGAAAATCAATACTCGAGTGATATAATCAATACAAGGTATGGAAGATAGTGAAAAGTAAAACAAAACTCTATACAAGTATTTTTACGTGGTAAAACCTCTTAAGAGGAAACGTCCACGGGTTGATACCACAACCACCGGCAAGAAATTCACTATGAAGTAAAGGAGATACACACTCAAGGCAATCAATACATGATATCCACCCTAAGCTATCAACTCCTATTCTACCCTCCGGCCTAATGAATCACCTAACCTACTTTCTATCCGAGATGTGTCTTACACCTCTATGAATCAACTTCCTATCCAAGACGCTCACGTCTCTAAGAAGATTTCCTTGCTTGTCTAACCAGATCCTCTCGATCCTAGACAAGGCTTCTTGCTTAGTTATCTGAATCTCCTTGATCCCAACTAAGACTTCTTGCTTGACTATCCAGACCACATGTCCTAGCCAAGCCTTCTTGCTCTAAACAAAGCTTCACTCACTTTGAAAGAGATTTCAACCTTTTGCAAGGCAAAATAATCTAAGTGATGCAAATGATGCAAACACAATCAAATAGAGAAAGTTGATCAAACAAACTGTATGAACATGCCATTTGATAACTAGAATATGCTTTCAACAATCAATCACAAAATTATCTAGAAATCAAAGCATGTGAATCAATAAGAACTAGATTAGAATATTCAACATCATTAATCAAAAATCCTACTTCTTAAAAACATGAAACTAGATCTAGAAATCAACAACCAAGCTCATCACAAAAACATTTATATAATCAATTTCATGTAAATCAAGTTTAGCTTTCAAATATGTTCAATCAAAATTACAAAAAAAAATATAACTCAAAAATCAATCAAACAAGTCTAAAATAGGAATTAAAATCATTATTAACATTTTTCATCAATCAAGTAATAAGATCCATCAAGTTGATCATAAGAAAAATGTAGAGAAGATGATTACCATACACAAAGATGAACCACGAACTGAAATCAAATGACTGCTTTAAACTTGGACATCTTTTGACTATAAAAATTCTTAGGACTTGTTCCTCTCTTCAAGACCAACGTTTTTGGCATTTGAATCACTTGATTTGGATTTGAAATGAGAGAGATATCACAAAATTAAAATTGTAGAAGTTGTGAACATTTCTGCAGAATTTCGAATATAAATTGAAGGAAAATGGACAGAGAAGAGGAGGAATTCGACCACCTATAAGACCTTTGCCACCTCAACACCCTGTGGAAGGCATGTGAGCCTCATTGGGCAAATAGGTGGCCTTCCCGTGAGGCTCACGCACCCTCTCAAGAAGGTTGCACAAAATGGCCTTTGGCTAACGCCTCCTTCGCGCTCCTCTCACGTTCTTCGACCGTTTTCCGGCCTCCGAACTTTGAATTCTTATCTATTTTTAGATTGCAAACCATGAATCCCTCACACACAAGGAAGACTATGAAAACTTTGACAAAGGATTGTGAATTTGACTCGATACACGACGACGAAGATAACACATCGTATGAGAATGTAAACTAGCGTAGCTTCCTAGTTTGAACTCGAAACCTAATGAGTAAGTAACCGAAATAACCGGAACTTAATAAGGAATCATATGAGAACATGTTCAAGTCCAAAACAAAAAAAAAACACAAACTAATAAATATAAAGTCACACAAGTATGTCATTTCCTAAAAATAGCCATAGATCATGCAATTCTACAATGTTTGTCAAATTGAGACTAATGCATGTGCATACTTTAACAAATGTGTAAATGTGTTATACCAAATGAGCACAACGATGTAGGGACACATATGAATGTAATGTGTGTGTGTGCGTTTACGTCTTACAAGAGAAAGAAGTGTCTTGATACCTTAGCATCCAAGAATACGTTTTTCCTCTTGAAGACGATATTTGCATGAGAAATTGCTTTTCTCCTTTGAAGCTTCTTTTCACCAAGAACCACCTAAACAACTAACCATTACAAATAAAAAGAGTTTTGCAATGGAATCAAGCCAACACAAGTCTAGGACTTTACAGCTCTTTGTAAAAAAAAAAAAAAAATTAAAAAAATAACATTTTTTTTGTATCACCTTCTCAAAATCCATTATGTTTAGTTAAATAAACAAATATAATGAGAAAATATTTTGAGACTGAAACAATGATGGGTCTTAGCGGTTGAATTGAATTAAGTTTCATGAATTAAGCAAGCTGATTATAGAATGTGTGTTAATATTGCTTCTTGTTGTTGTTGCTTGTTTATTGATTCTAGATAGTTCTAAACTTTGCTGAGGCATACGGTATTATTTTTGGAAAATCAATAATTTTGAATCCCTTCATGATTGCATTGTTTCTCTTGCTTTAGTTGATTGTAGAATGTGTGTTGATATTGCTTCTTCTTCTTCTTGTTGCTTGTTTATTGATTGTAGATTGTACTGAAATTTTTTTAGACATACAGTTTGATATAAAAAACTGTGTCCGTTTCTTTATTATTTTTTGTCTACTCAACGTGGTGATGGTTCATGAATCTTCAACTCTCAGATGTTGATGAATAAACTCCTAGCAAATATTTTCTGTTATCTGACTTATTGTTGCATTCTTTACATACTTCATATTTCATTATTTTTTCTTACTTTTGTATTTTCATGTATATTTGTCCATACGAATACATTATTAAATGGTGGTTTACATACTATTGAAAAAATGGTTTTGTACATCTTATACTTCATTTTGAACAAATTGTTTATTATAGTTTAAAATGGTGAATCCAATTCGCAAGAGGAGAAAGACTGGTGGTGAGCAAACTACCCCCGATCAAGGTGGTACTCAATCCACAATTGTTGTGAATCCAAAGCTTGACAACATGGCTTGGATAAATTTTCAGTAAGTTAGCATAACTTCATTAATATTTGTAGTATTGCCTTATGAAAGGATCCGCATTGACTTTTAGTTTTATGGAAAGTAATTATAAATTACTTGTTTCTCTTAACCGTTGTTCAGCTATCAAATCATTGTCAAAGCATTACTATTTTGTAAAACAAATTAAAAAAAAATTATATAATAATTTGATTTTATATCAACTTTCTTTGATAATTGAAATCCAATCTAGTATAGGAGACTTCATTTATGAGTCTGATTTTATGGTATTTGAATCTCTTATTCAAAGCAATTACATTTGCTATTATAATAACTCCAATATAGATCCATTCCTTGATTACGAAAAACAGAATATATATTATTAGTCAGTTTCATTTATATAATTTCCTATTTACCACATGTCGCACTAACACTGCACTTACCTTTGTTATTATTTTTCTTCTAAGAATTAATTTATTTTTTCAAAGGAATGGTTATTGAAGACTTTTATTTAGACGTTAAAGGCTTCTTGCTTTATAATTTTTGTAGCAAACAAGAGTGTCAAATAAAAAAATGCAAAAGAGAATAAAAAGGTTTGTCAATATTATTATATCACATGAATTTCAGTTGTTACTTTCACAGAATAACAATTTGTCCCTCATTGTTTATCAGTGTATGGATGAGATACGTGATACATGGAACACTCTCTCTATAGATGAGAAATCGAAATACACAATGCCTAAGGATGACATTGTGGATGTAAAGGGTCATCTCGAGGAAGCAGTTAAGGATAACAATGTTCATCCATTTGCCACTCGGTGTACTTCGATGCATTTTTCTCAAATCGTGTCAATATTGTCTGATTTGCAAAAGGATGCAGTCGGAGAATTAGGTTTCTCAAACTTGCTCATGTTAAAATGCTGATTTCTTCGGCGTGACCTCTGTGGTTGGCTAGTGAACAAGTTCGACACAACAAACTTGTCAATTGAATTGCATGGCAAGAGCTTTACATTAGACCCTTCAGTTTTTTCACATATCATGGGAATTTCTGAGGGAGGAGATATAGTGCAAGTTGATGTAGATGTTAATGATGTTTGGAGAAGTAAGTTTTCTATTACCAATCGTGACATCAAACTCCCCCACCTTGAAGAGCAACTTAAGAATATAAAGACAACAGATGATGATTTCAAGATCACATTCTGTTTGTATTTGTTAGGTACCGTCCTTGCATCGGCTGCAGAAGAGTACGTTGATTCAAGGTACTTGAATGTTCTAGGTGATGTCCAAAATATAAAGGGAAAAAATTGGGTAAGGTGGTGCTTGGATCGATTAGTAATAGGAATATAGAAGTTTAACTCTAAAAGGTCCACATACACTACTGGTTATGTTCTTTTTCTTCAGGTGCATATTAATCTTCTTATATATTGTATTATATGAATTGTTAGTATGTGCATGTTATTCAACATGATTCTAAACAGTTTTCAGTTTTTTTTTTTTTTTTTTTTTTTTTTTTTTTTTTTGCAGCTCTTTTACTTTCATATTATAGATTGACAATCACCCATTGTAGATAAAAAAATCCTTACCAGTTGTAAGTTAGACATCCCAGAACATAAAAAAATGTTTGAAATAGTTACATCAGCAAGGGTGTTATGGTATTGCTAAGGTATGTACTGTAATAAATATGTATATTATTGAACCTTAAATGTTGTAAAGAATATAGTCATATATTATTGTTAATTTAAAATTCTCAACCTTTGTAGTTGTCGATCAATGAATATGTAGCACTTGCTAATCAACTGATAATTTAGACAAAGCTGAACACAACATTCCCAATGTTTCCCAAGGAAATTTCTTAGGAAATTCAAAACTTCATGAATGAAATTCAGTACGGAACATGCTGACCTTATCCATAAGGTTGACTGTTTGAAAGAAAAAGTCGACATTCTACACGAAAAACTCAATATGGATGATGGTCAAAGAGTAAAGGATGCTTTTGTCCCTAGCAAAGAACAGTAGACACCAACACCGAAATCCGATGATGATCATGCTTGTGTTGCAAAACATTTCGATTTCAAATTCGATGATGATCATGCACCAGAGCATACTTTTATCTCAAGTCTAATGGATGAGGTTTGACATTAAGACCACAATAATATAATTATATATTTCAGGAGATATACTGCAAAGGTTTTTGGCACTTGTCATATTATTATCATTGTGTAGGAAAAGAGAAATACCATTGTCAAGACCCTCGTAGAGCAGTCTTCAACATCCATGCATGTAGTTAAAAATACCCGCACATCGAATAAAGAAAGCCTAGTTGGTATAAACTTTCACCGTATATGTATGACCATCGTACGGGAAAGTCATCCAAGTATCGGTATGACCTTTTTCGCATATCTTTCCCTCTAAAGACACTTGATGCGCAAATAATCGAGTATGTGTTTTGTAAGGATTTGTCAATGAGGTAAGTAAACATTATAATTTTATATGGCTAGGTGTATTTCAATTGTGCCTGCTTAAATTATACTTTTTGCTAGCAATCCTGCCAACCATTTGTGATATGTGGAATATGAATTCAGATTAGTTACTTTATTCCATACCACTAATAAGGGTATTTTTGTTTTCTGTAGTGAAACTATTGTGGCAACTAATCGGATTACTGTCAACCGAAAAAGTTTCAGGACCCTTTTGACAGTGAGGTTGTAGCCTTGTTTTTGTTTGATGCTTCAAATCAAAAAAGTTAATTGCCTTGTGCAACATTATTTAACTATGAACTATAGTAATTTTCCTATTATACTCTATCAATTTATGTTCCTAACATGTGCAGATCATTAGTTTGGTCACTGATAACAACACACGTATTGCCACAAGAAAACAAACATCACTGTATTGGTATTTGCCCACCCAATTTGCAGTAACAGTTTTTTTCGTTGAACTTAACTTTTATATATATATATATATATATATCCTTAACTAAAACTTACCCGAGCAAAGCTATTTATTCTCTTGTTCCTTTGTTTTTTCTTAACTAATTTCCTTCCATCTATGTATAAACAGTACATTTCACTGACTAGTCAAGATGGTAGAACGGACCGGTTGGTTGAGATACATAGTACTTTCAAAGAAGATTATATGTATGATTTGCATTTATGTGAACTGGTGAGTACCTATCTCACTACCTACAAACAATTATTATGCGTTTGAACACTATTTTTAACTTTTTAGTTTGATTATCATGTATACATTTCATCCAAATGCTATAATAGGTACATCTTGCATCTATACAATATTATTGTATTGATAAATTATATCTTCTATCTTCATCTACAATTGTTTTTTCAGATTTATAATCCTATTAACAATCTAAAAGGTTATTGGTACACTACATTTGTGAAAATTAAGAAACGTAAGGTTGAGATTTGAGACTCTCTACCAAGTCGTAGGAAAAACGACCAAAGTAGGGTGAAACAAGTTCAAAGATTGGTAAAAGAGAAATTAAATTTGTGCCAAATTATATATATATATATGTTGCCAAAGTAGTTTACAGTACTCTTTATTTATGAATTCATTATGTTTTTTTTAACCTTTGATTGTGTTTTAGTTGATTTCATTGGATTATGTGTTGGCCACGGAAAGAAATAATGTGTCTGGTCCGTCCTTTTCATTTGAAAGCTTCTCATTAGTCTCTCATGTGGGTCCCAAACAACCAAATGAGTATGACTATGGGATTTTCGTGTGCATGTTAATGAATGATTGTTCCCTGGCTATTAATAGTCAATTGATTGTAAGTGATGATACAGTAAATCGTTATAATTTTCTGTTGATGTCATGTAATTTGACACACCAAATTAAATATTCTACAATTGTTGTAGTACAACACAGAAGGTCAACGCCTCTTTCTGGCACATTAACTGGTAACATATCCTACAAATAACCATCTTGATGAATTAAAACAAAATGCCATACAACATTATTTTGACATGCAACATGCACAATTGGATACCATTGTAAGTAAGAGACCTCTTCCCCTATTAAAGTTGAACGCTCGGGCGAAATTGGTGAAGACTTTGTCTTAGTAACTAGCAGTAAATTGTCCATATGAATACCAGTAAATTCATTAAAATTTTCTATATAATTAATATCAATTAAGTGCTGTTGTTTTTATGCCTGTTATCCATTATTGAATTTGTTTTTTTTCCTAACTAAATTACATTAGGTGTGCAGGTCATTTTGTGAGAGGTGGCTAACCATGTTGAAGAATTCTTCCACCTATTGTTTGTTATTTTGTCCACCGTGTAAACTTATGTTGGATGTAATTACTTTTAATTATGATCAATTCAGTGATGTTAATATATGTAGAGGTACATAAAGCCTAGTGTATGTGGAAATACTTGCAGTCATGTAAAAAATCTTGGATGTGATAAGTGGAAATAGTATGCTTATTGCCAGTTCGACTTTATTGTAACTTACTAGTACCAACATTGCAGCAACCAATTTGTTTGACACATGCTCTCTAACAATGGAATCAGATGAATGCATGAGAACAAAAGAATGTAAACATTGCATAGTTAGACTTACCATTTTCCATTTTTCACCTCATATTGAGGTAAATATGTTAGTTTGTTAATGGAAAAAAATGCAACAATTACCCTTGATGTCATTTGATCAAGTTTTCTTTTGTTTCATCACCATTTTCAGACTGCACCTCTTGTTCTAAGCAATTGTTCAATTCTTTGAGTTTTGAGCTTGATGATCTTCAATTACATTGGGTTTCTTCATCTATATGTGTATGTTACTTGATCATATGTTATTAGGTTTGTGAGCTTCAATTAAAAGCTAATTGTGCTTAATTAGATTGAAATTGATTTAGGTTTTTCTAAAACCTATGTTTTCACATGCTTATTAGTTGTATTGTGATTAGTTTTGAATCTAGGACTATTTGAGATTTGATTATGAATATTCTAATGATTAATAGTTCCTAGTTGTGCTATGTATCTTTGATTGATCATATTTTGGAATAGCACAAATTGTTGTATGTTTAGAGTATAGATTAAACTTAATTGATTGATTTATGAATATATGCTCTAATTGATTTCTAGAGAAGTTTGTAGATCTAATCTCTCAAGCATTTTAGTTTTTGTTCTAAAGTCTTGAATATGTGCTTCATGAACATGTTTTATCTCAAGCTTTAGTTGCATGAATCAAATCTAGGATTAAAGTATGTTTGGTGATTTGACATATCTAGATTTCGGTTTTCATATGTATAAGATTGTAAACTTTGTTGTCTAAGTCTAGTTTTTCATGAAGTGTACACAATTCATACATTTCATATGTTCATGCATCATTTTATGTGATTGCATATTTTGGATTATAAACTAGAAAATCATACATTGTGTGCTCATTGTTTATTTCTAGTTTCCATAGTACATGTTGATCATATGTTCTATGCTGCTTGTGTTTGCATCATTTGCATCATTTGCATCACTTAGATCATTTTCCTTGTAAAAGGTGAAAGTCTCATATTGGAGTGGATTATTTGATTTGAGCAAGTAAGTCTTGACTAAGAGTAAGAGGCTTCGAATAGTCAAGCAAGCAAGTCTCAGCTAAGAGCATACGACTCTGAATAGCTAAGCAATGAAGTCTTGTCTAAGAGCATGTCGCTCCAAATAGATAAGAAAGGAATTCTTGGCTAGAAGCATGCGGCTTCGGTTAGTCAAGCAATGATATTTTCTAGAGGCATGTGATGTGTCTTGATTTAGAAAGTAGGCAGGTCTCTCTAGTGGGATTAGGTAGGAGGGATAACCAATTGATAGTGATACATGTGATTTGATCACTTTTGAGGGTGTACTCTTATTTAACTAGTGAAAGACATTTTACCGGTGGTCGTGGATTCAACCCGTGGATGTTTCCTCTTTGAAGGTTTACCACGTAAAAAATAATGTGTCAGGTTTCTTTATCCTTTTCTCTTTGATATTTATTTATTTGAATCAAATTGATCTTGTATGTACTCTTTTTGATAATATCTTTATAAGACAAGATCTTTGATTAACATTATCTCTTTTATATGTATTTGACAATATGTGCCATTTATAATAGAATATAAGTACTTGATGATTTATGTTTTAGTATAAATCTCTTCAAGCAAATCATAAACTATGTTTGATCTTACAAATTGAATATGCTTGTTAATAGTCTATATGTACATGTTTGTGCTTATCAAAGTGTGATACAAGCTATCTAGAGGGACAAACTTTTGTTTGTTCCAAGGGATTGAAAAAAGCTTAAAAGCCTATTCACCCCCGCCCCCCGCCCCCGGGTTAGTTTTAGACAATTTAACCGTGATTGTATTAACAATTTGCTCCTTAATCTATTTATTTTTCTGTTGAATTTATGCCACTTGTGTTGTTACAATGTTTTGCAAACTCTGTAATCTCATTTGAATGCATTAAGGTTGGTTTGTGTCCTAAACCAACTCAAATGCATTTTGAGGAGATTATAGAAGAGACATATAGGTTGCAAAACATTGTTACATCACAAGCTTCAGAAATTCAAGAGCAAAAGAAAAAATTTGAAGAGTAGACGAAAGAGGTGAGTGATAGTAAATACCGTATGTCTCATGTCCTCTTCTCTAATCTCTACTCTCCCATACACACACACATACACTCTCTCTCTCTCTCTCTCTCTCTCTCTCTCTCTCTCCCCTAAAAGAAACATGTCTGGAAGAGTTGGTCGTCATCACATGAGGGTTTCGCCAAGCATGTGCATCAACATCATATGGGGATATTGCCACTCAATTAATACCAATAAGATACAAAAGTTGGCTAGAGGTCCTAGAGATTTCGAAAAACAGTGTATAAGAGATTACAAAGGTATGAGCTTCGTATTTTTTCTTCATCCACTGCTAAGAATGCAGAATAGGTAATAGATATTAAAATATCTGTAATATATATCAATTTTGATTCTTTATTTGAACATTAATTATGAAAGTAGAATATGTTTCGTATGAATGGAATCGGTAAGGATCATCTACTTTCTTCAATGAGCACTTGTTGGCGACAACATAAAAGTAGGATAACAAAACAAATTAGAAATATTCCTCCTAGTCTTAAGGCATTTAGAAAGCTCCAACTGTTGAAGCCAAATAACATTGTAGATGTTGAGGAATGGAATTAATTTATCAAATTTCGACTGTCTCCAAAATTTAATGTAAGTATACTAAATTTAACTTAAAACAAACAAAGTGTCATATAAGCATATGAATTACATTTTATTATTGTAGGAAATAAGTAGACCTTATACTAAGTTGGCCAAGAAAAATGAAACCCCACATACAACTAATCGTAAAGGATTTGCATGATTACATGAAGAATTGGTAAGTTAAATTATTACGTAGTATAACATCAACTATATATGAGACTTGAATTTACTAATATTTGCTGATATTTCAAGTTAAAATAATAAGTAATTTAATATAAAATTCTTTTAGACTTTGATTTTCTCTATTTGTGTTTATGATTATCATCGGCATCTCTTCCCTCTTCATAATTTACTAATGTTTGCTGATATTTCTAATATTTTTTTATCACCTAAATCTTTTCATTAGCTTTAAAATGAGCCTTCAACTTATGGTAACCAAAAATCATTAATATATATATAAAAGAATATAAAAGTTATAAAAGTTTACTATTGATGAATTTAATATGTTAAAATTTGTTTAAAGGACTGCTAAAGTAGCCAAAAATGAATATCTCGACGAAATGGATAGAGTGGAAACTTGAATAGTTGGACATAAGCACAAATATGGGACACTAGTGAATGAAAATGTTGCACACAAAGTTGTACGATATGTTAACTTGTTAGTTATATTTTTAATAGTTTAATTTAAGCTTATTATATTTGATTAGTTATTTTTATTATTATTTTGCATCATACATAGAAAGAAATTGAAGCAATTCCTACATATAAGACAAAATCAATTAAAGATGATGTTGTAATTCAATTTTTAGGAAATGAGTATCAAGGTCAAGTTTGAGGACTTGGTTCGGGTGTAACACCAACCAAAGTACAGGTAGCCGTGATTGATTGGTAAACAAACTACAATGCAGATTCAACAATAGATGAAAGATCTTAGGCAACTAGTCAAAGAATTGCAAAATGATGTCTTCAATAATTAGGTAATGTGAAATTAAACAGTTTCACTTATTTGATTTATAAATATTGCAAAAAAAAAAAAAAAAAAAAAACTGGTTTTGGAATAGAACTACTTGCCATGTCTTGAAAATGAGCATCTAAAAGTAGCTAACCTTGTATAATCACTTTAGATCACATTATTTTAGTTTGATATCATGTAAATCTTCATTTCATACCAATGATATAACTGCAATTGAAGAAATAGTACATTAGGTAAATGACAGAGCCATAATTTTTTTTTCATGCGTCTGACTTTTTTTTTTTTTTGTTCTAATACCCAAATTTTTTATAGCCACAGTATTCAAGCAATTCAACTCGACAAGGAATGTGTAAAATTTGTTGCATCTTCTTCAAAAGTAAAATTTATAAAAAGTTATTTGTTAAAATTTTTAACTAAAATCAACACATACATATTTTGTCGTAACACTTCTTTTTTATTTAAATTTTTAACACTTTTTTCGTATATATTAGTTACTACTTGGGGTTTCTACAAGTGAAAAGGATGTTTCACCTCAAAAGAGTACAAAATGCAAGTTATTGCATTGGATTGGTAGTGAACAAGTAGTGAAAGAAGTTGAAATTAATTGCAATGATCCACAAAGCATTAGTTCATCACATGCTTCTTGGTCTGGATCAGTGGAAAGTTTGTGTGAAGAAGATAATGGTAAGCAAGGTGCCTTTGATTCGTCCTATGCCTCCTACTAGTGACCTACACATACTTAAAAATGCTAGATACACCTATATAGCTTGGCCATCAAATTATATTACATATTAGGATTTGAGTGAATGTTTGTTTATGAGTAAACATAATTTTAGGACTATAAATTAACACTTCTAATTATGATGTAATCAATTGAATGTTTTTGTGAGATTATTTTTACTATATATATGCAGCCTTTTATCAATAGATTGGACATGACAAGAATTTTAATGTGATAATAGATTCCAAAAAATTCAAATTACAATTGTATACAAAATCAATAGGCTAATCAGATTTTTTCAATGAAAAAAATCATCTAATGGACATAAGTTGTTTTGAATAACACAACTATCACGTGGTTATAGCGTTTAAAGTAACATAATTATCATGTGCATATAACGTTTTACATAAATCAAATATCACGTGTACAACATTTAGTTACAAACCAATTAAAAGCGTGCACTACTCGTTGTAATTACCTTATGCAATACAATTGTTTTCCATTGTAGTTGATATTATCTACCACGGACAGAGCCCGTTGTCAAAACGCCCCATTATCCATTATAGCTTCGTGAAAGATGGGCGTTGCAACGGGCAATGTCCGTAATCAATACGCATCTTGCCCGTTGTAGATGAACAATTTTCTTGTAATGCATGGAGGAAAAAAAAAGTTAATATCAAGTTTTTTTTTCTTTTTTGATTTTTCAAAATTTGAAAAGTGAAATCATCTGCAAGCATATATTTCAAAATCTCTTTGCAGGTCGCTCATCCTGAAAGCGCGATCACATTTGGAGTTGATTTTGCATCTTAGAAGCTTCTTGATGCTGTTAACAAAACTGTTGAAGCCAACACCCCATCCACGACCCCTATTCTTCGCCGCCGCCAATCGTCTTATGCCGCACCACACCATGGATGAGAGAGAGGAAAGGGACATTTGTTCTTTTTCGGTTGAAGAGAGACAAAGGAATAGAGATCTAGTTCAAAGAAAATTGTGGTTGGATGGAGAGAGAGAGAGAGAGAGAGAGAGAGAGAGAGAGAGAGAGATGGGGGTATTTTTCTAAATTCAAACCTAAAGTTGACAGGAATATAAAACAATTGGAGGTGGATAAAAATAGAAAACCAAATATTTTTTGGGGTAATTTCTAGGTAATTCCTCTTTATTTTTTGTTGTAGATTTTGGTCTTTCTTTTTTCATAAATATTATTTTATACTAATGTTTTAAATTGGTTTAAGCCGATAATGAAATTTCCTTTTAAACCCATAATTTAATTTGGTCAAATATGGGCTAAAAAGATGAAAAACGTGTGTAATAATTTTAGCCCAATAGGCTCAAAAATTGATTGAACCGAACCGGTCCAATTTGGTTGGTTTCAGTTCGGTTCACGTACTAGATTTGTTTGGTTCACTTTTTCAACAATCAAACATTTTTGATTTTTTTTATCAGTTCTATCCCAAAGTGAATTGATCCATTAAGGAGGGTATATTCAATTAGGATTCTTGAGGATATTTAAAGATATTTTTTAAGTGACAGATTTTCATGGATTTCAACGAACTTTTATAAATCCACATGGACTTCCATTAATTTGTTTAGACATCTATCTTAGACTTTTATGGATTTGTTTAGACATCCACTGACTTTCATGGATTTGTTATATCTGACTTCTATTATAGATGAAAAATTATACTACTATATGGCCAAATAACTCAATCTATACACTCAATCAATATGATCCATTAATACAATTTGCAATTCTAACAACAATATCTGCTTTCTTTCTTTTCTCTTATGTTACTTTTCTCACCTCCTTGATCATCTATTTCAATTTCCAATTCTCCATTTGGACTTTGTTTATGGCTTACTTATAGTTTTTTTTTTGTCATGTATTATGTTTCAATAAGACAAATGTATCATGTTATCTATATAATAATTTAATAACATACGTCATATGCATCCATTTCTGAATTTAATTAAAAACCATCATTTATTATTTTTAAGCAAATAAATGTTGATTGATTATTAGGTATTTTTTTCAAATTTTTTTGAATATATAGGACGAGCTTATCATGTATCATGTCATCAATATACTCGTTAAATATAATTAATATATGTAATAAGGTCAGGTGGTAGCATACATACGTTATGACTTTAATCATTAGAGCGTTAACAACATCAAGCATAGCTTCTACTTGTATCATTACCATAATCATCACATATGAAAATTCTTATAGGGTAATTAATGATATATAATTAGAATTAGACTAATTGGTCAATAAGATAGATGATCACGATAATATTGTTTTCTCTTTAATTTTAATTGCTTTGATCATGATTCCTTCATTCAACGTTTAAATTTCAAAGAATCCATTTTAAGAGTTGATGAAGTAGGAAAAAATGTGGATGATAGCTGTAATCAACAATCAAGAAAGCTTACCTAAAACTATACTTAGCATGAATCATGGTTTGAAATGAAGCTTAATAATAATGAAAGTGGCACGTGCGAAAAGCAGGTCCAGTGGTTTCTCTCACGTGTGCCATGGATGGGTGGGCACATGGGTTCATCTGAGTTTCTTCTGTTGCGAGAAGGCGACGATGACGATGACGAAGAGAGAAAAATTATATAATAAAAACAAAGGAGCATCTAGTTATGGAACAACAATCATCTTGTAAAAGATCAGTTGGTTGGGATGGGAACTCTTCGACATCGAGAATGAATAGTCATGTTCATGTCTCTGACATTGTTTTTTATAAATAATAACAAATGAATTAATATATAGTTGCAACTTTTATTGGAAAAGTTCAAGATAATTGCGGTGTTGTAAAGGTGTATACAATGTGGTTGTGGCCTGCCTGAGTGATTCAACATCACATGATGTCTCAGGTTTTTCATTAGATTGTAGTCGATAAATCAGTAAGGGAAGATTATCGATCAGGATTATTTGAGCAGAGAAGAAGCAACACATTTTTGTTTTGAGAGAGAGAGAGAGCAAAGTCTACCAAAATCTTTAGGGAGAAGGCCAGACATGTTATGTCGTTTGATATTTATATCTCTCACCATCAAGTCCAAAAAAATCTACCAAAATCCATGCCTTAAGAAAATCCTTTAAAATCTAGTCCTAATTGAATACACTTTGATTCTTGTAGACATTTTTAAAGTCTCAATTCAATACACTCAGATTTGGAAGGATTCTTTAAAAGTCCATAGAAATCTGAAATTAATACCACTGATTAATATAGACTCTTTTAAAGTCTTTAAATGTCCGAATTGAATACAATGTCTTTAAATGTCCTCAAGAATCCTAATTGAATACACCCCTCTAAATGTCCACCCCTAACCTTAAGTCTCAAAATTAAACTTAATAAGTGATTATTTCTCAAGCTACAACAATTTCAAACACACATTAAGAGGTCGTTTGTTTTTTTGTCTGAAAGCTGAACAACCCTGAATTTTACAAAGACTAAATAGTGACTAAAACCTGAAACTGAATGACAAGTTTGTTTATTATTTTTTTTTCTCCTCTAAATAGAATGTCAACTTGTTTTTTTTTCTTTTTTTATTATAGATAAAATGGTTTAAAAATAAGTAATTTGACTTTTATACCCTCGTCACTTTTAATTTTTATGTATTTTCATTTTATATAATACAAACAACTACATAAAAATAATTTGACAAATCCTAAACCATTTTTATGTAATAATGATAATATATTATTCATGATTAAGATATTATAAATATATTTTTTAAATGATAAATAATGATTTAACAATGGTTTTGATTTTACCACAAAAAAAAAATTATAGGTTCAACAATGGTGTTAAAAATGACATTCCGAATAATGTTTTTTTTGTTTGTTTATTTGTTTGTTTATTTGTTTTTTTTTTTTTTTAAAAAAAGGCTTATCATAAGTAATATGTTAAAAGAAACAAATTTGTATAATATAAAATTATGGTAAATTTGGAAATATATTATCTTTTGGAGGATAATCTTGGAAGAATATATATTAAATGCAATCTAATGATTTAGAATTAAGTTAAAAGTCATGATTTATTACTTTTAATTTTAAGTTGTTGGTATTTTTAGGCTATTTGACCACTTATAAAAACAAACATAACAACTTAATAAACTCAATTCAGACCCATTAAGTTTTAAGTTGAAAAAACAAACGACCCCTAAATCATAATAAGTATTACTAAGATTTAAGACAAAAAAAAAATAATAAAATTACCACCTAAATCATTTTAAAACTCAAATTTATATCATAGTATTTGAAAATCATTACTGAATCATGAATGTGAAACTTGCTTATTTTCTCGACCAAAGTTAAATATTTTGTTAAAGTTAATTTAGTCAACATATTAAGCAAAATTTATGTAATTTAAATATTTGGCGAGCTTACTAGATTTAAATTTTATATATTTGAAAATCAAACATCTAAGGGTGCGTGTGGTATCGTTTTGAAAATGGTGTTTTTGAAAATGGTTTTTAATTTAAAATGAAAATTATGTTTTAAAAACGATGTTAAAACGTAATGTGTTTGAAGGTGTTTGTTAAAAGTAGTTTTTAAAAACGGAAATAAAACTTAAGGGGCTATTCGATAACACAAAAAAAGGGTGTTTTTGTTTTCGTTTTCAAAAAACGATTTCAAAAACGTGTTCATTAACCGTTATTCATTTCATTTTCAACAAAAAAAAATAATTTGAAAAACAAAACCAATATTAAAAGTGAAAATTTTGAAAAACAACTAAAAGATGTTTTCCATTTTATTTTTCATTTTGTTTTTCAACAAATAAAAAACTCATCGACAGACCACTACAAACTTGACTCTTTCACATAGCTACTCTCTGCTCCTCGACTCCAAGTATGTATTCTTCTCCTCCTTCTTGTTCTTGTTCTCGTTCTCGTTTTAGCGATTTCTTCTTTTTCTCTTTCTGGCAATTTCTTCTTCTTCTTATTTTGCCGATTTCTTCTTCTTCTTCTGTTTTTGTTTTGTTTTTTATTTTTCAATTTTATTTTGTTTTTCTTCCTTATACCAAAATTAGTGTAGATCTAGTTAAATCTGTGTAGATCTAAGTAGATGAACATTTATTTTTGTTAATTATATTTTTTTGTAATCCTTAAATTTTTTTTTGCAGTGATTATTGGTGAAAATTCTTGTCAAAGCTGTTGCAAGAGGTTTGTCTTGAAAATTAAATTATTGTGTTATTTTTAGTATTTAGTGGGAATTTTTTTGTTTTTTTTATCTTTGCTGCAAGAGGTTTAAATTAAAAGTGCATTATATAAGTTCTGTATTTCGCATACAAGCTTAAGTTTTTGTTTTTTTTCCTGGTTTCTGATCTTTGCTTTGTTTTGTTATGTTTTGGTGTGATTTGTGTTCTGGGTGATTGCTTTTGGCCTTTTGTTATGGCTGTTTGCAGCTGCTTGTGTTGTTTTGTTTTCAATGAAGCTACTAGACGCGTTTTTACCCTTTTATTTTCAGAATACAACTTACAGGATATGATACCAGACGCGTTTTTAGAATTCGAAACTGGAACCAAAAATACTGTTTTCGTTTTCATTTTTATTTTTGAAAAACACTTATAAGACACGCCCTAAATGTCTTTAGTATTGTTCTCTGAAATGAATGATATAGTTGTTTTGAGAGAAAAGTTGGGGTTGGTTTGGAAAACGTGTTTTGAAAATGATGTGATACAGTAAATTATTGTTTATAACTTTTTAGTTAAAAATTTTGAGAACAATGTTTTTCATTTTCGAAAAAAAAAAAAAAAAAAAGGTAAATAAGGGGTCGTCCAATAAGTGTTTTTCAATTGTTGTTTTTCGAAAAGAAAAAATAAAAATGAAAAAATAAAAAATAAAAAATAAAAAATAAAAAATAAAAATGAAAACAGTGTTTTTGATTTCAATTTTGAAATCCAAAAACGCATTTGGTAGCATATACTGAAATCCATATTTTAAAAATGAAAACGGGAAAAACGCGTCTGGTAGGCTAACTGAAAACTATCGAAAATTGAAATATCAATTTTTACATTTTGTTTAATATTATAGCAATTATAAACAAATTGATTAAATAATTAACTAATAAATTTTTTTTCATGTAATTTATAAATTAAACAAAAGTTAACAAAAAAATTGATCTAGAATCTAGATCGGTTGAGGAGGAGGAAGAAGAAGACCAGATCGGCAGTAAGAGGCGAGGAGGAGGAGGAAGAGTTGTGAAGGATGAAAGAAAATGAAGATGGGAAGAGAAGAGAAGATATTGATGAGTACTCATGTTCAAGAGAAAAAAAGAAAAAAAATTGTTAATTTTTTTGAAAACAAAAATAAAAACAAAAAACAATTATTTGATGTTTTTCAAATATTTTACTGTTAACACTGGTTTTGTTTTTTATTTTATTTTTCGTTTTTTGAAAATAAAATGAAAAACGTTTAACAAACGCGAATTCGAAAATCGTTTTTGAAAAATAAAAACGAAAACGGGCTGTAAAACAGTTGCAAGATGGAGCCTAAACAACTTTACAAGTGTTTTTTTTTTTTTTTAAAAAAAAAACCATTTTTAAAAATGGATCCAAGCAACAGTTAAATAAACTTTACAGTTATGCGAGTTTTTGTACCACTACTAGAAGGGTGAAACAAATTATGGTGTGTTCAAATTTTATTCAATTTTATCCAATTTTCGTGATTAGTCAAGTTTACGAAAATGCCTCTAATTAGTCAATTTATATAGCAAGTATAATATGTGCGGAAATATAAAAGACAATTGATATTTACGTGGAAACCTTCAATAAGGAAAAACCACGGGTTGTTGTATACATCGTACACGAACCTTGAATCCACTAATTGCTATGACGTTTACAGCCTAGGTTGACCTCCACCTCTCACGGTCTATAACCCGCAGGCCTATAAAAGTGGACCTAGTCCAATTTGCTTGCACCACTCACCGGTAGTCATAAGACTCATTTCTCAATGAAGAGAATAAACAACCTAATGTGAATAATATGATATTCAAAGAGCAAGTAATGCTAGGTTACACTAAATGCTTATCTACGATGAAAGATGACAATAATCACAATCCTAGATATTAATCTTTGCTATATGACATGTCATAAAACTTAGCTATCAAAGATTAAGCAATCCTAAAAATAGCTATCAAAATACAACTCTCAAATAATCAACACAATTATCTCAATCTTGTCAATAGAATATGTTCTATAAGCATACAAGTAATAAATGAGATTGCTTGTTAAGAAAGACACAAAATATATGTGATATTAGTGACCGACTTACCAAACTAAAAGTGTTGAATAAAAACCAAGCATGAATGTCACCTAGATGATCATGGATGATGCTAGATAATGATTTGATGCACTTGGATATGTGTTTGAGTAAACAAAGGAGAGTTCTTTAGTGATTTTTTCTCTTTGGAAAAATGCTAAGTCAAAAATATATTTTGGACTCTCTTAAAACTGACCTAAAGTCAAAGTAACATATATATAGGGTGACAAATTGATGCTACGTCGTTTTGCAAAGTTTTCAAAAATTTTGCCTTGACCGCCTTACACCTGCTCTATGTAGGGCAGTTGTAAGGCGGTTCACCTGAGAAATGAAAAACATGTTCTTCATGACCGCTCTACGCGTAGGACGGTTTTCAGGCGAAATGGGGGCGATTGCATTCTGGATTTTGAGGACCGTCTTACACCCACTCTACGTAGGGCGGTTGTAGGGCGGTTTGTAGGCGATTAAAAAATCCACCAGTGGCACCGCTCTACGAAGGGCGGTCAAGAGCAAATTTGCTATAACCGCCGTTCAACCGCCTTACGTAGGGCAGTTGTAAGGTGGTTTGACAGCACCCCTAAACAAACATGATGCATCAAAAACATGGCATTTAACACATAAGATGCAATCAAATTAAACATGCAAGAAAAAAGATTAATGAACGTTAAAGCACACATTATTAAGACATACAACATACAAAAATAAGAATTATGCATGTGTTGTGAGTGTGTGCAACTACATCTCTTCAAAGTAAGTAAACACTTAGAAATTTACCTTTGAAGTGCTTGATCTCTTGAGGTCTTGAAAGGGCCTTGGTTGTGCAAAGCACCAACCATCAAATGCCTAAGCTACCCTTACAACAAACCCCACTTGTGGTTTGTCACCGAAATAAGTCAATCAACCTTGAGGAATTTACAAAAGGCCTTATGGAGTTATGTTGACTCTATCCGTACCTGCTTTAATATTCCTTGGTTGGTGACTAGGGATTTTAATGAAATTATAAATTGCTCTGAGAAGAAATGGGGCAGATATAACTTTTCTAATAGTGGTTTTGGTAAGTGGATCGACAAGAATGAGATGGTGGACTTGGGATTTATAGGCTCTAAGTTTACTTGAAGGACCAAGAGAGGCATTGGCAAGGAAATTCGCATGAGACTTGACAGAGCAGTGTGTTCGATGGACTGAAGATTAAAATACAGTGAGAGTTTTGTTAGACACCTCCTTAGAGTAATGTATGACCATTGCCCTATCCTTATTCAAACTCATAGTTCCTAAAAGATTGAAGGCCATGTGGTTGAAGCACAATAGATTTAATGAGATGGTATGTGACAATTGGAAGAACCATGGAGTTAATGTTATTGAAAAAAATACAAAAGCTGTCTAGTGTTCTTCGAAACTGGAAAAAAGAGGTTTTTGGGAACATTTTCCATGAGAAAAGGCAACTTCTTGCAAGGATTCAGGGGATTCAGGTATGTCTTGATAATTTATATAACCCTTACCTTCTCGACCTTGAAGCGGAACTCATTAAAGAGTATGATGGTATGCTTAAGCGTGAGGAAATGTTTTGGCTCCAGAAATCAAGAAATTGTTGGCTGAAAGAAGGAGATAAGAACACTAATTTTTCCACTTTTCCACTGTGATTAGAAGAAGGAGAAACAAACTTGAGGGTTTAAAGAAAGATGATGGAATCTAGGTTGTTAGCATTGGTGAAATGAAGAAAAAGGCAATTTCTTATTTCAAGAATATTTTTGCCGATAACTCGGCCTCGAGGGATTATGCTCAGCTGCCTAAGATGTTTCCTAGAATGAATGATTCCTGCAATCTGAGGTTAGGAGATACTATTAGTGAGGCTGAAGTCAAACAAAGTCTCTTTACTATTGGTGGATTAAAAGCTCTTAGCCCTAATGGTTTTTCAGCAACCTTTTTCCAACATTCTTGGAATGCCTGTAAGGATGATCTAGTACAGTTGGTATCCAATTGTTTCAAGAAGGGGTGCGTGCCTAGCATGATTAATGAAACCTTCATCTCTTTAATCGCTAATCCCATCAACATGTCCCATTTCCTTCCTATTAGCCTTTGCAACACCTCCTATAAAATCATTAGTAATGTGATTGTTCAAACAGAGAGGTATGCTTCCTAACCTTATCAGTCCTAATCAAGTTTCTTTCGTGCCTGGTAAACAAATACAAGATAAAATTGTGGTTGCCCAAGAAGTCCTTCATAAATTTAAGACTGTGAAAGGAAAAACAAATTATATAGCTTAGAAAATCGACCTAGCCAAAGCTTATGATAAGCTTCAGTGGGGATTCATTAAACTGGTTTTAGAAGAGGTTGGTATTAGTGGTAGCCTTATTGACTTAATTATGAGTTGCATCTCGAGTGTAAAATATAAGGTCATCTTGAATGGTGAAGTTTCTGATGAGTTCTCTCCTAGAAGTGGAATCAGACAAGGTGACCCTCTATCTCCTTATATTTTTGTACTTTGTATGGAGAAACTTTCTCATATCATCCATCAAAAGCTACATAATAGGGACTGGAAACCAATTAAGGTTTCAAGAGATGGATCAGCTATATCCCACCTATTCTTTGCCGATGACCTCATTCTTTTTAGTTAAACTTATATGAAACAAGCTACTACTGTGAGGGAATGCCTTGAACTTTTCTGTGATCTCTCTGGTGAACAGGTTAGCATCCCTAAATTAAGAGTTTTTTGCTCCAATAACGTCAATACTTCGAATGCCAAGTCCTTTGCTGATACCTGTGAGTCTCTTTTAACTAATAATTTGGGAAATTATCTTGGTGTTCCATTAATCCATGGTAGAGTCACCAAGGAGACCTACAAAGAGATCCTTGAGAAAACTCAAAAAAGACTTTCTACTTGGAAAAGTGCTTCGCTCTCCTTTGCTGGCCGAATTACCCTTATTAAATCTGTCTCATTTGATCTTCATGTTTATGCTATGCAATCCATTAAACTCCCTAATGAGATTTGCTCTAAGCTTGACAAGATTAATAGAGATTTTCTATACGGGCATACAGCTTAGAAAAAAAAGATTCATCTTGTCAATTGGGATACTTTGTATTTACCTAAAAATAAAGATGGGTTAGGAATTAAACAAATGAAACTGGTTAACTAAGCTCTGATTACTGAAGCTGAATGGCGTTTAATGCACAATGATGTTGGCTTATAGGGGAGCATGCTGTGCTGAAGGCGAAATACTCCAAAGATGGTCGAGTATTTAAGGCGGATAAGAATTCAACTAACAACTGTTCAAGCACTTGGAGGGGATTTTCTTTTGGTGCTAAGCTCATTTCGAATGGTCTGAAATGGAGAATCAGAGATGGTGGTAATGTTCTCTTTTGGTCTGATAATTGGGTTCCTGAGTTTAACACTCTTATTAACCATATCACTCTTCCTCTTTCTGCCAATCATTTACTTGAGAAAGTTAACTATTATTTCCAGGCTAAAGATTGGAATGTTCAGAAACTCAAGTCTGTGTTGCCTTGGAATATTTTCTGAGAATTCTTAGTATCCATGGGGGAAAGAGACATAGTGGCCATGGCAAAACTATTTGGGGTCCTGCTAAATGTGAGGATTTTTTTGGGTTAAAAGTGCTTACGAGACCCATTATAAAACTAGTGAGCACCCTTCTTGGCATTGGAAATTTATTTGGAAACTTAGACTCCCTCCTAGAGTTCAAAGCTTTCTTTGGATCCTTATGCATGATAAACTTCTTACCAATGAACAAAGATCCTTTTGAGGTATTTCCGCTGACATCATCTGTATGAGATGTAACCAGGGTTGTGAAGACACCAATCATGTTTTCAGAAGTTGTGATACGTCCCTTGTTATTTAGGAAAATATTTGTAAAGGAGTTACTAGACTTCCTATGTTCAATGGTGACTTGAAGGATTGTCTGTATCTAAACCTGAAAGATAACAGAAATGTGTTGAAGGGCATGCCTGGATACCTCATCTTTGTTGTGACTATGTGGTTCATATGGAAATGGAGATGCAAATGTATTTTTAAACCTAATTTCAAGTTCCCTCATGCCCTAGCCTGATTGTTAAGAGGTACTTAGATTCTTGGATAAATGCTAATTGTGAGAATGTTAGAGCTATTGCTTCGAAAACTTGCTTGATTGCTTGTAACCCTCTTTTGGCTGACTAGGTTAAACTTAATGTTGATGGTAGTATGAATACGGAGTCGAGAACTGTTACGGGAGAGAGTGTGATAAGAAATCACAGAAAATAATAGTTAGGTGGATTTGCACTAAAAAGGGAATTGGAAGTGTGCAAGAAGTTGAGCTATGAGGGCTGTTTGAAGGGCTTCAGTTTGCTTGGAAGGTTAGTTATAGAAACGTTAGCGTGGATTCTGACTCCCAAATTACGGTTAATATTCTAAGCAAAACGACCCCTGTGAATCACCCTCTCTATAGCCTCATTCACAGTTGTAAATCTTTGATGGATGAGGATTGGCGCTGCTTAATACGACATATGTACAGAGAGAGCAACAAGGTTGCTGGCTGTCTTGCCAATTTGGGTCACTCTCTTGACCTGGACGTAACTTATTTTGAAAAACCCCACCCCCCTTTGCAAGTGCTTGACCTTCTGGATAATGATGCTAAAGGTTTGACTTTGGCCAAACTTGTTCCTGATCTCTTTTAGTCTTTCTTTGTTCTGGGCTTTGCCCTCCCTCTGACCAAAAATAAATAAATAATAAATAAACTTTATAGCTGTTTTTTGTTTTTGAAAACAAAAAATCCGTTTTCAAAAATTGTTCCAAATACTGTACCACCTAATTTCTTAAACCATGTAAGGCTGCGTCCGGTACCTTTAAGGCTGGCAAAACGGGTTGGCGGGTCGTGTTAGGCCCAACACGAACACAACCCGTTTATTTTTTACACGACACTAACACGGCACGTTTATTAAACAGGTCAGAACTTCTAAAAACGAACACGACACGAATATAAATGGATCAACACGACACGATACGGCTAACCTGTTTATTATACGAGTCAAATCGTGTCAGGTCAACACGACACGTTTAAATAACCCGTTTAATAAAAAATTAAAGTATGAACCCGTTTAATCCATTTAATTGACACGTATTAATGACCCGTTTAACCTATTTAACTAATTTATTGCAAAAGTAAATAAATACTTAGCTAAATACAAACATTAAAATGATACAAAAATCCAAATAACTGAAAGTCCAAATAATTAACAAATAATAAACAAATAATTAGCCATAATAAAATTCACAAGTCCAAATAACTTCTTACAAACACCGAAAGTCTAAAACAAGTCAAAATATAATATCTTTCAATGAACAAGAAGATATTTGTATTCATACAATTAAACCTCTTCCAACCCATTTATGGCGAATAAGTTGTACTACGCCACCACTTCCCTTTCCAATTAGTCAATTACTTTGATCGTCTCAACTCTCAAGGTCTTCCAAAGAGAATCCAAAGCCAAGCCCCTTACCATTGGAAGACTGTTCAAATTACAAGAGAAACAAAAATTATGAGACCTTAAAAAGAAAACAAAGAATAGTTATTATATGAAATCTGGATATAACTTTGATATATAAATGAGAAGTATTGTTACAACAAAGTAGTAGAACAGAATAAAGTGATGGGCACATAAGCATTGGCCATGAAATTTTTAATAAACTAAGGGCTTCAATCTTTAAGACATCAATTACATTGGCATAAGGACGATAAAATCAATCCATAGGATTGCAATAAGATGAGTTATTGAACCAATTTTACAGCTTGAAATGTTTCACAAAAGTTCAGTAATCTCCAATCAGACATACTAATTAGTCATGAGGTCTTTTATTGCAAGTTAAATCATGTACAAGATTGTGCTATCTTTATACTCAGCAAAGCCAGCTACTAAATTTCACCAACAAATTACTTCGAATGTGACACATTGGATCACATAATATATTTGAAGGCATAATCAAACAAGAACAGCGATCGCAAGATTCACAACAATATTGAATACATAAATTCGAGTTTTAAAACTAATTACATATAAAGACAACAAATCAATAACCAAAAATTAAATAAAAATCAAACCATACAAATCAATTGCGGAATTAATTGACTTACTCACATAAAATTAGCCAAACAAACAAAATAGTGAAAAATCAAAGATTAAATAGAAATGTTGAAGACAAAACAAAGAGAGGCCAAAAAACCACAAGTGAAAAGCAACAAATCCTCAGTTTTCTCAACTCTAAAGAACCCAATCCGGTTCTCTAAATCAGTTTTGGAAGCTTAGCTTAATTAGCTCCTTCACAGCGCCTGGAAATCGCTCAAGGTCTCGAGGCCTCAAACAAGTCGTTCATCTGGGTTGTTGGAAAAATCTTCAAAAACAATAATGAAAATGAAGAAAATTGATTTCCAACAAGATCTAAACAATATAACATATATTATATCTGTTTGTTTATATTAGATCTAAACAATATAACAACATAACACAGAGATCTCAGAGTCAAAGATTTATAGACAGCAGATGCATTGAAATTGCTCTCGTAAAAATAATAAGAAAGTAAGAAACACGCATTTTCCATTCGATTTATAGCTACGATTGAGTTCTAAACTTCTAATAACTCACCGAAAAAATTCGAAGTAGAGGAAGTGAGGCCAGTGAGTTAGAAGCAGCTAGAGGTGTAGTCGTGTAGATGGAGGCGTTGCAAGAGGTGTAGAGCTAGAGATTCGACGCTGCAGGCGAGACGCACTGCTGTTTGCTGCGTGAGTAAAAGAGAGAACACAGAGTTAGGGTTTGGTACTTTGGTGGCAGAAATGTTGAATGGAAAGTAGTGTTTGGGTTAGGGTTTTCTTAACTATTTATATTGAAAGGTAAATTTATATAAATATCCTTAATAAAAATAAAATTACAATTTTACCCCGTTAATCGTGTCAACCCACGCCACAGTGGGTAAACACGAACACGACTCGTTTATTAAACGGGTTATACGGGTTGACACGATTATTGACACGACTAGTTTATTCTCAACCCAAACCCGCAATAATCGTGTTCGTGTCGTGTCAACTCGTCGTGTCGTGACCCATATTGCCACCCCTAGGTACCCTTTTACAAAGGTGTTTTTGTTATTGTTTTTCAAATCCAATTTCGAATACGTGTTCGTTATCGTTTACCATTTTATTTTTCATTTTATTTTCAAAACAAAAACAAAAACAAAAACAAAAACAAAAACAACATCAGTGTTAAATATGAAAAATTTCCAAAACAACTTTTTGATGTTTTTCACGAATTTCATTTTGTTTTTCACTTTGTTTTTCTTCCAAGATTGCCTCATTCTTCTTCCTCTTCTTCTTCTTCTTTCCCGGATCTTCTTCTTCCTCATTCTTTGCCGTTGATCTCTCTTCTCTTATTCCGATCTTCTCATTCTTTGTCGTCGATCCGCCGATCTTTTCTTCTTCCGATCTGCTCCTTCGCCGTCCATCTCTTCTCATTCTTCGTCGCCAATCTCTTCTTCTTCTTCTTCCTTTCTTCTTCTTTCTGATCTACTGAAGAGAGGAAATTTGGAAATTTTCTAGAATTGTTAATTAAAAAAATCTGGTATTTTGTTGTTATTTTGTTGATAAATCTGGTATTTTGTTGATAAATGGGTTTTTGGTGTTGTGGATTTTGATTTCAGATGTTAGTGTTATTGGTATTTTGATTTGGATTTTAATTTCAGATGTTGGTGTTGATTTTGTTGGTATTTTTTTTTTTTTTTTTTTTTTTTTTTTTTTTTTTTTAAGTTGTGATTCAATTCACAAATCAACAAAAGAAAATTAACTCTAATTTGCCTACAATGCAATGTTCAATCAATAGTTTCAGAGACATGTATGAGTTCTTAGGACGAACATTGGAAAGAGATCGCTACACTTTCCAACCAAACTTAAGCTAGTTGCTCTTCTTGATTTCAAAGGAATACTTGAGTTGCATTTTTGTACCAAGCAAAGGACTGATTTGGATGTTGATTCCAGTTCAACACGATTTCAGATTTGGATGTTGATTCCTTTGCTTGATAAATCGTGTTGATTTTGATGAACACGATTTCTAGAAGGAAATTGAGGTGATACCAAATATGAAATTCTTATGTTAGAATCTTGGAAAGGTGGGGAAAATTGTTGAAGATGCTGAAATTGAATCATGCTTCCACTAATTTTCATAAAGATGAACTTTGAAATGTATTTGATCAATCTACTCTAGTTAAATTTATTTTTAATGTATCTTTTTTTTTTGATATTTTTTGAATAACCTACCAGACGCGTTTTTTACGTTTTCATATTTGAAATACAGCTTCCGGGATATGCTACCAGACACGTATTTGGATTTCGAAACTGAAACAAAAAATACTGTTTTCATTTTCATTTATATTTAAAAAAAACAAAAACAAAAACAGTTTTAAAAAACGTTACAGACGCGCGCCCTAAATTTCATCATATTGGATTTTGTTCAAACCCCTCACCCTTTTTAAGAGAGGAACTTGAAATCTTGAATAGGATGAGCTATTAAGATTTAAGAGGCCATGAAACAAAAAAAAAACTCATTTAATCCTTAATATTAAGTTAATTTTTCCCTCTCATCCCTTTAAAATGAAAATTTTACAGTTTATCCCACAAAATTCGCTAAACTTGAGATTCTGGTTTCACCTTTGATTTAATGGCATATAATTTTCATGAAATAAAATGTGATTTTAATGATCTTCAAACCCAAGCCCTCTTAATTGAATTATTTGTATTCTTAGTAAGGAAGAAAAGAAATTACCCAAAGAAGCCAGAGTTTTCCACTTGGTAGGAGCTTGTCTTTTCTTAATTTATTGATAATATTTAAAAAAGTTGAAGTTGGTAAAGCTTTCAAAGTTAAGAGCCATGAACGTGAATGCTTTTCATTCTTAATTGTTAAAAGGAAAAGTGAGTGCACAAACTTTTCAATCTTAAAGTTGTTTGTGTTTGACACTTTGACCGCCAATCAGTAGTATACTTTTACATCCTGTCCTTGCATTACTTAGCACTGTTGTTTTTCTTCCTTTGTTAATTGGATGTATTTTTTTGTTTTTGTTTTTGTTTTTTTAAATATATATAGATGGATTCTTTAATTTAATTTCATTAAGGACTTTAATGAAATCACGTCTATTTCTATAAATTTAATATGATTTTTTTTAAGGGATGATAAGTTCAATAAAATCTACCTATCAATAAAATTTAAGAAATTTTCAATTACTACAACTATTTATCCCGATTTTGTTAAATATGAAGGTATCAAAAAATGAGTAAAATATAGAAAAATTCAAGAAAAATTCAAAAAAAATTCAAGAAAAATAGTTATAGTACTTGAAAAATTCTTAAATTTTATTCATATGTAGATTTCATTGAACATATTATCCATAAAATAATTCAGATCAAAATTCATATAAATAGTTGTAGTATTTGAAAAATTCTTAAATTTTATTGATAGGTAAATTTTATTAAACTTATCATCCACAAAAAAAAAATTCAGATCAAAATTCATAGAAATTAACGTGATTTCATCAAGGTCCTTAACGAAATTAAATTAAAAGATCTCTCATAAGAGAACCGATATATATATATATATATATATATAACTTCTTATAATTTGTCTCCCAATAATCTTGAAAATAATAAATATGGTTAGGAATATATTAACTTAGATTTTAAAATGTTTAGGAATATTTTCAAATAATTATTATTTTTCCTGATTGTTTTGTAGCAGTTAGGTTAAAAATGTACAAATAATAAACAAAAAGTATGTGTAATACATTTTAATAAAAAAAATGATAAGTGTCTTTTGAATTGGAAAAACACTTAAAATTATTATTATTATTAACTATCAATATGATAAGTGTCATTCTTGAAAATTAACATTTAGTTGGAAACTTTATAATAGGATAAAACTAAAAGTTAATTTAGATTTTAAGAGATTCTGTAAAGTAGTTAAAGTCTAATTATATATATATAATGAAATCTGAATGAATCATTAATTTTTTTTTTTAAAGTATTATTTACTAATAGTAACTTTTTTATTTTAATACAGTTGAAAATGTTTAATCTTTTACGGATTTAAAATAATACTTTTGTTATGATCGATAAGTGTTTTTATTTTTCTTTTAAAAAAAAGACAAGTGTTTTATTTAAAAAACCGCCAATCACAGTTTCAAAAAGGGAAAATTACATTTTAGTCTCTAACTAATTTAAAAACGTCAGGTTTTTACTTATCTTTGCATTTTTCATCAATTGAGTCCTTACATTTTGAAAAATGACTCATTTAGATCATTTTGTTAGTTAGGCATTGGTTAAATTTAACAATTTTAGGATTATTTTGGTCTTATAATTCCATAATTGATAAAAAAGAAGGAAATATTTATTAAAAAATAGATAAATAGATATAACCATGCATAGATGGATGATGGAGAAAAGAAAAAAAAAAAAAAAAGGATAGATGAATAGATCTCCTCCATTTAACCCAAAAGATGGATGGTGGAAATCATTTTTTTTTTTTTAAATTAAAAATAAATTGGGTTAGGGATCATTAAAGCAATAATTTTTTTTTTTTTTTTTTTTAATTTTTAAAAAGAGACATCTAAAATAGAGGTGGAGATCCAACCTCTCAATTTGTGGAAAATCCACTAATAGATCTCTCTCTCTCTCTCTCTCTCTCTCTCTCTCAAATCATTCCAATTCAACTCATTGATTCAAAATGAATTTGCCGAATCCATAGTTACAGAGGTTTTTCCTAACCACACACACACATTCTCTCTCTCTCTCTCTCAATTTGTTCCAATTCAATTCATTGATTCAACAACAACAACTATTATAACAAGAGCTAGAACTACCTAGTGTTACTTCAGGACTGCAATAGTTGCACCATCCTTGTTGGGAGGCATTACAAGCATACTCCCTACAAAATCGAGGGAGGAGACGCAATTCCAACACTATTTTTTTTTATAAAAATAATTAGTTTGAATATTCTGTTTTTATATCTACGATGGAAATATATCTATCTATTTTTAAATTTAATTTCCTTAGTTTTTCAATTTTTTTAATTTTTTAATCTCCTTCGTCCATCTTTAACATCTTAAAGATTGAATGAAGGGATCCATTATTATTATTATTATTATTTTACAATTTATTGTTTCATTTTCTTTTTATTATAAATTTTTTAAATTTTTTTATTTGTCAATTAAAGTACAAGACTCCAAGGGAAAAATAATTTTGTGACGGTTGCCATCAAAAATTTGGTCAAATGGATCTAAACGGGCCATTTTTCAAAAGTTAGGGACTGGTTTAATACAAAATACAATAATAAGTAAAACAATGACGTTTCTAAAATAGTGAGGGACATAAAGAAATATTGCCCTTTCAAAAAAATAAATAAATAAATAAATAAATAAATTTCTGGGTCTCTTCCAGTTCTGTTAAACCAGAAAGAAAGGAAGCTAATAAACCTTGAAAAAACCAGGTCGAAAAGCAAAAGCAAAAAGATGACGACAATCTCTCTTTCTTTTCGTTCTAATCCCACCAAAAAGTACTCACACACCAAAGCAGACCGCATTAAGCAATCAACAACAACAAGAAGATCCCATATATACCTTTGTTTCTCACTTTTACATACTCAACATCGACATCAACAACAACAATGTCTCATGAAATTGTTCCTGCTGATCCAATTCATGAAGAAATTAACCACTACTACAGCCCACCAAATGCATCACCCATCAGCAGCCATGGAACTGAATCACATAACCTCACAATACCCTTTACAAGATCACTCACTTCTGGTCGTCAACATGTACCTGAACCCTTTGACAGTGAGAGATTGCCGTCCACTCTCGCTTCCGATATACAGAAGTTCCTTCGTGTTGCAAATTTGCTTGAAAACGGCGAGCCTCGTGTTGCTTATCTTTGTAAGCCCTTTCTCATTGGCACTGATTATTATTGTTTTTCATTTTAATTAACAAGTTTGACAACGATTGGGTTTTTTTTTTTAGTGTAAATGAATGTATTAAGTCACTTAAAAGACAATTTTTTTTCTTTCAATTTATTTACTATTTTTAACAAGTGAAATTAAGGTTTGAGATACAATTATGGTTACTGCAAGCAATTCACATTGTCATGTTGGTATTTGGACAGGTCGCTTTCATGCTTTTGAGGTAGCTCATAACATGGACAAAAATTCAACTGGGAGGGGTGTTCGACAATTCAAAACGTCTCTTCTTCAGCGACTTGAACCGGTGATTAATTGAGATTCAGTTGTCTTATCTAAACACACAAAACAATTGATAAATAATTCTTATGCATTAAGGAAGTATTGTGTACATTACTTTACAGTATATCTGTAAGAGATAATTATCTTTTGTCATGTGCCTTAAGTTTGGTTGCTGTCAGGTAACAATATAAATTTTGAGCTTTCACATATTGATTCCATTTATGAGTAAAAAAAGTCTTATCATGAAGCTTATGTTTATTATTAAGCCTTCATTTGCATGTTCATACCTGTTTTATATTATCTAGTAATATCTGCAGTAACACAAACTGGGTGATATTTGTACTTTCTAAACAATGTAAATCAGCATTTAGTTGAAAAACTTACATTTAATCCCATATCCTCCAATTTTTGACTTCTAACATGCATTTTTTTAATTATGTATCCCAAACTAGTTTTTCTATGTCTTTTAGTTTTGTCCTTAGAGCAAGAACAATGTGGATATTTAATTACTTGTTTGATTCTTGATTGACTTCCCTTTTCATTTCTCTGTTGACTTGATGACTTTATAGGATGATGAAACTACTTTAGAGAGACGAAAGGAAAAAAGTGATGCACGGGAATTGAGGCGTGTTTATCATATATACAAGGACTACTTTACCAGAAGTAGCAGAGAATTTGATTTAGATGATAGGTATTGGGTTCATTATATTGGACTTTACTCTACACTTCTTTTGAGCTAATTTCTATAAGATAACCATTAGCTTTTTATTTGTAATTAAATCATTGTTTTACATTTGAATCAGTCACAAAGAGAAATTGATAAACGCACGCAGAATTGCGGTCGTGTTGGAAGAAGTATTAAGGGCTGTAGAAAGTGCAGCTGACCCTCAGGTTATATTTTGTTTTCATTTTTTGATTCTTTACTCTTGTGTTTGGTAATTATAATGTTTTAGCATCCTAATTATCATATCATAATTTACTATTCTATATCTATATTGTTTTGTTAGGCCCTTGCTGATATAGACAGTATTCAAACAAAATCTCCATTCTATGTGCCATATAACATTCTTCCACTTTCTCATGGAAGCATTCCGCCTGCAATTTTGCAACTCTCTGAGGTTCGGTTCCACATTCTTGCTATTATCTTTGTTAACAATGGGTTTTTCCAATAAATCTTATAAGACTTAGATAGTAATCCTTGTTTATGAATCACCTGGTCTCTTTTAGTTGTTGAGCCTCTTAAGTGTGTATTGGCTATTACTTCTTATTTGAGTTTCAACTTTTTGTGTGGTTAAACTTGCATATGGAATGAGTTTGTTCTGCTGTAGCATGTGTAAGGTTAAAAAACATAAAATGGGTTTGATAACAAGCAACTTAATTGGTACAGGTTAAAGCTGCAATTGCTGCTGTTCGTAATACTCGCGGTTTACCTTCAGCACAAGATTTTCAGAAATCTGGTGCTTTCATGGATTTGTTTGAATTTCTTCATTATTGCTTTGGGTTTCAGGTGATTATCCTATAGCACCTATAATGATTTTCAATACTTTGTTTCTTCTGTGCTGTGTCATATGATCTATGGAATTGAAATTGATTAATTGCTCTGTTTAGGTGGTTATTTTGAGACATAACTTAATAATTTGAGACCTTAAGGACTTTCTTAACATTCATATGATCCATCTTCATTCAGGAAGGAAATGTTGCTAACCAGAGGGAACATCTAATTCTACTTCTTGCTAACATCCACAATCGGAAATCTCATAAGCAGTCACCTATCTCAAAGGTGATTTTTGTGATTTGATTGTTAACCCTTTAAGCCCTTTAAGCTTCTAATCGTCTGTTCATTCGAAATGTTAATTCAGTTGGGGGATGGAGCTGTGGATGATTTGATGAAAAAGTTCTTTAAAAACTATACAAATTGGTGCAAATTTTTGGGGAGAAAAAACAACATACGGTAAGAAATTATATGATTTTGCTCCATATTTTGCACCAACGAAGTAAGAAATTTGTTTTTCCATCTTATTTTAACAAGTAGACAAGTAGTGTCGTGTTTCTCTTTATATCCAAACAATAGTTTTGGAAAAAATTGCCTTTTTATGTATAAACTAGTTTTGGACAAAAGTGTGCTATTATCAACTTTCCATATGTGTATAATGAGTTTCATTTTATAATTTCTTCTTGTCAAAAGATTGTTAAAGATTTCTGTTGTTTTTATTTTTATGCTTTTTGGTTCTTGTTTTTTTTTCTTATATTAAATTTATTATTTGTCTTTGAAGGTTGCCTTATGTGAAACAGGAAGCCCAACAATATAAAATTTTGTATCTGGGGCTTTACCTTCTTATCTGGGGGGAGGCAGCAAACCTGCGGTTTCTGCCAGAGTGTCTTTGTTATATATTTCACCATGTAAGATAAATCATCTGTTGCAATTGACTGCTTTCTTATGATTGATTTGTGTATTGCATGTTGGAACATAAGTTCTTGTATTCTTCCTAGAACCTAGGAAGCTTGAACTATGTTAGTCATAATACTTTGATGAAATTCCTGATATAAATACATTAAAAGTGTGGGATTCAAGGGCTGGTAGCTATTTATAATACCAACTTCAAGATCAAGGGTCATCAGTTCATCCTTCAGAAAAGAGAAATGAATATATAATAGTAGAAAATCATATATTTCAAGTGTTATTATTCTGTAGAAGTGAGAAAGGAAACCCACATCAAAACTTTCCTTAAATTATTGGCATAGTCATATTGCACTGGTGGTGGCCAAGGAAATGGATGTCTAAGGAGAGTACACAAATAATTGAGAGAAATTTGTGTATATTTCCTTCGGTAAAAGAATTGCAAATATATATACAACTCTTAGAGAGAAACTAAATAGAAAACTATCTAAAAACACCTACAAGTTATTCTAGGAAATTTAGCTCGCATATTAACATAATACAATAAAGGAAAGAAAGAATAAAAGTCAATAGCAAATCTAGTTTCCCAAAAAATAGCACTTGTGCCTGTTTGGCCCACATGGTAGCCTGTTGAGTCGAAGCATACAATGATGAGAACAAGACGAATACCAAGATGATTAACAGTGTTTGTTACAATACAGTAAAGTTTGATCTCTAATATAGCAATATGCATAACAAAAATTACATTGTTAAGGTTCAAACTGTGTACTTCATATAGAAAAACATATTTTTGTTGTGCTGTTATTATCAATAGTACTACTATTATACTTTTTGATAGGAAACACTGCTATTATCCTTATAAGTGTGAGGTTTTTGGTTTGTTTGCTTTCAGATGGCATATGAATTGCATGGAATCTTAACGGGTGCGGTTAGTATGAAAACTGGGGAAAATGTGATGCCAGCATATGGAGGAGGGTTCGAGTGTTTCCTTAACAATGTAGTTACTCCTATATACCAGGTTATATTTGAGGTACATATGCTATCTTTTCTAGTTAAGTTACCACTCAATCTAATGGTTTAAGCTTGCAAATGCCCACACAATCGTATTAAGCTATAACACACCTCTTCATGTGCTAAACTAAAATGATTGTCATGCAGATTGTACCCAAATACATATGCAAAAACAGAATAAATATAGATAAGAAAATAATAACATGGGGAATTTGAACCTAGGACCCAGTAGCTTTGATATGTTAAGTTAAAATAGACCCAAATTATCAAGTTTATAGGTTAGGTTCCAAATAATAGTATTAAGCTCTAACAGACCTACTTATGTGCAAGACCAACCAACTTGCCACGTGGACCTAGCCCAAAAACAGTTACAAATACATAGACCAATACAACTACAATCATGTTAGGGGGTTTGAACCGAAGGTATTTTTGGGAAATTTGTTTTGTTACTATTTTTTTTTTGCCAATCAACCCAAAAGTTTTAAGCTTGCAAGGACGGGCCTAAACAATAGTATTAAACTCTAATAGTTACTATCTTTTAAAATCTTCCTATAAATTGTTTCATTTTCTTGTCATAAACTGAAGGAAGCTGAGAAAAACAAAAGCGGGACTGCTGACCACTCTACTTGGAGAAACTATGATGATCTGAATGAGTACTTCTGGTCAGAACTAAATTCTGAGTTATTATTTTTGTCTTTATTTCCATGTCTCTCTACAAAGCTGTTAAGAAATTAAGGCCTTATTTTAATTATAGTTACTTATTTTCAGGTCTCCTGATTGTTTCCAAATAGGTTGGCCGATGCGTTTGGATCATGACTTCTTTTGTGTGTCCCCATATTATTGTAAGCTTAAGAATGCTCAGGGATCTCCTATTGTAAATGAAAAAAGCGAGGGAGAAGAAAAGGAAGATGAAGAACAAGGGGTAAATCATGTTGCTCAGATAAGCACTTAATTTCAAATTAAGTGATTTATGAGTTGTTTAGACATTATATTAACATACAAAGCATTCTATTCATCTATAACCTCAGTCACTTGTGTTTCAGAACATTCCATGTTTCTGACTTGTTGAAGAGATTATAAAGCATATTAATATTAGACAAGGCTTTAGTGAGCACATCATAGTTGAACTTATACGCTGTCTAAAAGTTAGATTTTTAATATCTACTGCCTGTAATGATCATGTTCTTAAGTGTTGTTTGCTCTTTCTTACTAGGTTTTATTATTATGGCTATAAGTAGATGAGAGGACTGTGCTAAGAGATCTCAAGATACCATTTTGGTCATTGGTGGGAAATTGCTTTTGCCTAGTAACATGACATTTCATTTATTAAACAGTTAATTTTGCATGGTCAGACTTGCACATTGTGAGTGCTTAAGTAGGACATTTTCAACTAGTTGAAATATTCAGTTAAAATGCTACTTTGGATTCTCTCTGTATAATGTTATTAATTGTTATCTATTACATTGAAAAATTATTCTTTGTGACTGCAAGTGGTGAGGCATTTAAGATAATTTGTAAAAGTTGTTTAATATTATGTGAAGGAATTTGAAGATGTACAATTATCAATAATGGGTGTGTAGTGTGTATCTATGTATTTATGTATGCGCTGTTTTGGGTGTAGTTGTTCATGGTCTGTATTTCAATGATATATGTGTATATGAATGAATGTATGTATGTATATTTGTTCATGGATGTATATTTATGCAACCCATGCATGTAGTTATGCATATGTTATTTATGTATGTATGTGCATTTGTTTTGTGTATGTTTAATTTTTTATTTAATTTATTTGGCATTATATGAGACTATCATTCGTCTTGCTTCCGGTAACCACGAGGGTCAGTAACTTACTATTTTCTATTTTCTTTCTTTCAGTGCCTAAAGATCTTAATCAAGACAGATAGATTTTACCCTTAAAACTCGTTTTCTACTTTCTACATATTGAAAACTGTCATTATCTACTTCTCACATAAATATCTCCTCCCACAGGCTACTGTAGAAGAAAATCGTGAACAAAACTGGCTAGGGAAGACAAATTTTGTAGAGATTCGTTCCTTTTGGCAGATTTTTAGGAGCTTTGATAGAATGTGGAGCTTTTTTATTCTATCCCTTCAGGTCAGTTTTGAAGACATCATGATGTTCTAAAAGGTTGTTTTTGTTGCTCACCAATTTTCTTTCTTTCATTATTTTTTTAATGTTTTTTCAGGCAATGATAATTATGGCATGCCATGATTTGGGATCTCCACTTCAAATGTTTGATGCAGTAATATTTGAGGACATTCTGAGCATATTCATCACATCTGCAATTCTCAAACTGATACATGGTATGGTGTATGCTATTATTTTGCCTATTACTCACATTATTGTTTGGGAAAGACCAGTAATCATGGCTGAAATAATTCATATTTTTGATAAAACCCCAGACAAAACCATATATAGATAAATTAAAAAAGAAACAAAAGAAAAAACAAGAGAGGGAAAAGAAAAGTGAAAGCAAAGGGGCGCACAGGCCCTAAAACAATTTATCATTTAGGGATGGTTGGTTGGTTTGGTATTAGTGACCTTAGTGCCATTAAATGTAATTAACATGTCAGTTTTCATGAATATTGCCATCTTTTTAGAAACAATCGGGGAGCTGTTTGCACTGATTCATGGTATGCCTTTGCATGCTCCTGTACATTGTATGCCAATCCTGGATTTGATTGATCAAGTTTTTTGCACAATCACATTTTCATAGTCAGTTGATTTGGTCATTGTTATCTTTTTTGAATAATGGGTTAACTTCAGGTAATTTTGTCATTCTGTGGGCACTCATAATCTAAACATTTTTGTCCACAACAACTATGTTGTGCCTTTAAATATTCCCTTTTCTGGAAGTTGCGCTATATATTTTGTTTATTTTTTATACATACTAAGTCTCTGGTGTTCCAGAGTTTAAGTAGCATCATTCTCTCTTTCTGGCTCTCTCATATTCTCATCCTGGAAACCAAAGTTCTGCACCTCTATCATTTTGGTTTGGCATTGTCTTATTATCTGTTGTTTTCTTTGTTCTTACTAGCATTCTGTTGTTTTCTTTGTTCTTACTAGCATTCTGTTGCTCTAGTGTTTAGTTCTCTTCCTCTTTTCCTCCTTATGTTAGTAGAGATGACCTGCTTGTGAACATAAACTCATAGATATTCATCTGCATACTTAAACAAACATATGTACATGCATGAATGTGAATACATTTATTTAGAAAATAACAAAAATCTAATTTGAAAAGTGATTTGGGCTTTCAGCAATTTTTGACATCAGTTTTACATGGAAAGCCAGACGTACAATGGAATCATCTCAAAAAAAGAAATACATGTTGAAGCTGGTTGTTGCTGTGATATGGACTATTGTACTTCCTGTGTTGTATGCCAATTCTAGAAGGAATTATACTTGTTATTCAACTTATTCTGCACAATACAAGGGCTGGCTTGGAGAATTATGTTTTTCTTCCTATATGGTTGCGGTCACAATATACTTGATGACTAATGCTGTTGAGTTGGTATTATTTTTTGTTCCTGCCGTTAGCAAATACATTGAGACCTCAAATTTCCGGATATGCACAATGCTTTCTTGGTGGACACAGGTTTAATACCCTTTTTCAGAATCCTCTTGCATCATTTTTTAGTAGTGTTTTAATATTGATTCTAGACCTTTGTTAAATTGCAATATCTTGTAATCATTTATTTTTATTTTCTTATCTAAGTATTGAACAAGAATAAAAATAGGCACTTATGCAGATTATTCTTTTTATCATAAGTTTTCATTGTATTGTTCATTGGTTCTGAACTTTGTTAGAATTCCTTATAGTTGTTTTTTTCATAATGCAGCCTAGATTATATGTTGGCTGTGGAATGCAGGAAACACAGGTTTCACAATTCAAGTATACCCGACCTCCCAATTTTGATGCTTTTTTGGTGTATTGTCAATTATCAATTTTTCCTTGATGTGATGTATTTTTGTTTTTAATATTCAGGTACACATTGTTTTGGATACTAGTACTGCTTAGCAAATTTTCATTTAGCTACATTTTTGAGGTGAGTACTATATTGTAACTTGTAAGTGCTCCAATAGAACATGATAATGAGGTAACTACTTTAACAGTATAAATTCGAAATGGGATTTTTTTGAAAGACTCCAAAGATTTAAGTACTTTTAATCTAAGATGTTGCAGGAAATACACACTCTAAAATGTATATTTTGATAGGAAATCCACACATACACATGCACATTTGTGGGAATAGGGATTAATAGCACCAAATGGGCCTTGATTTTTGTTTGTGCCATTGACTTAATAACTCAAATTTTATTAGCACCGAAGTAAATAAATGACAAATTCCCTTGAATAAATAAAGATAAGGTGTCAACTCACCTTCCCCATCTTCTGCTTATTTCTCTTTCTCTCACCTTTATTGTTCGCTCTTATTCATCTTCTATATCTACAAAACTCATTTTATTCTAAATTTCAACAAGACAATTCTGAAATCGTAGTTTGGTGATTAAAAACACTACTTGGTTAGTAGAACACTCTGATTATTGAAGACTTTGACTAGCATTCATCTTGAGAGATGTATGATTTGCATTTGTAACACCACACTAAAATCAACATTTTTTGCACATTAATTATTTCTTCAACTTTAAATTTAGTTTTTATGTGTTTTGGTTGCATTTATTTTTGTGGATTAAAAACTGAAAATTCTGTGACATCATGATCTCGTTATTGTCTAAACTATTATTTTGTTTTATTTTTTTATAAAAGAATGAAATGAAAGTTTTGGTTGAGACTATTGGTTTGGGTCAGGCTTAATAAATCTCGGCCAAGCCAAGACTATTAAATAAGTGTTGGTCAAAACAAGAGACTTTATTTATAGTTTCTTTAGTTTTTATTTTTTTTGTGTTTATTTTTTTTTATTTATTTTTTTTAATTTTTAACTTTTAATTTTTTTTATTTTTTCTGCTTATCCTTTTTTAGGTTTCCAAATATGTTCTCTCTCTCTCTCTTTTTTTCTTTTCTTTTTATTTTTTGTATTAGAGTGCTTAAATACTATTGTTGGGACATTTTTCCTAATAGCTTAAACTTTTAGGTATGATGTTTACTAACATGATATCAAACCTTGGTTTTACCGGGAGTCTTGGGTTTGACTGAATTTGTATTTGTTTCTGGATTTGTTGGTTTTGCAAGTGAGGGGGTTTATTATTAGAGTGCTCAAATACAATTGTTGGGCCATTTCCTGGTAGGTTAAGTTTTTGGGTCCGATCTTAGTAACATTTTTTTAGTTTCCAGCTTTATTTTTTTTATTTTTTGGTTTCTGGGTCAATTTTCTCTCTTTCTCTTGAATCAAAGAAAGTTTCCCTTATGGAGAGAAGTAATGGAATTTTTGTCCAACATCCACTTCAGGTGGTGCTGAAAAGACTCAAATTATTATATGGGTGACAACTGACAATTACAAAAATCAAACACCAATAGGAGCTGATAAAAACAAGAACCCTACACATTTTAATATTTAATATATCAAACATATTTGCAGTCGGACAGATCCAATTTTTCTTCCAACACTCTCTAATCCTTTCTAAATTTGACTGCAAATTATGTCAAGTCCTGATTGTTAGGACCAATTAAGCCAGAGGTAGAACCAAATTTATCTTGGTTTTTGTATATTCTTCAAAGCTAAAAGTATTTTAAAAAAAAATTTATATTTCCAAGCACAATTAGTCTGCCGTGTGCCAGTCTCTCACAAGCAACTTTTCACATGCCATAAAGAATCGCCTAAAAAGGCACATCCCTGCCAAACCCCACCACCTCTTTTATTTTTATTTTTTTATTTTTAAGTTTAAATATTTTAATCAAGATTCTAGAGATTCTTTAGTGAAGAACCGAAGATAAAGATGTAAGGATTGAAAGAAGAAAATATTGTTGGAAGAATATTAGCAAGCTACAAATACATTATTAATATCTAATTTTCTTTTAATATGTAGCACTACTGCTTGTTAGTTGGTTGGTTTTCGTGCATCTAGCAATGATATTTTATAAATCTAGACTTTGATACTCACTTCAAATATCCACATGCAAGGCATTTAATTTATTATAACTCCTGTATAATGATGCAGATAAAACCTCTTATTGCACCTACAAGACTGATAATGAAAATTGGTGTGCAAAATTATGATTGGCATGAACTTTTTCCAAAAGGTATTCTCCAATTTTTCCTAATTGCATTTTTCCAAGTTTGAACCTAAGCTTGATTGTTATTGATGTTTTTACTGAAAATCTTTTCACATTTTGTAGTCAAGAGTAATGCTGGTGCAATTGTGGCTGTATGGGCTCCCATAATAATTGTGAGTTACGCTTAAAATATCTTAGCACTTTTATTCAATGTCTTGCTTTAGTACTTCTAGTTGGATGAAACTTTTTGTTGTTGGTAGATGTTCAGTTTTTGCTGGTAACTGCAATAATAGGACTGTAGTGAAGGCTTACTTTTGAACATGGAAAATGAAGTTTAAAATAAAAATATCAACAAATGAAGTTTTCTAAGATGAAATGTATGCCCTTGGAACACATTCGACTTATTTTGCTTGAAACCTGTTTCAGGTGTATTTCATGGACACACAGATATGGTATTCTGTTTTCTGTGCAATCTTTGGTGGACTTTATGGCATATTGCATCATCTTGGTGAGGTAAGATGTATTTGTTTTTGCTCAAAATAACATAACAGTGAACTAATCACTTTTGTTTATACAGATTCGAACCTTAGGAATGCTGAGAAGTAGATTTCACACGTTGCCTTCTGCATTCAACATTTGCCTTATCCCTCCAGCACCAAGAAATGATCAAAAGAAAAAAAGAAAACGTTTATTTAGGAGATTTCGAAAGGTATGAGATTTAGACCTTGCAATGTTGCTATGAAATTACTTGAATGATATCCTGTTCTGTAAGCATGATCGCTTGGTGGATTCTTTTTCAGGAACATGAGTGTGAAAAAGAGGTTGAGGCCAAATTTGTTCTAGTTTGGAACCAAATTGTCAATACTTTCCGATCTGAAGACTTGATAAGCAACAGGTGACTTAATATGTTTTTGATGCATTCTTAAAGTGTCTTTTCTTTCTCTCTCTCTCTCTCTCTCTCACTCTCATTTTATTTTTTTAACTAAGTGCCTTCTAAAATATGTTTCTGAGAACAGGGAGTTGGATCTGATGACAATACCTATGTCATCAAAGTTATCCTCTGGCATTTTTCATTGGCCTATATTCCTCCTAGCAAATAAGGTAGTCTCATAGCTCTGATATTTGTGATTCTGGCTTGTTTTTAATCTATCAACATTCCCCTACTTCTGCTAGTTTTCAACGGCACTGAGCATTGCAAGAGATTTTGTTGGGAAGGATGAGGTCCTTCTCCGAAAGCTCAGAAAAGATAAGTACATGTACTGTGCTGTAAAGGAGTGCTACGAATCACTGAAGGACATCATTAAAATTCTAGTCGTGGGCGATCTGGAGAAAAGGTACAGAAGACTAAAGTTTTTGACCAAAGCTAATTGATGCATATCTGTTGTGAGTCATCTGTTAAGGTCAAGCTGGTGCTGTATGACATAGTTGTTTATGTTAAAAAAAAGAACAAAAGAGCCCTAAATTTTTGTTTCCTATAAAAAAAAAAGACATAGTAGTTTATGTTTAGTTTTTCTGTCTTCGAAAGAAATTGAGAGTTATAACTTTAATTCTTTGGTGTTTTCTATTAAGCTGAGAGTTATAAATGTTGTTTCTCTTAAAAATAACTTCAATTCTTTTTGCTCTATATTTTCACTCTATAATTTTGTTAAATACTAGTGCATCTTGCTTTGGTTATTAGGCTTATATTCAACATTGAAAATGAAATTAAACAAAGTATTGAAGGATCAAGTCTTCTTGAGGATTTCAAGATGAGTGAGCTCCTTGCTCTTCAAGCCAAATGTATTGAGTTGGTTAAACTTCTGGTAATTGTTGCATTGCAAAGCTGAATTTTAAATGTTGACAGGAGTTTATTGTTTCTTATAATACTTAACCTTGATAATTTTTGTTTGTCATTTTTTAAGGTTGAGGGAAATAAAGCTCATCGTAGTAAAGTTGTGAAAGTTCTCCAGGATATCTTTGAGCTTGTAACAAATGATATGATGACAACTGGTTCCAGGTTTTGTGCTGTCAGTCTCTGTTTCCATTTTAATACTGATTTAAGAGTTTTCAGTTTGCTAATCTTCATTCCAAATGGGCAGAGTATTGGATACGTTAAACTCATCTCATCAGCAGGATGCGCTGGATTTTTCTTTTGAAAAAATTGAACCTCTGTTATTTGCTGCCAATGATTCAATCAAGTTTCCCTTGCCAGATTGCCCTCTCAATGAACAGGTATTCTTTTTATTTCTTTCATCATAATTTCTTCCTTTTCGCCATTTGTCCTTATTTTAGGCGGCATCTTCACAAATACTCAGGTCATAACTATGAACTCAGCTTTGATTTGATACTTTGTAGCAAAGTTAGTCTGTTATCATTTTTAAGTAATCACTAAGCTTTAAAATTGTTAGAGTGCTTAAATACTATTGTTGAACCATTTCCTACCAGCTTAAGCATGGTATCAGATCCTTGTGTCTCCCAAGAGTCTTGTGTTTGAGTCCCACCATGTGATTATTTAAATTTGTTATTTGTTATCTGAATTTGCTGTGTTTGTGTTTGGGCTCAAGCCACATGGAAAGCCCGTTTGTCTTGCATGTAAGGGGGTGTGTTAGAGTGCTTAAATATTATTATTGGATCAACTTAAGCTTTTAGATCTGATGGTTACTAACAAAAATTTAAGTTGATAGGCCAGGGTCATACAATAATATTCAACCATGTACAAAACCACAATTGCATGTGAACATGAGAGATGTAATAACCACTTTTTTTTTTCTTTAACTTTGGATTGCAGATTAAGCGTTTTCTTTTGTTGCTTACTGTTAAAGACAAGGCAATGGACATACCTGCAAACTTAGAAGCACGGAGGCGCATCTCTTTCTTTGCTACTTCACTGTTTATGGATATGCCCAATGCTCCTAAAGTACGCGATATGCTGTCATTCAGGTTAAATAAATTCTGCTTTCCTCTTTTGTTTCTTGCTGACAACCATTTATTTCCATTTTTTATTATATTCAAGGGCATTTTATCTCTTTAAATTTGCCTTCCTACATGAATGCACCCGCCTGAATGCCAAAATTGATAAATGACTGGGACCTTCAGCTAGTGATTTGTTAAAAACTAGAACATATATGGACTAATTTAACATCAAGCTTTAGCTATAAATCTGTATAAGGACAACTACTATTTGTGTGGGAAATATTCAAAAACTTATGACATAAAGTAGATTCAGACATTTAGTCCTCCATGAAGATGCTAATAAGATTTTTATAGTTTTGCTTATATTACATGATTACATCTAGCCATAATTATAACATTTAGCAATTCTAGTTTATGTTGTCTTTAATTATTTTATATCATTTCATTCTATAGCAATGCCACTTCCCTGTGAAAATTCTGAACTATTGGTGGAACTTCATAGTGCTGGGTGAAAAATTACTAAGACATAGATTTAACTTGTGTCTTGTTATCAATATACTGTAATGTGGGATGATTGGTGATGTATTATACTTACACAAGCATCATCATCGTGATAACGATCAACATGCCCAAAAATCAATCAAAGAAAACCTTTCAAACTTATAGAACCCATTTCTCATTACAATAATGCTATAAGCAACATGCAGTGGATTTTTTTTTAAAAATATTTTGAGTAATGCTTAGTCAATAAATTTATTTGATTCAGTGAATTCTCTAGTACAGTATTATTACTCCACACTACTTGGAAGACATTAACTTTTCAATGAATGAACTGCATTCAAGCAAAGAACAGGTTTCCATCATCTTCTACATGCAGCAAATTTATCCAGGTGAGAGAGTAGGGCTTCTTTAATAATCTTTTCAGTCTCCTTATTAGGATGCAACTTGAAGTACATAGCTCCTCTGTTTATCTTAGATGAATGGAAAAACTTTTTGGAACGGATGGGGTGTAAAAATCTGGATCATTTAAAAGCTGAAGACAAGGAGGAAGAGCTTAGAAATTGGGCTTCTTTTCGGGGGCAAACTTTAAGCAGATCAGGTGAAAGAAAGGATATCTAATATAATATAGTATTCCATTTTTCTTATCATTCATACAAAAATCTCATCAAAATTCATTAAATCCATTCTTTGGATTTTGTTTTCATTTTAATATTTTAAAATTTATAGTAGATGAAAACTGAAATATATATATATATATATATAAATTGTAAAATGTAGGCAGGATCCTGCACAAAAAATTCGTGCGGTTTCATTGATTACAACCGGTTGGAATCAGTGAAACTGCACGAAAAATTGGTACGGGATCCCACACTAGAAAATTAATATATATATATATAGAGAGAGAGAGAGAGTTCAAACCACTTTATATCCAAATTCCAATTTTCCATTTGGATATAAGGTGGTTTGTACTCTCTCTCTTTCATCAAGGTATGGATAATCCAAGCCTATCCATACCTTGATTATATCATGATGAAATTTTATTAATTTTGATGAGTTTTTGGTTTGGATGTTAAGATAAATAAGATAGAGTCGGGGAAAATTTTTCAGATACAAGAACTATTTTTCTTTCCATTTTCCTATGTTTTACTCTTTTAAATTTCTTCTGTAAGTATATTTCATTTTTGTTTATTATCATTTTTATTTCACTTTACATTTGAGAATTCTCTCTCTCTCTCTCTCTCTCTCTCGCTCTCTCTCTCTCTCTCTCTCTCTCTCTCTCTCTCCCCTTCTCTAGTCAGGTCTGGTGGTCTTGAGATTTTTTGTTAGAACCTAAGGATTATGTGATAATCCGTTAAGATCAAATTACTCGGATTAGATCATATGATAATCCTTAGGTCCTAACGAAAAACTTCATAACTAGATCTGACTAGAGAATTATATATATATATATAGAAGTTATCATGTTATGTATACCTAACGATATTATCGTGCGGTTAAAAAAATTTACATGATTTCTCGGCAGTGAAAATTAGTAAAACCGCACGATAAGGCAGTTAGGCCTGATAATTATATAAAGAAATTATCAAGTGTAGGATCCCGCACAAAAAATTCTTGCCATTTCACTAATTCCAACCGGTTGGAATCAGTGAAACCACATGAAATTTTTTTGTGGTATACCTTACGATATTGTGGTTACTGAGAGTTAGTGTAAAAAATTTACACTATTTCTCGTAAGTGAGAATTAGTGAAACCGCACGATAAGGCAGTTAGGTCTGCCTGACCTAATAAAATCTATATACTGTATATATATTCTCATGTAATGGATTTATGATCCATTAACATAATGTATTTATCAAAATATAACCACCTGTTCTTTGGTTTCAACAGTTAGAGGAATGATGTATTATAGAGAAGCCTTAAAATTACAGGCGTTTCTTGACATGGCTGAAGATAAAGGTTCGTAATGTACTAATGTTTAATGCAGTAACAGACTAACAGTAATTAGCAGCCTTTGTATGTGATCCCCTTGTTGACACAATATTCCTTCCCTTTATAACAAAACTGTTCAACTGCCTATATAAGATGCTGATAGATTATCACTAAATGTTTTATGCCTTTTGATGATCCTGTTTATCCAGATATTCTTGAAGGCTATGAAGCTGCTGAAAGAAACAATCGTCAATTTGCAGATGCATTATCAGACTTGAAATTTACATATGTTATTTCCTGTCAAATGTTTGGTTCACAGAAATCTTCTGGAGACCCTCATGCACAGGACATACTTGACTTGATGATTAGGTAGTCTTTTATCAGAATACAAAAGAAAAAGTTGCAGAAATTCAAAATTCAGTCTAGGACATACTTTAGACGTCATCTAATACAGCCAAAATTATTATTTGAAGGTACCCCTCGCTCCGTGTTGCTTATGTTGAAGAGAAAGAAGAGATTGTGGCGGATAAGCCTCGAAAGGTTTATTCTTCGATACTGCTTAAAGCAGTCAATGGTTTGGATCAGGTAATAGTTATTTCTGTTAGAGCATTTAAAGTCCAGATTGAGCTTGGATTTTATGCTAGCTAAAGAAAGACTAATAATGCAATTGTTTGAAGTGATTGCTAATTTTGCTGGAATGATGCAAATGAACCTTTTTGAGAGAAATTTCCAAATTAATTGCATGAGTTGAATATGGAATTGAAAAAAAAAAAAATTATGGTTTTTGAGGAAAAGATGTAGAAGCACTACATCGACATTTTTTGGCATAATTTGATAACATTTTTCACTTATTTAATATCCGCAATGCTTTTATTGACATACTATTATGGGAATCCATTTTGAAAATCTTTAGTCTAATACTTCATAGTAATTCATCCTCAATAAAAAATCATTATTTTGGTCATTAATATCATATTTTTGTTTTTTTCATAGTGTATGTAGTTTGAGTACTCCTACCCTTTTTTTTTTTTTTTTTTTTCCTATTATTATTATTATTATTATTTTATTTTTTGTGGGAAGCCTATCACTATATGCATTGCATTAGGTTTTCTGCTCCTTTACGTGATGATATTTATTACTTGGAAGAAAGTTTTTCAAAGTAATGTAGGCAACCAATATCAAACTTAGAGATTCCTGATGAAAACAATTTGTAGGATAAATTTACATATGATAGACTTGTTTTAGCAGTCAATAAATTCCAAATTGAGAACTAACTTCCTTTCATTTCAATATACCTTAGATAAAATCATACCCCATGAAATTTGAATGACAGGATCTGTCCATCTCCTCCCTTGAGTCCAAAGGAAATGAAATCACTTTAAAAAACAAACAGATCACTTAATGGATCTCATTAAGTTTCATTAAGTGATAAGTTAAAGGGTTATTAGTCATTTTATGAACGAAAATAAAATAAATAAAATTTCACAAATAAAAAAGTAATAATAACTTAAAAATAAACAAGATTAAAATATATATTATAAATTATGTAGACAACGGGCCAGTGGCTTCCTCAGCTAAAAGGGGAGGTTTTGATGCCTTGTTTATCTAAGAGGAGGATAAGTTTCTAGTCCCATACCAATAGAGAAGTGTCGGTTGGCGTTGAAAGCCTCCTCTTCAACGGCCTTCTGTCTATTTATTTTTTTCATATGCCAGTACCCAACAAACCCACTGACATGTTCATCATTCAAACCAGAATGAGCTCCAAACACAAGCCCATATCTATCTATTGGTTGACAAATGATATCTAGCCATGGTTGTATCTTGTATACTTGGTTTGATATTGATAAGTTCCAACAAAGATGTAGATCAAATGGTAATGGTGATGAAATTGTTAAGAGGGGTGTAAAGAACCACAAATGGTTTGATTAAGATATTATATTTTTAATACATTTACTTTTATTTTTGTATTTATTGAATAAGGGTATTTAATATTTTTGTATTATTAATTTATTATGACAAGGGTAATTCTGTATTTTTAATATCATACTCAGTGAAGGGACTCATTAACAACGTGGGAGGTGATGTCAATTTAGGCAAAATGTATTTTTAGTGTAATTTGTCAAACCTCAAACCTGGGGGAAGTTGGTGCAAATTGTCCACAAGTTTTGATGGAGTTTTGTGGGCTGTGCAGCCGTGGGATGGCTGCCCTGCCCCTGCAGGCCTGCATGTACAAATAAATTTTAACAGCCTTTTTTGATCTTTTATTCTAAATCATGGTAAGAATTCATTGGTCTCATCGATAGTGTTTGTTCATGTCCGTAAAGAACCATGGAAGTAAGGTGATTACCAATGTAATTGAAAATAGCTAGAAAGCTTATAACAGCATTTGCATTGTAACATATATTTTGAGCTTCAAAGTCTTTTATTCGTGCTTGCTTACGCCCCCATAGTTTTTTAGTCTACTTATACAGTATTGACTTTTATTTATATATATGTATACATTATCTTTGCAGGAAATTTATCGCATAAAGCTTCCTGGTCCACAAAATATTGGAGAAGGGAAGCCTGAAAATCAAAACCATGCCATAATTTTCACGCGCGGTGAAGCTCTACAAACAATTGATATGAATCAAGTATGCTTTTGCTTTGGTTGCTAAAAGTTAATGATTAGAATGGATCTTTTTCTTATGGTTTCTGGTTATTCAGGATAATTATTTGGAAGAGGCTTTGAAAATGAGAAATCTTTTACAAGAATTTCTTCGGAACCACGGACGGCGGCCTCCTACAATACTTGGTTTGAGAGAACACATATTCACAGGGAGGTTAGATGCCGTGATTCCCTAAGTTATAATACTGCATCTTGTGCCTGCATGAGTAAACACTAAATAGAGAAATTAAGTGACGATTTGGAAGATTCAGATAAGTTACCTTTGCAAGTTCTATTTATGGTAACTTGAGTCTTTTACTGTAAAATCTACTGTCCAAGTATGCATGTTTTTGAATTATCATCATTGTCTCCATGCATGTCTTCTGTATTCATATATAATTCACATGTTCATAAATTTTGAATATTTACTTTTGCACAAAGTATCATAAAGATGTGAACATAACATATACCATCCTTTTGATTGTAATTTCCAAAATATGTTGTGGTTGTTGGGTGGGGGAAGGCAGGGAGAAAAGCCTCACATTGGGATTAGCATCAACGTGGATGCTTTTAGTTCATCTACCAATCGCATCAGAAACATAACAGAAGTATTTAAAGAAAATTTCAATTTTACCTTATTTTCTAAAGAGTAATGCTACACAATCCAAAAAAATAACTCAAATGACGTGGCAAGTGATTTGCCATTACCATATAAATCATGGGGATGTTGTAGTAATGCTAAGATAAAGACAAATCGCTTGCCAGATCATTTGGGTTAATGTTTTGGGTTGCGTAGCATTATTGTTAAACTAAAAATTTCATTGGTCAAGTAGTATGAAGTTACTACTACTGGCAAAATGCATCATTAGAACATATGCTGACATTCTTACACTTTCAATAATGATTTTTTCTACTAGTATACACACACAACTGGTTGGAATAAGAGAACCACACAAATTTTTTGTGCGGGATCCTGCACTTATAATTTATATATATATATATATATAATTTTTTCTAAAAATGTCATGATCATAATGGGTGCACCAGTGCAACTGTGCACTGAAGGGGATCCCACACACACACATATATATATAAAATTCTGAAAGGCTTTCAATAAAAAATCCACGGTGTTTCACATCGGAGGACCCTATGAAGTAGGAAAAGTGGACACAGGTGTATTTTGAAAAGTGCTAGAGTAAAAAGTGAATATGGCTAAAAATGTATGAATTATTTGTGATTTAAGAGGAATTACTGCAGCGTATAAGAATCAAATTGAACAGAAACATTATATGGCTATGGGCTTTTACCCAATAAAAATTTCATAGTAGAACCAACGTAGAACTACCAAAGGCTATATAAAGGATCACATCTTTATATTATTTTGAGATCTGAAAGCTTATGACTTGGACCAGCTTGATGTTTCCAGACCTACAGAATAATCCAGTTTAATTTCAGTTTAGTTTTTGGACGAATTGAGTCTATATAGTAATTTGTTCTTTAAAATATAATGATATTGTGAATTTCTTCATATATATATATAGGTTTTCTAGTAAGCTACAGTTTTGAGCCATGCAAGTTTCATTATGAAATGTTGTTCAGACAAGTAAATGATGCCTGCATCTCATAGTTTATGATGAAAATATTTACCAGTACTCCACATTATAGTTCATATACTTACTAGTGATTTTAGATCTTATGGACTGATAATCTTAAATTGGTTCCCAACTGCAGTGTTTCTTCTCTAGCATGGTTCATGTCATACCAAGAGACTAGCTTTGTTACCATTGGTCAACGGCTTCTTGCCAATCCTCTCAGGTAATGGATGTCCATAATCTTCAAGCTTTGCCCAAAAGAATCTAAAAGTTACATGTGTGCATGAACCTGTTCATCTGTTTAAGTATGTGTTTTTATTATTCTATACTAGAGAAAGCTTAGTACACCAAATGATTGCCAATTACACTTTTCTAAATTACTCTTGTCAGTTGCATATTCATCCATTGGTTGTATGTTTGTTATGCCTATGTATTTGTGCTTTAGTCTTTAACTTTTATCTCGGTTATCTGTAGGGTACGATTCCACTACGGACATCCTGATGTATTTGATAGGGTATTTCACATTACAAGAGGGGGCATAAGCAAAGCATCAAAAACAATTAATTTGAGCGAGGATGTATTTGCTGGTAGAGTACAGCATCTCCAAATGTTATATCCTAACCATAATATCAAAATTGATTCGCTGTTGACTTGAATTTCATCTCACTTAGGGTTTAATTCTACCTTACGACGGGGAAGTGTCACCTACCATGAGTATCTGCAAGTAGGCAAAGGTCGTGATGTAGGCTTAAATCAAATCTCAAAGTTTGAAGCTAAAGTGGCCAATGGGAACAGTGAACAAACTTTGAGCCGTGACATATACCGCCTTGGCCGTCGGTTTGATTTTTTCCGGATGCTGTCTTGTTACTTCACAACTATTGGATTTTATTTCAGTAGCCTGGTAATAGTTTGAACCCTGACGTTATCTTTTGAGTGTATTTTGTCACTGTATGTCTGTTGTCAGCCATTAAATATAGATTATGCAGTTCTATATGTTGCCTTCCTCTCATCTTTTGTATTCAGTATTTGCTGATTCCAACTCTTATCATTCAATGTGCTAATCAGTTTTAAACTAATAAAATGATACAGATTTCTGTGATTGGAATTTATGTGTTCCTCTATGGGCAGCTATACCTTGTTCTTAGTGGGTTGCAGAAGGCACTAATCGTTGAGGCTAAAATGAGAAATATACAATCACTGGAAACAGCTCTTGCCTCCCAATCATTTATTCAGCTTGGGCTCCTTACAGGCTTACCAATGGTAATGGAGATTGGGCTTGAGAAAGGATTTCTTACCGCGCTTAAAGATTTTATCCTCATGCAATTGCAGCTTGCTTCTGTTTTCTTCACTTTTTCCCTTGGATCAAAAATACATTATTATGGCCGAACAATTTTGCATGGGGGGGCTAAGTACAGACCCACTGGACGCAAGGTCGTGGTATTTCATGCCAGCTTCACTGAGAACTATAGATTATACTCACGAAGCCATTTTGTTAAAGGATTTGAATTATTGCTTCTGTTGATTGTCTATGACCTGTTTCGTCGATCCTATCAGAGCAGTATGGCTTATGTTTTAATCACTTACTCCATTTGGTTCATGTCGATCACTTGGTTATTTGCACCATTTCTGTTTAATCCGTCTGGATTCAGTTGGGATAAGATAGTAGATGATTGGAAAGATTGGAATAAGTGGATCAAGCAGCAAGGAGGTATAGGAATTCAACAAGACAAAAGTTGGGAGTCCTGGTGGAATGATGAGCAAGCTCATCTTCGTCGTTCAGGGTTAGGTGCTAGGTTGCTTGAGATACTTCTGTCTCTCCGATTTTTCATCTATCAGTATGGTTTGGTCTATCACCTTGACATCTCCCAACAGAGCAAAAACTTTTTGGTTTATGTGCTTTCATGGGTTGTAATTCTGGCAGTTTTCCTAACAGTCAAGGTAAATTCTTCCACTTAACTTGATAGTGCATATGGACATATGGTTAACATGGCGGATTTAAGTTGCTTTTATTTCAATCACTTGAAAAATCTATACTTTAGCAAATGTGTATTACCTTTTGTGTAACAACAATGCATGATTTACTGGAAATACTGACGGTGTGATCTCAAAACGATATGCAGGCAGTGAACATGGGACGACAACAGTTCAGTGCTAATTACCACCTTGTGTTCAGATTTTTCAAAGCATTCCTCTTCCTGGGTATTCTATCAACTATAATTTCACTCTCTGTCGTCTGTCAACTATCGTTTAAGGACATAATTGTGTGTTGTCTAGCATTTTTGCCAACTGGATGGGGTCTAATATTGGTAAGCATATAGTTAAATGTTTGTTTTTGATTTTATCGTCAGAGATTTTCTTTTTGGTTGAAATTTATTTTCGGTGTGTTTAGATCGCACAAGCAGTGAGGCCGAAGATAGAGGATAGCGGAATTTGGTATTTTGTGCAGGTCCTTAGTAAAGCATATGACTATGGAATGGGGATTGTTCTTTATGCACCAATTGCTATTCTGGCTTGGCTCCCAATTATTTCAGCCTTCCAGACTAGATTCCTTTTCAATGAGGCCTTCAACAGGCACTTGCAAATCCAACCAATTCTTGCTGGGAAGAAGAAGCACAAATGATTTTTTTATTTCTTCCTGCTAATTAAGTAAATGTTTATTAGGGGTCATGTATACCTAAAATGGAGAAACATGTTGAATATAGTGTATAGCTGCAATTCATATCTGATTCATGTATAGATAGATATTCATATACAAGTTTTATAGTATAAATATAATTTAATTTTAGAGCGAGAAACCGAACCATTCTTACTGTTAACCTCAAGAGAAGAATTTTACTAGTACCCTGAATTTAATGGTTGGTTTTTTTTTTCCTGGGTTTTTATTCAAAACAAGAAAAGATGCGAAAACTAGAAATGAAATCCTATTCCAGTCTTACTATTATAATATTATTTTTGAGTAACAATATTTGTACCATGAAAAAATGTATGTATACCTCATTTTGTATGTGTGTCTATTTTGTGTTTTGTTTTTTTTTTTTTTTTTTTGGTTTGTTTTTTTGTTTTTTGCTTTTTGTTTTAAACAAATGGTTGAAGTAATATTATTAGTTTTGGAGATTTGTCAAAAACAAGATCTATTAACTATATGTATATATATATACATATATATATATATTAAGACGTTTTGAAATTATAAATTAAGGACTTCCAACCACAGTCACACATTCATATTGGATGTGGGTATTTGTTAATGTGGAGCTATGAGCCACTGTGAATATGTGGTTGGGGTTAGACGTTTTGAAATTATAAAGTTAGGACGGTCTTGATTAGAGAAGTATTATATGTATAAAGGGTTTCAGAATAGGATGGGCAAATCCCCCAAGGCCAAACCCCCATAGGGCCCCATTGGGTTTGGGGGCCAAATTTTGACCCCATATGGGTTTGGAGGAGCGAGGGAAAATTTGACCCTAAATCCTAAATGAGGGTGGGGGAAGGGGAACCTCCGCCACCTCCATTTCCTTGTTTCCCCCAAATACTATATATACAAACACACACACACACACACACATATATATATATATATATAGTCTTTCTACTAAAAAATTTCTATTATCAGTTCGACCTGACAATAAATATATCAGGACGAAAAAAGTTGACCACTAGATTTACATACTTTGACTCAAAGTGTATGCACTTGTCAAAACTTCTTCATAATCTGTGATTCACATTCTTCGTCCTGGTATATTTATTGTCAAGACGAACTGATAATAGAAAGACTACTTTCTACTATCAGTTCGACTATCAGTTCGTCCTGATATAAAATATATCAGGACGAAGAATGTAGATCATAGATTATGGAGAAGTTTTGACAAGTACATACACTTTGAGTCAAAACATTTAAATCTAATGGCCCATATGTAAGGAACTGATATATCTTATATCAGTTTGAACTGACAATGAAAAAATTGTATATATATATATATATGGTTCCGTTCACATCAGTGAGCACTGATGTAACTACATCAGTACCAATGCATGTGGACCACTGATTATGGAGAAGTTTTAACAAATGCATACACTTTAAGTCAAAGTAAGTAAATCTAATGGTTCACATCTAACGCACTGATGAAATAATATCAGTGCACACTAACTATATATACAAAATTTTATTTCCAAATCCTAAAGAATACCTAAACATAACCCTAGCCCTAGTAAATCTAAACCACACTAGAAGTATTTGTATTTATTTTGGATTAAATTAAATCAATTATATATTTTAGATCGAATATTTAGATTATTTTTTGGATTAGATATTGAAATAGGGTGAAACGAGAGATTGAGTTGGTCAGATTCTGAATTCCAAATTCGAATTAAGAATTAGGATTGGAAAGGGGGAAATGGGTGGGGGTAGGGGTGGGGGAACCTCCTCCCAAACACCCCCATCCCTGTTCCCTCAAATGGGGTTTTAGGGTAGGGTGGGGGAAGGTGTAAAGGAATGTAGGAGGTGGTGGGGGGACCTTCTCGACCCCATTTTCCCCACGCCTATCCCAACTTAAGAGTGTGGATATTGTCAATAATTCTATAACCACATCCTATATATTGTAGTGGTCAAAATGAGACTTGTTGGGTTTGAAGCATTACTTGGCCCAACGTTGTATCAAATCAGGCAACTCAAGTCAGGCCAATTCAAACTAAAATAATAGAAGGCCCAATATGGCAATCAGAGTATGACAGTCCATTTGGACCAAGTCAAAGTATACATTGAGGGATATCACTGAACAAGTCAGTGATAACTTCACTCCCAAAGATTGCTAGATATTCCTAGTATCTCACTCCGTTATACGAGGAACTAAATTCAAACGGCCTGGCCATTAGAGTTCTTTCTAGTTGCCTAAATACTTATCCCTCCTTATTGGAAAGAATCTATATCCTCTCCTCACATTTTCTCCCCTCACCTTGTCCTTATATTCATAATCTATTGACATGCGTCTAATATAACAAATCAATGGTCTAGATTATTTCTATTAACTTTTATGTTTTATTCAACTAAAAGATATAATTAATCCAGGTCATTGATTTACATGAGGACAAGGTGAGGTGATGAGGGAATCCAAATCCCATTGGAAAGGGACAATCTTTCCTCTCCTTACTTATGTTGAGAGCCACAACCAAGCTCCGCAAATTACTCAAGCTATCTTGTAGCCTTCAACCAATGCTTATGGTTCACATTTTTTTTATATTGATTACACCTACAAAGGCTTTCAATTTAGCTCCGCAATCTACGATTGTACTACTGTAAGTACAATTATTTTGTGACTGACTTATTTCTCTGTCAAAACCATTGGAGTGTTTTTGTATGGGTGGTTTAGGTTCTTCGTATGGTCATCAACATTGTGATTGCGATTGAAGACAACTTTCCTGTCATCCCAAGATATTTAAGAGTCGAGCTTCAAAGTATATCTACTCGACTTGTTTCTCTTGAAAAGACTAGGTGCACACACACAATTCATTCATATGTGTTTCTGCATTATTGAGCAACCTTATGAGCACACACAAATAATTTTCATATTTGTGTCCTTGCATTGTAGTGCATCATTCATCGCACACACATACAACTTGATTATATGTGACACTGCATCTGTTGTACTCACTACACATACACACGCGTGCATTGCGATACCTTGGTTCATGTCTCATTGCTTGAGTTTCGTGAACTCATTTGGTTGTTCCGTATTTGAATTTAGATTTACGGTTTGTGTGTTTGTGCCTATAATTCGTTTTCATTTGTTGATCAGAAACGTCTGTGCTTGCATGTTGGTGTGCTTGTCTTTGTGCGAAGGATGGACAACTTGAGAAGGCATATTCTTCTCTTTATTGTTGTCTAGGTGTCATCATTATCGACTGTGAAAAAGGAATGTGACAAAAATTTTAGTGCTTGTCGCTGTTCAAGTGTGGTCATGATCCACTATAAAAATCGACACCGCAAAAAATCTTCTAGAGATTCTCACTGTCGCGGTGAATCGTGAAAACCATTCGAGAGGATTTTATAGTCCAAGTGTCATCTTGGACCACTAGGTAAAAGTCCACGAAAAACCTTTTAGAGGGTTTTCGTTGTCTTGGTGTCGTCATAGAGAACCGCGACAATTTGACACGAAGTTTTCTTTAATGAATTTCATGGTTGTGACTTCATCTTGATCCACCGTGAAATGGGACCGTGACTTTCCGTCGACATTTGAGTTGCCTTTGTCGTGGTTGTTTTTCGTCATGGTTAACCATGAATCTTGACCGCAAAAAACAATTCTTGCTTAAGACGATGTAGTTTTGAGAGAACCCTATAAATAGGCAAATACACCATTTTGTTCATTGGAGAACTCCGAAATGTTTTTAAAGATATTAGCCATTGTTAAGTTCTTAGAGAGAGTAAGCTTCAAGCTTCTTTTTGTGACTCTCCATTCCCCAAACTCATGTACATCTAAGCATAATCAAGCATTGTTAAGCATGAGTCTTCATTGAGCATCTCCATTATAGGTAAGAACAAAGTCCCCTTTCATTAATTGTTCTTTCCTTTTTAGACTTCACATTAATTGCATGTATTTGAAGCTGTGGATATTGTTTTTAGGGTTAGCTAATAATTAGGATTGTTAGGTAGCTATTACGACACCTAATTAAGCTTAGATTGTTTTATCTTGCATTTTATGTATTGAGCATTCATTACATGTTCACTTAGACATATAACTCTCTTCATTGAGTTCAAGTCTTGTAGCCACAGGTGTTGGTTGCACAAGCAAGTGCCAAGTGTCATTGTAAAAGGCTTGCGAGTAGATTAGGAGGTGCTCACGCCAAGAGTAGTGGATCGGGGGATATCACTAGGATTGAACCAAGAGTGGTGAGTGGAAGTGTCCATAACTTTAGGTTATCGAGAGTAGGAGTCCGTGTATCACTTGAGGGTGTAACTTTCTTTTCATATAGTAGATTTTCGTGGTTCAAGTGGCTAGTGAGGCTAGTCCCGTGGTTTTTCTCAATTGGAAAGTTTACATGTAAAAATCAAGTGTTTTTTAAATTTCGCATGTTTATACTTGATTTTATAATAGTATTGTTTGCCATTAAAATTGACTATTCGAAAATTTGATTACATAATCGATTAATTGGTAAATATTCTATTCAACCCTCTACGTTAATAGTATTCGCATTAAACACATTTTCAACTACTTTCTTAACAATATTACCATTTTGCTCGACGATTGTTTGTTCGACCAAGTCACGATCAATCCACACATTCAATCCCTCTGAACTCTGCATTTAAATAGGCCAGCTCCTACTTCCAGAAGAGTTCTTCCTTTGCCAACCAACCTCCGCCTCAACTCTTGTCATCTGACATAAACCGTTATCAGCTAGCCTTATATTATCATTGCTCGACAATGGTTTGATTACTACCTAGTCATTTGCTTGTCATTATTTGCTTACATTACTTTATTGAATACATTGCTAACTTGACCGTCGAAGAGTCCCCGTTTGGCACCGACTCAATTAATCTATGATTGCTATCTTTTGCTTTTCTTGTGCAGGTTGTTAGTGCCCACCATATAAAAAGAGCTTTGAGAGTGTGAATATTGTCAAGAATTGTAAAGCCCCATTCAATTTGTTTGAAAGTAAAAATACTTTTATACCCCGTGATATTTTTAAAATTACTAAAAGTAGTGGAAGTCATTTTAAAGGAAGAATAAAATGTAGGGGCATATATGTCATTTGATATATATTTTATATTTTCAAAGAATGATGCTATCGGTAATTCACTAAATATTTTTCTATACTCCATTTAAATTTTTTTTATTAATGACAATTTTATTCAAATTAAAATTTCTAAACACAATACAAACCCAATTTTTAGACTCCATAGTTATTTCTCTATCTCTTTTTCGTTTTACAAATCTAAAACAATTTTTTTTTTTCAATATCATTAAAAGTTTAATTGATTTGGAAGCAAACAATAGTGAAGAAGTCTTTAGTTCTAATTTTTTTTGTTTCTATTGAATCTTTAGAATTTTGAATTTATGCGGTGTTGAACTTTGCAAAATATGATTTAGTATTGATTTTATTGGCCAAATTAAATCCGTTGATTTATGCATATAATGTATAGTTAATTTTTTTTTTTTTTTATAGCAAATTACGCCATATTTTTATGAAGTTTGCTCTTTTATAAATGGAGACAACTTTATAAAAAATCGATACTCATCTCTCTTACCATCAGTCAAATTTATCTGTTGGTCAAGTTCAACTTCCAAAATACCAAAATACCCCTTCAATTGTTAATTAAAAAAATTTTAAAGGAAAAAAAAAAAAACTGATTTGTTTTTTTTTTAATTTTTATTTTTTTTAAGGATCTCCATTGTTCATTTTTGAATGGATAGTAGAGATTAATTTTTTTTTATATATATATAAAAGGTAAATTAATTTTTTTTAGAAAAAAAAATTAAACTAGATCGATGGAGATTTAGATTACATCTCCATCGAAGAAGATTGATCTCCTTTGATGGAGTCATCTCCATCGACCATGATAGAGTTTGATTACCATTGTGGTCGATGGAGATTACTCCATCTCCGTTGCTCAAGTCCATCTTGGGTGACAGAGATAGTTGAATCTCCATCGACAAAGATTAAAGGGATATTCGGACGTGGATCTCCACCAACTTTTTTTTCTTTAAATTTTCAATTAATCTCCACCATCCATCGTGAGATTGACAGTGGAGATCCACTTTAAAAAAAAATGGTTTTATTTTTGTTTTTCTAATTTTTTTTTTATAAAAAATTTGTTTGATTTTTAAATTTTTTAAATTAATATGTTTTTTTAATAAATTATATTTTAAATATTTTACTTTTTTAAATGCTTAAAATGCTAAAAATACCCTTATTTGGGACAGTCAAACTTGGTCAAAAGTTGTGTTTGACCAAGTTTGACTAATGGTATGGGAGGTAAGTGTTGATTTTTGGTAATTTTATTTCATCCTGTAAAAGAGCAAACCTGAGGAAGGTTCGGTGTGATTTGCTCTTTTTTTAATGTCAGTTTTTAAGTTTTGGAACTAAAAAAGAAAATTAAACAAATTAGAAGTATATAAGTAAATTTATCGGACATGGAATGAACTGAATATAGAAGTGTAAAAGAAAATTAAGAGCATCTCCATTGTAAGAGAGTCTAGTGAATGAATGATAAAAAAAAAAAAAAAAAAAAAGGATGTCACGTAAAATAAATATACAATCTCTTAATAAATTTATCTTTAATGCAGTTGTATATATTTAACCTCAAACTGATGTAAAACAAAAAAATATATATATATTAAACATTGTCAACATAACCGTTTACTTTCAAACAATCTTTTGCATAGCCTTTTTTTGGTTGACCCAATAAGTATTTAAAATTAACATTAAATTTTTACCAATTTTTGGTAAGAAAATAAAATAAAATAAAATACAGAAGAAAAAAAATGGATACTTCATTAAAAATAAATGTGTTTTAAATAGAAATATTGGAGACCAAATTTTGACTTGATTATCTATCAAGTCTATCTTCATATGAAGCAAAGTTCTTGACATTGTTTTCATGTCAACAATTATTGATATACAAACCACTTTTATATTGGAGATGCTCTAATAAAATATAGAAGTCGATAAGGAAATTAACCAATTATAACATTAACCGAATATAGAAGATTATAAGTGAATTAACTAAATATATAATAATAAAGTAAATGGTTAATATTAAAAACCTCCCCTAACCTTTGAACTATTATTGGATGTATAGTTACAAATGCTTTTATTATAAAAACCTCCCCTATAAACTAACACCGTTAGCATTCCATTTGTGTTGACTGAGTTTAACTATTAAAGAATCTAAAATGTCCAAATTTAAGCTTCAATTGTATGAATTGACCATTATACTCTCATACTATTACCAAATAAATTAATATAATAATACAATTGAAGCTTAAATTAATAATACCATCATTCTGTTATGTTGTTATTTTTAGGGATAAAATTATCCACAAAATAACTTCTCATTTGCAAGTTAACATTGTCACATTTTGTATCAGTTTGTTAATTTATTTTGTAAAGTATTATGGTATAATGGTCAATTCATACAATTGAAGTTTAAATAGAGATATTTTGGGACTTTTTAACAGTTAAACTCAGTTAACACAAACGGAATGCTAACGGTGTTAGTCCATAGGGGAGGTTTCTAAAATAAAAGCATTTATAACTATACATCCAATAATAGTTCAAAGGTGAGGGGAGATTTATAATATTAACCCTAAAGTAAATTAAAGCAAAAATGGAATTAACCAAAAACATAAGAATACAAGTAAATTGTCAAAATATAGAAGAATATAAACAATTTGTTATTTTTTTGTTGTTGAAAAAAGCATATATAAATGAATTAACCAAATATAGAAGTATACAAGTATATTAACTAAATATAAGACAAAAAAAAAAAAAAATTAATCAGATATAGAAAGAGACAAATAAATTAATCAAATATAGAAGTATATAAGTAAATTAACCAAATACCATAACAAGTAAATTAATCAAATATAGAAGAAAAGTATCCAAATATAGAAGTTCACAAGTAAATTAAACAAATAAATAAATATACAAGTAAATTAAACAAATATGGAATGAACCGAATATATGTGTATAAAAGAAAATTAACCCAACATGGAAATTGACAAGTAATTTCACCAAATATAAACTTAACCGAATATTGAAGATTATAAGTAAATTAACTAAATATAGAATAATAGAGTAAATTAATCACGTATTGAGTTAACAAGTAAATTACCCAAATTTAGAAGAATACAAATAAATTAAACAAGTATAGAACTATAGAGATATACATGTAAATTAACGAAATATAAAATTACATTTATATTAACTAAATATAGAAATATATGAGTAAATTAATCAAATATGAAATGAATCGAATATAGAAGTATGAAGGAAAATTAAACAAATATAGAATTATATTAGTAAATTTATCAAATGTGGAATTAACCGAATATAGAATTGTAAAAGAAAATTAACCAAATATAGACATTGATAAGAAATTAACCGATTATAGAAGATTATAATTAAATTATATAATTATATAATAATCAAGTAAATTAACCAAATACATTAAAAAAAAAAAAATGTCAGTGATTTCTAGAGCCACCAATTTGGTGAGGCTGTCCCTATATGACTATTAATTTTTTAAAATTGCTCGAATTATCCATTTCATAGAAAAAAAAAGTATCAATTGTTGTCACTTTATCCCTTAATTGTTAGAAGTCCGTTTGCTTCTGTCATAATCTATTAGAATAGAAGTTAAAACAGTAATACAAGAAGGGGCAATAATCTTCTTAGAGAAAATTCCAAATTTTCCCAACCCTAATTTTCCTAATTCAAGCCTCGCTCTGTCACTTCACTCTTTCTCTTTATACAATCAAAATGCGTATGAAACATACATTAAACCACAAAGGACATAAATTATTGAGCATAAAATTCTTTATGGGTGTCATATCACAGATAATGGCAGTATTTTGTTAGATTTTGACATAATGGCCGTCAATGAACAATGTTTTGTTGAAATGATTATTTTGAATGGTCATTTTAAGATTCCATCTACCAATTAACGGTGTTCACTGTCCTGTGTTTATTTCTCTAAAAATAAATTATCCAAATATAGAAGAATACAAATAAATTAATCAGATATAGAATTATACAAGTAAATTAACCAAATATAAGATAAATAATTAAATTAACCAAATAAACGAAAATATAAATAAATTAATCAAATATAGAAGTGTACTATTAAATTAACCAAATATACGATTATAAGTAAATTAATTAAATATAGAAGTAAATTAAAAAAATATAGAACTATTCAAGTAAATTAATTAAATATGGAATGAACCGAAAATAGAAGTATAAAAGAAAATTATACAAAAATATAGAAGTGGGCAACTATATACGATTAAATTTCAAATTAACCATTTGTGTTAAGATTTAAAATATCTGACCATGCTACATTGTTATAAACCATTATTGCAAGGATATGATTGTATGCAATCATATTTCTGGTGGACCTAATAATAGAGCAACAGTTGTTTAAATGGACCAATCAAGTGCATCTCTGATCTACATTGTATACAAAAATAAGAATCGTCAAGTTAGTTTATGAGATGGAATATATATATCAATCATAGTTGGTTAGATTTAACAAAAGAAAATGAAGGATGTCATGGAGGAGAGTAGGAGATGGAATTTAGAATTTGGTAATTAGAACTTAGAGGAGGAAGGATGAGAGTAGCAGTTTGTAGCACCCTATAAAGATATGTTGGGATGATAGGGTTTGACAAACAAGCTTGAAATAGTGTGCTGTCTATTTTCTTTTCTTGTGGTTGTGCCTCTGATTTTTCTGGGTTGGTTTTGTAGGGGGCTGTCCTCTGTTTTGTTTTTGCTTTGCTTTTCTTTGGTTTCGTTTGTGTGGCCTTCTCTGTTTGCGGGTGTCCTGGCATTGTGCCCTTGCTTTGGCTGGTTGGGTCCTGCCCTTCCTTTAATAAAATTTCGCAGTTCCGAATTTTATTTTTTATGATGTCGATTGTATCCTTATCCTTCAAATTTCGAAGAACACTTATACTTGACTACCGTTAATCAGGAAATCATTCTCTACCAAAATTTTATAAAGTAAAAAATTAATTACTTTGTGCTTTTACTTTGTGCTTTCACTTTTCAATAAAACTTGGTAAAAAACTAAAAGTTGCTTACTAGTATAGTTGCAATGAACATAAATTTTGTTCAGAAAATTTTAAAGTGATCTCAGATGTTTCTCCAGGAGTTGGAAATTTTTATACTTTTTTTAACGATAAATTATTTATTTGAATTAAAAAAAAAATAAACTTTCAAAATTTTTTTTATTAATTAATAATAAAAGTGATTAGATAACAAAATAGTGAGGTGTACTTACAAAAATAAAATAAAATAAAATTAAAGAAAGGGTATTTTTGTTATTAAATGAGGTTTATTTACCAACTAAAGATTTTAAAAATATCTTAGGGGTGTACATACGAAAGGGGTGTATAAACAGTTTTTAAGGGGTGCCAATATCTCTACTCTAAAAAATATTAGTTAAAATTCAAATTAAATAATTCATGTCAGCCCATAAAACATTTAATCTTCAATTTAAAACAAAAAGCCCAATAACCTAAACATAATAAAAGAATCCCAAGAGTTCAAACACTTTTTTTTTTTTTTTTTCATTTTTCCAAATCCAAAACCCTAACTTCTGTCTTCTATTGAATCTCACAAATCACAAGTCATAATTTGAAGGTAATTTCCTTTAGCTTTAATTTTTTTTATTTACTTATAATAAATTTTATTTTAGGTTCTATATTTTTTAATTGATATTTAAGTATTGTATTTTATCATTGAAATTTAGGTTTTGTACTTGAAAAGTACCTGAAAAGTATCGATAATACATGAAAAGTCTCGGAAATACTTGAAAATTCTCAAAAGTTAACTAAAAAGTCTCGAAAATACCTGAAAAGTCACAAAAATTACCTGAAATCTTTTTTCAAAATTTTTTTTTTTATCTTCTTCGTAATCGACCTCCAATTATTGACTTTCATTGGAGGTCAAATCGACCTTCATTGGAGGCTGATTTCGACCTTCATTGATGGAGGATTTTGAATTTTTTTTTTTTCAAAATAGTGAAGAAGGTTAATATGGAGAGCATTTTTGGAAGAAACCAATTTTAGGTACCATTTAAACTTAACTTATTAAATGAGTGATAGTTTTAAAATACCACCTCAAAAAGGTGCTATATAATTTTCGAACCTAATGCATAATTTTCCATTTGTTTTTATGTTTTTCTTGCATATGGTATTTATTTGAGAGTAATGTTCATTATAATAACCCACTCCCCCCCGCAATGATTTTTTATTTTTATTTTTTTATTTTATTTTATTTAATGAAATTTCTCTCCTATAAGACTTTTAAATAAGAAAATAAAATTTAGAATAGCCCACCCAATTTTTTTTTTCTAGCTACGCCCCTGTCGGACAATAATAATTACAATTGTTATTATTAATATTATTTTTATTTGTTAATATAATTACTAGTTTATTAAATGAGATTAGTGCTAGTAATTAAAATCAATTTGCTTGCCGATTAATATTTTATAATAAAAATTATGTAAATATTTTTTTAAATCAAAATGAAAATATTTTAAATATATCTAGTATAAAATAGATTGTTTTCATTTAATTTTCAATATAAAAAAAAATATTTTTAATTAAAATACTATAAACCTTTTAAACAAAAACCTACCGTCTATATATGGAAGCCAATTGCACTTGAATATCTATATATAAAAATAAAAACACTGAAAAATTAAAAACATAGTAAAATGAGTTTTTAAAAACAAAAATGAGTGTTTATAGATAAAATAAAATAAATAAAACACTTACTTAGATGAATTAAAATCTTACCTTCAAAAAGAAATAAAAACAAGAAAAAATGTTAAAAAATAAATAATAACAAGAAAAACAACATAAAATAATGAAAAAAAAAAGTAAAAGAATAATTACAATCTAATTTTATAATAAGAATTTTTTTTTTTGTGCATTTATATTCAATTTAAATTTAAAACAAAATAATTTATTAATTCTAAATAAATTAAAACTATAAAATAAAGAAAAATACTAAGGATAAGAAAATGAATCGTTTTGTTTTAGAAGAAATGAAAATTAGAGAAAGGAATTACAAGATAAAATTGAATTTAAAAAATTAAAAAAAAAAGATTTGGTTGAGATGGTACTTGAACTAAGTACTTTAAGGGTATAGAGACGATCCACTACTAGTTGTGCTAAAGGGGATATGTTGTAACTATTGTTAGTGAATATATATATATATAAAGTATATAGAAAATCAAATTTTTTTTTTTTCATAAAAAAAAATGAGGTAGGGCATGGGCTTACTTTGTCTCTACATGGGTCTGCCCCTAGATGTGATAGGCGGTACTACTGACTGACCCTTATAATAATCATTATCATAATGACAACCACAATGTTATGATAATGAAATTAAAAACTATTAATTGCAAATGTTAATATTGGTTCACTTATTTATTAATCTAATTTATTGGTTCATTAATAAAATCAGCACTCCTTTTTATAGTCAATTCATTTATGAGTTTCCAGTATTATTAGTTTTGATGAATCAATAAAACCTGTTGGTTTGGTCCTATACTTTCTCGGTCTATTATCGATTGTTAGATATATATATATATATATATATATATAAATATTGAAGTATTACACTGTTACATATACTTGGGGTTTTTTTGGGAGGGGTGAGAACTTGAACCCGCAATCTCATGGTACATGTGTGAGAGGTTTACCACTTGACCAATCTCATCTGATCAAATATATTTAAAATAAATTGAACGGTCATGGTACATGTGTGAGAGGTTTACCACTTGACCAATCTCATCTGATCAAATATATTTAAAATAAATTGAACGGTCAATTCTTACACTTACACAAAGAATGAAATAATATTACATTTTTATTCTTTAATTCAAATTATTTGATTTTAGTACAAAAGGTTTATTAAAGACAAAATAATATAATTTTGGTTTATTGTAATCCAAGATTGGATTGGATAGATTCAATCATAGTTTTGTAAAAAGAAATTATTAGAAATCATTCTTGGTAAAAATAAAGTGGTGAGTAGTTGAGAAACTTTTCATAAGGTTGTTTTTATTATATTATTTGTTTTAGTTGTGGAGAAAAAAAAAATCATCTTGTTTTATAAACGAATTTATGATAAAATTAGCCTTTTCTGCTCTTTCAAGATTAAAAAAAAAAGGTACAAAATTTGAAAAAAAAAAAAAAAAAAAAAAAAAAAAAAAAAAACTTAATCAAACTAATGAAATGTTGTTAAAAAAATGGCTTTACTAGCCCAAAACAAATAATTTTAGAATTATGGTTAAATTTTAAATTATTTTAATATTGTATCCTTAAGTCAAACAGTTAAGTAATGTTTAAATTATTTTAATATTGTATCCTTAAGTCAAACAGTTAAGTAATGTTTTTATCTGTTTTTAGATTTTTTTGTTTTATGTTTTAATTGGTTTAGTGTTAAAGAAATATGTTGTTTACAAACTAATCATGGCAATAGATAATATTTTTTAAATACAAAAACCACTTTCAAAAATTAATATAATTTTGTTAAATGTTACAGTGTATTATAACACACCGTTAACAAACCTAATACAGCGTTCATCCACATAATCCTAACATTTCAATATATATGTAGTAGTAATGAAACAAGGAAAATTAAAGTTAGAAGTTCGCTCCTATACATTCAATTTTAAATTATTTTGAGGCTGAGTTACAATAGAAACAAAAGGAAAAAAAAAAAAATGAGAAGTTGGAAAGGTTATTTTCTTATGTTTTTGTTTTATCTGGATTTGCTTTTGAGGTCTAATGGTGATGTGTTTAGGATACCACCGTTGAATATTAATTAGAAAGATTTATTGAAACTTTTAGAATTGGGAGATGACATCAAATTTGATGTCCCGGCCTTATATGTGTTTGGAGACTCTATAGTTGATAGTGGAAATAACAATTTTCTTTAATCGACGTCCAAAGCTAATTACCCACCGTTTGGAGTAGATTTTGCTGATGGGAAACCTACTAGTCGATTTAACAATGGTCGAATTGAAACTGACTTCATTGGTAAGGATCCAAAAATATTGTGAGATTTTTTCGTTTCGTTTTTTAATTTTCAAACTAATTAATTGTTTTGTACTCATGTATTCGATGTTGTAGCCCAAGTAGCCGGTTTGCCATTTCCCCTCCTTGCTTAGGATTGTCGAAAGAAGAGCAAAAAACATTGCAAACTGAGGTGAATTATGGATCTAGTTCTTGTGGAGTTCTCCCTGATACCGGAAAACTTTTTGTAAGCAATATAATAATGCATGCTCTATATGAATAACAATTATAATATTTAGTTGTTTATATAAAATTCATGTGAACGTTGAATCCTCAATTCCTACATTACAGATGCATCAAAATGAGTATTAAAATATGTTTTATTTTATAAGTTTTATTATGGTCTGAACTCGATAGTCACAAACTATGACACTCGAAGGAAGAAGGACATGCAAATATCTACATTAGATTAGAATGATTTTTAATGTGGAAGTTGATTTTCTAGTTCTCTATTTATCATTAATTGCAGGGAACTTGCCTAACATTCGATATGCAGACTGGTCTATTTGAAACTACTGTAAAGAACTTGCAACCTTTGTTTGATAGCCCAAAAACCTTGGCCTATTACTTGTCTAAATTACTATTTTTCATAAGTATAGGGAATGCTGATATAAGCACCGGCTATGATTTTCTTGACAACACCACGAAACAACAAACTCCTTTCCCAAAATTCGCTCAAGCAATATCTCAAAAGTTCTTCGATGGTATAAAGGTAAAAAACTACACTCCACGTTAGATCTATCGTACTTAAGTGTGGTTTTTTTTGTTTTTTTTTAAAAAAAATTTTATGAGTAAATGTATAATGGTTTTGTTTATTGCTCGTCGGTCAAAGCAATTTTCAGAACCTTTGAGAAAGGTTTGTTAAATTATAAAACTTGTACGTAATCGTCCTGAGTTTTTATTTAATATCGAAATGATACTAAAGTTGGTTTTGCTTTTCTTCTTTTGTTAGAGACTATATAATCTAGGTGCACGTAAATTTTTAGTGAATAGTGTTGGTATGATGGGGTGTTCACCAATGGTATTTAACTCAAAACGGTCAACGACGTGCGATGATGAATATAATGAACATGCCCAAATACTTAACAGGCTCCTCTGACTTGTTGCCAAAATTGCAATCCGAACTCGTTGGATCGAAATTCATTTTTACAGATGTTTACAAGGTTTTTGCGGACATCTTTGCTTCACCGAATTCATCTGGTAGGCATATTAAAAATAAGTGTCTACGTACTGTTTTAATTAATTTTTAAAAAGGGAAAAAAATTCTAAATACAAACATATTATTCTCAATAAAACAATATTTTACAATTTATTAATTTTTTACAAATCTAATTTCCTTGCAGCCTTTACAAGACTGTTGTTGCGTTGCGGGTGAAAATAGGACTAGATCTTGCATTCGTGATTTACGTCCATGCAATAACAGAAATGATCATGTTTTCTTCGATCCTTTTCATGGCAGTGAAACTACTCATTTCATATTAGCAAAACGTTGTTTAAAAGAATCGTCGATTTGTAGCCCCATTAATTTGGTTGATTTTCTGCGAGCTTAAGTATTAAACTAGTTTATAGCGGATGATTTTCAAGTTTTAGATACACAAAATTTAATAATAGGTGTGATATGTATTTTACTTTGTTTATTTACTATTAAGTAAATCTGAAGACCATGCTCTTGTATTATATTTCTACTATTATGAAATTATAAAAAGACATTTTTAGTAATGACATGTAATTTACAATTTTTTTTAATTATAGTATTTTTACACTTATCACATGTAACTATATGATAATCTACTTGTGGACTCTCAATAAAATGAGCATGTAATATTGATTTACTTTTTTATCGGTTTAAATGAACGTCTTTCATCACCAAGTCACATTAGATGTGATACGTCATCATATAAAGTGTTGTGAAGATATTGACAATGTTAACCGGAAAGAGAGTTAAATATTATGAGACATATTTGATTTTGAAATTGTTGAAATGTTATATATATATATATATATATATATATAAATTCATCTAAAGGTCAACATTAAATGTTGCTTTCAATTATAACACTACAGTCTAAACTTCATGATTTTAGTACACATCTACGTTGTACTAAATAAAAGTGGGTTAACCAAAAATTTAATAAAATAAAAATATAAAATCATTTTCAAGTAAAATACAATTATGATGATATGAAATTGGTTATGTGGTAAACCCCTCACACCTACATCATGTGGTTGCAGGTTCGAATCACTCCCCTCCCTAAAAAACCCTTAATATATGCAATATTGTATTACTTTGAATATAAAAAAATTAATGTACAATTATTTCAAATAATTCTTTGAGTTAAATAAAAATGTAAAATTAAGAATGGAGTAAAATAAGAGTTACGATATTTACACTCTTTAAAACCTGTATGTATACCCCTAAATTAGTATATTTTTAAAATTCCAATAATACGCTTGAGTAAAATTACTAAGAGGATTAATTGTTGGTTAGTACACCCACCAATAATTATTAATTAGTTTCTTGTTTTAATCTTTTGTAATATTTTTTTTTCCTGTAAATAGTTTGATATTAACATATATCATAAAAACTTTTTCCATTTTAATAAACCATAGATTCTTTTTAAAATATATTTTCAATCTTTTTTAAGGAAATACTAATTGATTGCTAAGTATGAAAAATGAATCAAAATCATGGGACAAATTTGGTTGTAAAAAAAGTAAGTTTTAAATTAACTTTTATTATTTTTGTATATAAACAGACTTTTAAATTAACTATATTATATATATATATATATATATATATTTTATTTATTTTAAATACACTTTCGACTTTTTTCTTTTTCAATATTCTATGTTCTTCAATTTCATCAAACGTCTATCTTTTTTTTTTTTTTTTTTTTTTGAAATATCATTTAACACATATCTACATCCGCATTAATTGGGACATAGTACAAATCTTGCCTTCCAACAACTCTCTCAAACAGAAAGTGGTTCTCTAATAAATAAATAAAAATCTTAAAATGGATTTTTAATAAAAATGGAGTTTGATTTTAAAAAAACCGAGAAGAGAAAAGAAGTAGGGAAGAGAAAGAAGAGTAAAAGAATTAAAGGTAACAACAAAATTTGAAATAATTATAAAGTTGATTAAACAACATAATAATAGTTATTGGTGGTGTACTTACAAAAATACAATACAATGTAATTAAAGAAAAGGTATTTTTGAGATTAAGTGGGGTTTAATTACAAATTAGAGATTTTTTAAAATTTTTTATGGGTGTGAATACGGAAGGGGTGTAGATACAGTTTTTGAGGGGTGTTATTATCGTCACTCTAAAAATAAAACAATGAATATAATTATAATGCGCCTGACAGGCTGACAATAATAATTACAATTGTTATTATTAATATTATTTTTATTTGTTAATATAATTATTCGTTTATTAAATGAGATTAGTGCTAGTAATTAAAATCAATTCACTAGCTTGCCGGTTAATATTTTATAATAATACTTATTTAATTATATTTTAAAATCAAAATGAAAATATTTTAAATATATCTAGTATAAAATAGATTGTTTTAATTTAATCTTCAATATAAAAAATATTTTTAATTTAAAATACTATAAACCTTTAAAACAAAAACCTACTGTCCATATATGGAAGCCTATTGCAACACAACATTCAATCGAAAGATATATCCTAAGTGATGTGGTAGGCGGTAATACTGACTTACCATTATAATTATTATTATCATAATGACAACGACAATATTATGATAATGAAATTAAAAATATTTATTGCATATGTTAATATTGGTTCTCTTATTTATCAATCTAATTTATTGGTTCAGTAATAAGATCAACGAACCTTTTTATAGTCAATTCACTTATGAGTTTACAATATCATTAGTTTTGATGAATCAATAAAACTTGTTGGTTTGGTCCTATTCTTTCTCGGTCTATTATTGATTGTTGGATATATATATATTGAAGTTTACACTATTACATATACTCGGGGGGTTTTAGGGGAGGGGGGAGAACTCGAACTCGCAATCTCATTATGCAGGTGCGAGAGGTTTACCACATGACCAACCTCATCTGATCAAATATATTTAAAATAAATTGAACGGTCAATTCTTAAACTTACACAAAGAATGAAATAATATTACTTTTTTACTTTTTAATTCAAATTATTTGATTTTAGTACAAAAGGTTTATCAAAGACAAAATAATATAATTTTGGTTTATTGTAGTCTAAGATTGAATTGGATAGATTCAATCATAGTTTTATAAAAAGAAATTATTGGAAATCATTCTTGGTAAAATAAAGTGGTGAGTAGTTGAGAAACTTTTCATAAGGTTGTTTTTGTTATATTATTTGTTTCATTTGTGCAGACAAAAAAAAAAAAAAATCATCTTGTTTTATAAACGAATTTATGATGAAATTAACCTTCCTGCTCCTTCAAGAAAAAAAAGGTACAACCTCATGTCAAACATTTAACTAATGTTCTTGTCCGTTTTTAGATTTTTTGTTTTATGCTTTAATTGGTTTAGTGTTAAAGAAGTATGTTGTTTACAAACTGATCATGACAATAGATAATACTTTTTAAATATAAAAACAACATTTAAAAAATTAATTTAATTTTGTTAAATGCTACAGTGTATTATCACACACCGTTAACAAACCTAATACAGTGTTCATCCACATAATCCTAACATTTCAATATATATATATATATATATATATATGTAGTAACGAAATAAGGCAAATAAAGTTAGAAGTTCTCTCTTATACATTCAAATTTGAATTATTTTGAGGTTGAGTTATAATAGAAACAAAAGGAAAAAAAAAATGAGAAGTTGGACAAATTATTTTTTTATATTTTCGCTTTATCTTGATTTGCTTTTGGGGTCTAATGGTGAGGTGTTTAGGATACCATCGTGGAATGTTAATCAGAAAGATTTATTGAAACTTTTAGAATCGGGAGATGACATCAAATTTGACATCCTGACCTTATATGTGTTTAGAGCCTCTACAGTTGATAGTGGAAATAACAATCTTCTTTCATCGAAGTCCAAAGCTAATTACCCATCGTTTGGAGTAGATTTTGCTGATGGGAAACCTACCGGTCGATTTAGCAATGGTCGAATTGAAGCTGACTTCATTGGTAAGGATCCAAAAATATTGTGAGATATTTCGTTTCGTTTTTTAATTTTCAAACTAATTAATTGTTTTGTACTTATGCATTCGATGTTGTAGCCCAAGTAGCCGGTTTGCCATTTCCTCCTCCATGCTTGGGATTGTCGAAAGAAGAGCAGAAAACATTGCGAACTGGGATGAATATGGATCTAGTTCTTGTGGCGTTCTCCCTGATACCGAAAAACTTTTTATAAGCAATATAATAATGCATGCTCATTATATGACTAACAATTATAATATTTAGTTGTTTATATAAAATTCATGTGAACGTTGAATCCTCGATTCCTAGATTACGGATGCATCAAAATGAGTATTAAAATATGTTTTATTTTATAAGTGTTATTATGATTTGAACTCAATAGTCACAAACTATGACACTCGAATAACAAAGGAAGAACATGCAAATATCTACATTAGATTAGAATGATTTTTAATGTGGAAGTTGATTTTCTAGTTATCTATTTATCATTAATTGCGGGGAACTTGCCTAACATTCGATATGCAGACTGGTCTATTTGAAACTACTGTAAAGAACTTGCAACCTTTGTTCGATAGCCTAAAAACGATGGCCTATTACTCGTCAAAATCACTATTTTTCATAAGTATAGTGAATGCTGATATAAGCACCGGTTATGATTTTCTTGACAACACCACGAAACAACAAACTCCTTTGCCAAAATTCGCTCAAGCAATATCCCAAAAGTTCTTCGATAATATAAAGGTAATAAACTACACTCCACCTTAGATCTATCGTACATAAGTATGTGGTTTTTTTTTTTTTTTATTAAATTTTTTTTTATGAGTAAATGTATAATGGTTTTGTTTATTGCTCGTCTGTCAAAGCAATTTTCAAAACCTTTGAGAAAGTTTTGTTAAATTATAAAACTTTTACGTAGTCGTCCTGAGTTTTTGTTTAATATTGAAATGATACTAAAGTTGGTTTTGCTTTTCTTCTTTTGTTAGAGACTATATGATCTGGGAGCACATAAATTTTTAGTGAATGGTGTTGGTATGATGGGGTGTTCACCAATGGCATTTAACTCAAAACGGTCAGCAGCGTGCGATGATGAATATAATGAACATGCCCAAATACTTAACAGGCTCCTTTCTGACTTGTTGCCAAAATTGCAATCCGAACTCGTTGGATCGAAATTCATTTTTGCAGATGTTTACAAGGTTTTTGCAGACATCTTTGCTTCACCGAATTCATATAGTAGACATATTAAAACTAAGTGTCTACGTACTGTTTTTTATTAATTTTTAAAAAGGGAAAAAAAATTCAAAATACAAACATATTATTCTCAATAAAACAATATTTTACGGTTTATTAAATTTTTACAAATTTAATTTCCTTGCAGGCTTTACAAATACAAGAAACTGTTGTTGCGTTGCGGGTGAAAATGGGACTAGACCTTGCATCCATGATATATGTCCATGCAATAACATAAATGATCATGTTTTCTTCGATCCTTTTCATGGCAGTGAAACTACTCATTTCATATTAGAAAAACGTTGTTTAAAAGAATCGTCGATTTGTAGCCCCATAAATTTGGTTGATTTTCTACGAGCTTAAGTTTTAAACTAGTTTATAGCGGATGATTTTCAAGTTTTAGATACACAAAACTTTATAATAGGTGTTATATGTATTTTACCTTGTTTATTTACTATTAATTAAATCTGAAAACCATGCTCTTATATTATATTTCTTGTATTATGAAATTATAATAAGACGTTTTTAGTAATGACTTGTAATTTACTATTTATTTTTTAATTATAGTCATTGTTGTGTCAACATTTCTACACTTTTCACACTTAACTATATGATAATCTACTTGTGCACTCTCAATAAAATTAGCATGTAATATTGATTTTCTTTTATCGGTCTAAATGAATGCCCTTTATCACCAAGTCACTTTAGACGTGATACGTCATCATGTAAAGTGTAGTAAAGATGTTTACAATGTTAACCGGAAAGAGAGAGTTAAATATTATGAGACATATTTGATAAATTACACAATTTTGAATTGTTGAAATGTTATATATATATAAATTCATTGAAAAGACAACATTAAATGTTGCTTTGAATTGTAACATTATAGTCTAAACTTCATGATTTTAGTACACATCTATGTTGTACTAAATAAAAGTGGGTTAACCAAAAATTTAATAAAATAAAAATATAAAATCATTTTCAAGTAACATACAATTATGATGATATGAGGTTGGTTCGATGGTAAATCCCTCACACCTATATTATGTGGTTGTAGGTTCGAGTCCATCCCCTTCCCAAAAAACCCTTAATATATGTAATCTTGTATTACTTTGATTTAAATAAAAATGTTTTAAATATATAAAAAGAAATCTAAAAATAAGAATGGAGTAAAAAAAAAAAAAAAATGACAATATAATTATAATGAACCTGACAATAATGGTTTGTAGCCCACCCAAATTTAAAAAAAAAAAAAAATTGTTAAGTTTAGGTTTGAAGTGGCGATAATGGCATTCCTTAATGTCAAAAATACATTTTCTTTAATTATAGTACTGTATTGTATTTGTGTAAGTATACACCACTCATAACTATTATTATGTTATTTAATCAAATTTATTATTATTTCCAATTTTGTTGTTATATTTAATTCTCTTACTATTCTTTCTCTTCCCTACTTCTTTTCTCTTCTAGGTTTTTTTTTTTAAAATAAAATAAAATCAAACTCCATTTTCATTATCTAGTTTTCCTTAAAAATCCATTTGAAGATTTTTTATTTTTATTTTTGGAGAACCACTTTCTGTTTGAGAGAGTTGTAGGGATGCAAGAATTGTGTCATATCTCAATTGATGTGGAAGTAGATAGATGTTAAATGATATTTCAAAAAAAAATAAAAATAAAAATAGGTGTTCCATGAAATTGAAGAGCATCTAATATATGTATATATTTATATATACAGAAATTTTCCTATGAGGATGCCCTGATAGAATTATATAAGGACATTGAATGTGAGCTACTCGTTTTACATACTTTGGCTTGGTATGTATGCACTTGTCAAATCAATTTTATAAAAGAGTGGCTCACATTCAATATCCTGATAAAGTTATATAAGGATGCCATGATAAGAACGGGACCGTTTATATATATATATATATATATATATATATATGTATACAAGAAAGAACATCTAATATTGATAAATAAATAAAAGTCTGAAACATGTTTGAAAGAAATAAAAAATATAGAAAATATAGTTAATTTAAAAGTTGTATATATACATAATGATTTTCTGCTTTGAATAAAAGATAATTTAAAACTTACTTTTTTCACAACCAAATTTATCTCATGATTTTGATTCATTTTTCAAATTTAGCAATCAATTTGTATTTCTTTAAAAGAGATTGAAAATATATTTAAAAGAGAATCTAAGGTTTATTAAAATGGAAATATTTTTTATGATATATGTTAATATCAAACTATTAATAGGAAAATAATTATAAAGATTAAAATAGTAAACTTATTAATAATTATTTATGGGTGTACTAACAAACAATTATTCCTCTTAGTAATTTTACTTAAGGGTATTATTGGATTTTTAAAAACATACTAGTTTAGAGTATATATATAATTTTTAAGTAGTGCAAATATCGTTACTCTTGAGTTTATTTAAAAAATATTAGTTAAAATTCAAATTAAATAATTCATGTCAGCCCATCAAACATTTAATCTTTAACTTAAAACAAAAAGCCCAATAACCTAAACATAATAAAATAAGCCCAAGTGTTCAAACATTTTTTTTTTTTCAAATCCCTCTCTGATTTCAGCATCAACCATTCGACCACACCCCACTTATTTATTTATTTATTTTTATTTTTATTTTTATTTTTATTTTTATTTTTATTTTTATTCATTTTTCCATCTCTGATTTCAGCATCAACCATTCGACCACACCCCACTTTTTTATTTTTTTATTTTTTATTTTTTTCAAATCCAAAACCCTAACTTCTGTCTTTTATTGAATCTCACAAATCACAAGTCATAATTTGAAGGTAATTTCCTTTAGCTTTAATTTTTTTTATTTACTTATAATAAATTTTATCTTAGGTTTTATATTTTATAATTGATATTTAAGTATTGTACTTTATCATTGAAATTTAGGTTTTATACTCAAAAAGTACCTGAAAAGTCTTGATAATACATGAATAGTCTCGGAAATACTTGAAAATTCTCAATAATTACATGAAAAAAAAAATTTCAATTTTTTTTCCATCTTCTTCATAATCGTTCTCAAATTATCGACCTTCATTGGAGGCCGATTTCGACCTCCACTGGAGTTAGATTTCGACCTTCATTGATGGAGGATTTTGAAAAAAAAAATTCAAAATAGTGAAGAAGGTTATTGTGGAGGGCATTTTTGGAAGGAACCAATTTTAGGTACCATTTAAACTTAACTTATTAAAAGCGTGATAGTCTTAAAATACCACTTCAAAAAGGTGCTATATAATTTTCGAACCCCCACTTCGATCATATCTTGTTGTATATATAATGCATAATTTTCCATTTGTTTTTGTGTTTTTCTTGTAATTGTATGTATTCGAGAGTAAGGCTCATTATGTACCCCCCTAACTAGGTGTACCATTGATTTATTTATTTATTTATTTTATTTATGAAATTTCTCTCGTATCGTTTAAATTTGATTATTACAAATAAAAAAATTATTTAGTAGTTACTTCAAAATTTTAGGACTTATAAATAATTTTAAAAAAAAAAAATTAGAATAGCCCACCCCAATTTTTTTTTCTAGCTACGCCCCTGGTTACCGTGGTCTTGGATTTCCCTCTTTATATAAATGTTTTTTTTTTTTTTTTTACATAAATTATAAGGGTATGGATATTGACACCCATAAAACTTATTAGTACACCAATTTTTATAAGTACACTCATGTCTAAATTTTAGAAATTAAATATTACGATAAACACACATCCTAATGCCAACAGTACCATCGTCGAAATAAATATATTCATTTTAATACATATTAAACACTCTTAAATTATTACCACACCTAATTTATAAAAAAAAAAATTATATTATTTTTGGAATCAAATCCTTTTTTAATGATGGTCCAATTTACTTTTGGAAATATCTCAAATGTAGGAGTGTTATAAAAGGGAATATGTATATGAGGTCAAAAGATTTTCAATTTGAAATTCTCTTATTTATACAGCTATCTTAAAAAAAAAAATTCTTATTGAAATCTATGGCTGTCTTAAAAAAAAAAAATTAAAACTTGTTGATATTTACAACTATAGTTAAAAAAAAAATGTTGTTTTTTGATAGAGTTTACAACTGTATATAAAAGAAAGACAAAAATAATATGATATTCATGTGATGATGAGAAAAATTTGATACTTGAAATAAAATTAGAGTTTAATTAGGGTTTATTATAAAAATTAGAGTTTTATCATAATTGTTTTTTTGAAAGGTAAGTTTTTTTTTAATAAAGAAATATATTTGAAGATATGGGTATAATTAATGAGTCTATATAGTATTTGGTTTATTTTTAATTAAAGTAACTTATCCTTATTAGTAAATTTCTATTAGGATATTTTTGTAATTAAATTTTTTAATAAAATATGGGTATACTAATAAGTTTTATAGGTGTCAATATCGGCTCCCAAATTATAATTGTTTTTTATTTTTTTGAATTGTATCAAAATCAAACAACTTAATATATAAGATTACGAGTAAATTAAAAAATATAGAAAAATGTATATAAATTAATCTTTTTTTTAATCATCCATCCATCAACAACATATTTTATTCAAAATTTGGAATTGACAAGCATATATTTTTGTGAATGAATGAAAACGTACATACAAGACTACTCTAAAATTATTTTAGTAATCTGATCTTCAAGTCTCTGGATTTCAGCTTGAGCATGTGCCCTCTCTTCTGAATGAATCGAACTTAATTTTGTGGACAAACGTGATATTTGATTATTAATGCTATTTACCTTTCTATAAGGCCATCTAAAAAACACCATATCTGCGGCATATCTTTTTCACTACTGTTGGAGATAATCTCAGCTTCATGCATGCCTTCTCAATGGGAAGATGAAAAAATTGTGCCAAATCTTGCAACTTCAACATTGCCGTCCTCTTCCTCTGTACCGAAAGAGAAGGATTTCTATCTGGCTCATCATACTCATTCTCCACCTCTGCTTGATTCATTCCATTTGCTTCAGAATTTGTTGCCACCGGTGGTTCATTGGAATCCAACCTAACACATAAGGCATCATAGAAGATACAGCGGGCGTCTGGCGGCACCAAGAAAAATCCTGCTTGTTTTCGCTCTTCACAGTATTGAACAAGAAAATTCTTCGCATCCTCTATGCTTTTCTTGTAAAAATCCAACATTTGATACTGACTCGCATATTTACTTTGTCGAATCTCAAGAATAGCATGACAGATCATGCCAAGCCTTCCATGTATCTCCAATTTTGTACTAACATTGCCATTAGTATGAATTATTTCACCAAGTACAATGCAACAACCGCAAGAATATGGCACTGGCCAGACTACTAGTGGCCTCAGGTTACGTACTATGATTATTATCGATATACAAGTATATTAACTAAATATAGGGTTACAAATAGATTAACCAAATATAAAAGTATACAAGAAAATTAGTAAAATAATCAAATATAGAAATACACAAGAATAAATAAATATAGAAGTATATTTGTAAATAATCTAATATGGTATGAACTGAATATAAAAGTTTAAAAGAAAATAAACAATTATAGAAGTATATAAGCAAATATGGAATGAACCGAATATAGAAGTATAAAAGAAAATGAACCAAACATAGAAGTTGACAAGTACATTAACCAAATATAGATCGAATTAACCAAATATAGTAGTATGCAAGTAAATTAACCAAATATAAGATAAATTAATTAATCAAATATCGGAAAATACAAATATATTAATAAAATACAGAAATATATAAATAAATTAATCAAAAATAAAAATAGATTAACCAATTATAGAAGTTCACAAGTAAATTAAACAAATATAGAAGTATGCAAGTAAATTAATCTAATATATTGGAATGGACCAAATTAGGAGAATAAAAGAAAATTAACCGAATATAGAAGTTGACAAGTAAATTTAATATAGAAGAATATAAGTAAATTAACTAAATACATAAGAATATAAGTTATAAATTACCAATATGTAGAAGAATACAAATAAATTAACCAAATATAGAAGTATAAAAAATAATTTACAAAACATAAGATAAATAAATTAACCAAATATAGAAATATGTATATAATTATATAAATATACAAGTAAATTAACAAAATATATGATTACAAGTAAATTAATTAAATATAGAAGTAAATTAACCAAATAAAGAACTTCACACGTAAATTAAACAGATATAGAAATATACAATTAAATTAGTCAAATATGGAATGATCTGAATATAGGAGTATAAAAAAAAAAAAAAAAAATTAACCAAATATAGAAGTTCACAAGTAAGTTTACCAAAAATAAAATTAACCGAATATAGAAGATTATAAGTACATTAACTAAATCTAGAATAATAAATTAAATTAATTAAATATGGAATTAACCACCAAATATAAGATTACATATATATTAACTAAATACAGTAGAATACAAGCAAATTATAATATAGAAGAATATAAGTAATTTAACTAAATATGGAAATAATGAAATAATGGAATATGGAATTAACCACCAAGAGGTTGTGGGTTTGAGTTCGTCCCTCCCTAATCCTGAATTAATGTAATATTTTAACAAAAAAAAAAAAAAAAAAAAAAAGTAGATCAAATTTCAAATCTGGACCAACCAAATGCATCTTAAAGTGGGATTTGAAGGGTTCAAAAAAATTTTGTCACTATTTGGGGCGATTTTTGTAAGAATATCACCACCTTACTAATTCAAGTTTAAAAGACACCTATTTAGGTGACCAGACAAAAATACCCTTATTTGTCAGTTTGTGTCTTTTTTTTCATTATTTACAAAGTCTCGGAGTTAGTGTTAAAAGGCTCGGAGACTATTTACAAAGTCTTGGAGATACAATTTTTTTTTTTAAAAAGCTAATGGTTAAAAAGGCTCGGAAAAAGCTCGAACAGTGTATGATAAGTCTTGGAGAACTATTGAAAAGGCTCGAATACAATGTTATAAGTCATTGTTCGAGACTTTTTGAATCTCCGAGACTTTTAATATTGTATACGAGCCTTTTCAACAGTTCTCCGAGACTTTTCATACACTGTTCGAACCTTTTCCGAGCCTTTTTAACCATCAGCTTTTTTAATTTTATTTCCGAGACTTTATAAATAATCTCCGAGCCTTTTAACACTGGCTTCGAGACTTTGTAAATAGTCTCCGAGCCTTTTCAATTTGTTCAACAATGGAAGATTCAAAACCAAAAAGCTTGACTCCTAAATGCGTCTGCGTAGTACCATTAAACTAATTATCCAATGATGTTCAAACTCCATTGGAGATCTGTTAAACTGACTTCTATGAAGAAGATGAAAGAATAATAATAAAAAGAAACTTCAAAGTAAGAGAATGTGTATAAAGTAAGGGCATTTTTTTCCGTTCACCATAATAAGTGCCTTTTAAACTTAAGTTATTAAAGTGGTGAGTTTCTTACAAAATCCCTTTAAAAAAGTGATATTTCTCACCATTTCCACGGGATTCGAACCCCTCAGCACTAATTTGGGATTTTTTTTAAAATTTTTTTTGAAGTATTACTACTTCCACTTACTGGGAAGAAAAGTTCCCATACATACCTGTAAAATGTACACGGTGGGATTATTTGAACCCCTCACCATTAATGTGGAAGAGAGGTGCACAACTACCTATGGTAAGACTTACGAGGTGATGTTAGAAGCATCAAGTTTATGAGAGGGAGAATATCCAATAATAAGAAATGAATCATATTAAATAATATATATCTTATTATATATGTAAATTGAGTATTACTATGGTAATATATCTATATTTCTCAAACTATAGATAAATATTATAATTATGGAATTTAAATATATATTTTTGGAATATTACAATAATTCGGGGTTGAAAGAAAAGGTCCTTATGGTGCAGGTGTATAGGGGCAAAACCGTTTATGAAATTTTAATTGATAAACATCACCCTACTCAAATTTAAACACCAGTTCCATAACTTTATGACGATCTGTCATCGCTGGATCATTTCCTCATAATGAAATTTTTATGATGTACAAAACACTTTCATAAGATGGCCTATTTTACCTTATGACGAAAGGTCGCTAGTGAATCATTTCGCGTGAATGAGACTTCATAAGTGCACAAATCTCTTCTCATAAGACAAATACTTCTCTTGCCATCTCAAACTTCTTCTTTTACAATTTTTCAGTGTATGAGAATCAATCATTTTCAAACAAATATTTCAATGATAATCAACACTAAGGTTTTCCATTTTGTGATTCACTTATTTCCGTGACAAACCATAATGTGATACTTTTTGTAATTGGTGGATTAAGATCTTTATGTGCTCAACAGTGTGATCGTGATCAGCAATCTTCCCAGCATCTCATAGCTTCAAGAACAAGAGCTTCAAAGGTATATATCACTTGATTTGTTCTCTTAAAAAGATTAGGTGCACACACACATAATTCATTCATTTGTGTTTTTCTTATCATTTTAGTGTGCATCAAACAAATTTCACACTTGCACATCATGCATATAGGTTAGTGTGTTAGATCGCTTGAGAATGCCTCTTCTTCTCATTTTCGCGGTCTTGGTGTCGTCGTGGTGAACCGTGAAAATCCTTCCAATGGATTTCATAGTCCAGGTGTCGTCGTGGTGAACTGCGAAAATCCTTCTAGTGGATTTCGCGGCTCAAGTGTCGTCTTGGTGAGCCACGAAAAGTAACCGTGAAAAACCTTCTAGTGGTTTTCACGGTCCAGTTCTCGTCTTGGTGAACCGGAAGTATGGGTGTGAGCTTCTTTCTAGAGGTTTTCGCTATCTTGGTTCTGTCCTGGTGAACCGCGATATTTTGGCACAAAGTTCAATTTTTTGTTTTTGATGAACTCTCTTGCTGACTTTGATGGGGTTTCTTCATCTTTGATTCTTTGGCCATTGTAATAAATTTATACAGGGCTCTTTCAAAAAAGAAAAAAATTATATAAGACACTTTTCTATGATCAGTGCTATTGATACCCCCACTACTAAACTATTTATGCCCAATTTTTTAAATTTTGATTTAATTATATAAAAATAAATGGTTTTATTAACTTTTTTGATTTATTTCCAGGACTAACATTTTATTTATTTTACAACTTAATACACCCCATATCTTTTTCAAAAAAAAAAAAAAAAAAAAACACTTCATCTCTAATCTTTATATATAGTTTTCTCATATCCATTCGTATGTTTTTTTTTTTTTCTTATTTCAAGGTGAAACCATTCTTATTAGATGTGGGTTTTTATTTTTTTATTTTTTTATTTTTTTATATTTTATATTTTTTTGTAGTCGATTGGATTGTTGGTAATAGATTGTGAGTGTGATATAGATCGTCTCATGATTTTTTTGTGCGATTGAATTAGGGCTTTGGTGTGGTTTCGTTTCGTCAGAGATTAGGTTTTCTTGGTTATGATTCCTGGTGTGATTTCGGTTTTATTTATTTATTTATTTTTTTGTAAATAATATTAAACTAACTTTGGAAGTTCCCTAATAAAATCTATAAAAGAATTGATACAAATCATAGAAGGCATAGAAGATCTGAAAGAAAATAAATCGAGAGAAAAAAAAATAACAAACATGGATCTAGTTGAAAAGAAAAAAAAAATAAAAAATACTAAACATGAGAAATATGAGATCGAGATCTGAAAGAAAATATAACCAAAAATAGTAAACATTAAATGATTTAAAATAATCTATATCATTAGAGTTTTGAAATAAGGAAAGTGGGGGGTTTTATTAGTTTTATTTTGTACAGCATTTTTTTAATAAAAATTTTATGTCTCTTTAAGTAATTTGATAAAAGAAAAAAAAAATTACTAAATAATTTAAAAAGTGGGGGGTATAAATAGATTAACAGTGAGTGTGCCAATAGCACCACTCATTTTCTATAAACTTGACAATTTATTTTATTAATGATTGAATTACATAATACTTATAAATATTGTAAGATAAATGTGTTTGTCTTGCCACTTGGGCTTATTAAAAAAAATGTGTTTAATTTTAAAGTTGGTTAAAACTCATTTAAATTAGTCTAAAAAAAAAATGCCGTCGAAAATAGTCTTGTTCCATTTGAAAACAAAAAAAAAGGAATAAATAAATAAATAAATTATTATTATAATATTAATTAATAAATTATAATGGAATGTATGTAATTTATAACACTATACAAAAAATGTGACTTGTAGATCAATATTTTAAATGTATCACTATATGTGTTAAATGTATCCCAAATTTACCGTCAATAAAAACTCTAATAATTTTAATAAAATATTATTTTTAAAAACAATATCTCAATAGTTATATTTAATTACTATAAAAAAAGAAATATTTAACTACATAGTATACAAACATATCAATAGCTTATATATAAATAATATACAAAACATATTAGATATAACATTATAGCAAAATGGTAAGGGAAACTCTTGAATTTCATGTATTTCATGGATTTAGAGTGCCACATATTGGGTGATGTGGCAGTGAGGTGGCGCTTGCCAAGTCGTGTTGTGTTTTTTTTTATTCGACTATATTGCCGTCGGAAATAGCGGTAAAGCCGTCGGAAATACAAGTAATTTTGACCACCTTGAATCACTATTTTCGAATGCAGTTTCATCTTTTCCGACGGTGATGGCCGTCGGAAATAGTAGTATTTGTGACGGCTCGCCAGTGAAAAGTTATTTCTGACAAGCGTATTTGTGACAGCCTCCAACAGCTTTTTCCTGTCGAAAAAGAGTATTTTCGACAGGAAATGGTCTTTTCCGACGGCATTTAACCGTCGGAAAAGACCATTTTTTTTGTAGTGCGATATCTATCGGGACATGGCGTGACAAAATGAGGTATATAAATCCATAGGAAAAAAAAAAGAAAAATCTCTTAGTCTCCAACCATCCATCAAAATGATGGACATACGGTTGGAGATCTTTTTATTTATTTATTTATTTATTTTATTTTTTTAAGTTCTTTCTTTCTAATGAATTTTTTTTCTTTTTAAGAAAGAAATTTGTTTGATATCCACAGTCTATCTCAAAGAGGATGGTAGAGATCCATTTTTTTTTTCTTTTCAATTTCTAATTAATTTTTTTTTAATGTTTAACATGATTAAAAGTAACTTTTTACCCCTATGTCAGTTAACTCTGACTAATTGTTGACTAATTCAGGAACCATTTTCATGTATTTTTTAAAAAATAAGGATTAAAAACCCTAATACACATAAGTTGAGTAAAAAAGTATCGTTTCATTAAAATATAGGGAAAAAACTGTAATTCCCCTTTAACTTATTTAAAATTAGTTAAAGATATTAAAACATAGAAAAATAAAAAATAAAACAAATTATATAAACTTGGGCGATGTATCTCTTCATTTTTTATGTTCAACCTATCTATACTATTTTTTTTTTTTTTTTTTTTTTGAAGCTTTTGTAATTGATAGGATTCGAGCTGTTGACTTGGGAGTCATTTTCAAGCATCAATTTCATCCATCTACCAGCTGAGCTATAGCCATGTGAGCAAATGTGCTAATAATTATGAAATATATAAGAGAGCTTCTCCTTACGATCCATAAATTATCTATTTACACCCTAATTTAAATTTTTTTTATTAATGACAATTTTAACCTAAATTAAAATTAATTAAAAAAGACAAAAAAAAAAAAAAATTTAAAGACACTCCAAACTAATTAAATTATTAAAAAAATTATCTCTCATAAATCATTAGATTAAATATTACATATTGAACTCTCTCTCCAAATTTGTTATTACCATATTAACACTATTTCCTAATTAATCCCTCTCCATTTTTCAAAAAAAAAAAAAAAAAAAAAAATCATATTTCCATATTTTCTCAATCAATCTCTGATTAATAGTTTAAGAAAAAAAAACTTATAAATATTTTATTTTTTTAGTAACAGTAATATATATATATATTAAAAAGTCATTTAAAAAAAAAAAAAAAAGATATATGAAAGCTTGAATTGTTTCAACTAGGTTCGATTAAACATAGAATTTATAAGACTAATGAAAGAATTAAAGTTCTCTAGGCAATCACATACCTACAAGAGTAACAAAAAACATTTTCTTATTTCCATTTTAAAAAATAAAAAATAAAAAATAAGATACTTGTTTTTTGAGTTTTTATTTTTATTTTTAATATATACATATATATGGTTCATAAAAATCAAGCTTATTAGTAAGTTTTTTTTTCTTAACAGTTAGTCTTGCACTCTTGCTTAAGAAAGAATGAAGATAGAAAATTAGAGATATGTATGGGAGGAGAGAGAGTTTAAAATGGAAATTAAAAATTTAGGAGAGATAATTTCTTTTTTTAATAATTTAATTCAAAAAAGATAAAAAGGATAAGCTTGTAATAAAATGAAGTGTCTTTAGAATTTTTTAAAAGTTAAATTTTGAGAATGGAGTGTTTTTAGAAAAGAAGTGTAAAAAGAAAAAATTGGATTGTCAAAAAAATCTCTCAATATATAAACTAAAAATATTGATTTTAAGAAAACTAAGAAAAAATGTTTTTTTTTTTTTTTAATAGAGAAAATTTCACTAATTCCCTTTTAGAAAAGCAATGTCATCTTTTTAAACATCTTTATCATATTAGTAACTTTGATCCCTACTTTTTCTAAAATACATCACTTTAATTCATTTGACCAAAAACCTAATGGTCAACTATGATTATACATATAAGTGCGATTTTGTCCTTATTAATATACAATTCAAGCCGAAAAGTAAAATTTTCCCTTATTGTTATTACACCTTTACTTTTCTGAATTTTTCTCAAATACTTTCAAGATTTTAATATTAAAATAATTTATAAAAATTAAACTAAGAAAAAAAATTATTTTCTAAAAAAACAAACAAAAAATATATGTTGAAGGTGATTTTTCATTAGGTGATGAATCAACAAGCCAATTATGTTGTTTGTAATTTGCTAATGGTAGGAAATGAAATAATACAAAAGGAAGATGCAATTTTACGTTGAAAAACCCCCCAGAAGAGGGAAAAACTACGGTATCTGATGACGGTGAGTTGAAATGGTTTCACTATGTAAAATAGGTTACATACTTAGCCTGTCTCTCTTTTGGTAACTATTTCTTACAAATAATCCTTCGTGCCAATGGAAAAAAATGTCATATTTAAACGTTTATTTTCTAACCTAAACTTGATGTGCAAGTTGTTTACTCACAGAATCCCTTTGTGATTCTTCTTGCCTATATCTTCGTGTTTGTCTCGATCTCTTTTTTGTTTGATATTTATCCTGTGATAAATGTAGTTGACATTGTGCTTAATTTGAGCTATGATTCCTTTTGAAGTAGATATGGTTGTTTCCTTGTTGAAGTGTGATTCTTGACCCTTGTATCCTGGTGGGATTCCTTTTTGGGGTTGCCATGTATTAATAATGCACGTTGAGCCTTGACTTGGGCGAGTAATCGTTAATAAAGGGATCTTCTATCCGATATGGATTTCGTTATTTGGCGAGGTCATCTTCTGGCCGAGCCATCCTCCTTAGAATGTTGTTAATCATGCGCCTAGCGAAGCTTCTACTCAAATTGGATGATCGGACGACTTTTGATGACGTGGCGTATCCCTTCTCTAATATTCTTGTTAATTTTGATGACGTGTCGATTGTTAAAAAATTCACACACAACAATATATAATAATTTTAAAAATATAAAATCAGATAAAATATTAATTATAAAATAAAATAAAATAACGGTTAAATACTTTTAAAAAATAATTGTTAAGAAAATGAAAAACCATTGAAATAAAAAAAAAATGAAAAATATTTAAAAACAAATAAAAAATGGAGATATTAGATCTTCACTAGTTGATCTGGATTGATCCAACAATGTGGAGATCCCTCCTTGGATCTCCATTGCTGGTGGAGATTCAGAGATGGATCTCTACCATTATATTAGCCTCCATCGACAGTGGATCTCTAGATTTCCAATGCTGATTGATATATATTTTTTAATTTTTTTAAATTTAGTTTCCATGTGTTATTATGCAAAGGACCTAAATAACCTTAATTCTGTTAAGTTTGACCAATGAAATGACTAAAATGATGTATTTTGGGAAAAGTATGAACTATAATTGCTAATATGATATAAACATTTTAAAAAGTGATATTTCATCAAAAATATAGGGAATTTAGTGAAATTTTCCCAAAAAAGAATTAAAAACGGTTGTAGTCCTCCAAATTTCTAACATGTTTTTAATATTTTTGTAAAATGAATTTATATTTTTAATTAATTATTTATTTATTTTATTATTAAAATAGTTTTGATATTAAGATTAGTTTAGTTAATTGATTACTGCATATTTTTTTATTTTGTTTTATTTTATAGTGAAGTTTTTGTTATGTTATTTTTCTCTATATATAGTTTGTTATATACAGTCCTTTTTTTCTCAGTGCGTACAGATATAAAATTCATCAGTGCACTGCATGTGGGCTATAGATTATGGAGAAGTTTTGACAAGTACATACACTTTGAATCAAAACATGTAAATCTAATGGTCCACATCCAATGCACTGACGAAGTTATATCAAAACGCACTGACGAAGTTATATTAGAACGTACTGACTTGAAAATTTTCCTTGTTATATATATATATATGTCTATATATATATGTCTATATATATATATATATATGTCTATATATATATATAAGTAAAGGACGTCTTGAAATTATAAGTTAATGATGTCCAATCACATCCACACATTCATATTGGGTGTAGGTATTTGTTAATGTAGGGCTATAGGCCCACTGTGAATGTGTGGCAATGGTTGGACGTCTTGAAATTATAAAATCAGAACGGTCCTAATTAGAGAAGTATTATATATATATATATATATATATACAATTTTTCTATTGTCAGTTCGTCCTGATATAAAATATATTAGGACAAAGAATGTGGACCATTAGGTTTATATATTTTGACTCAAAGTGTATGCACTTGTCAAAACTTTTCCATAATCTATGATCCACATTCTTCGTCCTAATATATTTTATATCAGGACGAGTTGATAGTAGAAAGACTGTATATATATAGGTAAATGTGTAAAAATCTTATAATGCTTGAGGATATTTTGGACAATACATGTAAAGATTTTTTTTTTTCATTTTTTTTTTAAATTATTGATTTAAACTTGGATAATGGTAGACATCCAACACTTTTGTCCAGCATTTTATATCTAACTTAATGTGACAGCTGATATGGCACTTCCATGTTAGTTGCCACATCACCACATCATCACATTTAATTTTTTTTTATTTTTTATATTAAAGTACTAGATTTAAGGAATACAAATTATTATTATTAATAATTTAACTTATTTGGTACGATGATGTGGCAGCTAATAAGGAAGTGCTATATCAGCTACCACATCAAGTTGGATATAAATGATAGATAAACGTATTGGATGTCTACCGTTATCCTTTTAACTTATTGTAAGTTTCTCAAGTTTTGATTGACTTATTTCATGAACAAACCACAATTGGGGCTTGTATTTAAGGGTAGCTTAGGCACATCATTGTTGGTGATCAAGCACAACAAAGACCTTATCAAGACCTCAAGATGATAAACACTCCAAAGGTAAAATATTTGTGCTTACTTGCATTGAAGAGATCTTAGTTGCACACACACACAACTCATGCTTATCTATACTATCTTGTATGTTGTGTGTTATGTATGTGCATTCATGTTATTGAACTCTTTTCATGCATGTTTTAATTGATTGCATCTTGATTGATAATTGCCATATCATTTTAGGCATTAGGATGCATTCACTTCACACTTCACACTTGCACATCTTTGATGGTTTGTGTTGTATTGTTTGTGTGTCGTGTAATTCGTTTCCTGAAGATTGATCGAAAACGTCCGCGCTTGCATAATGGTGTGCATGTCTTAGCGCGATGGTTGACCACTTGAGAATGTTTCATTCTTCTCTTGGATAAGTGTTAGATTTGGTTTGGTTGTTTGGAGTGAAGTGCCTAGTTTCAAGAGATTGGATTTAATGTTTCAAATGTTTTCAAAACTGACATTTGCATGGTCTTGTGACCATAGCGTTTTATACAAAGTTTCAAAATGAGTTTTGAAATTTTTTGTACAAACTAAATACCCATACCTTTCCAACGATATATTATTCGTAATATTTCATGACCGTTTGGATTGATTTTGATATCTCCAAATTGACCACTAAAATAGGACATCTTTGTTGTTTTCCAAGTCTGACATTTGGTCACTCTATTGACCATAACTCTTTCTATAGACATCTAAGCGTAATTCCATAAAAGGAGTAGAAAGTAGACATCCATACCTTTCCAATGGTATATCATACGAAAGGTTTCAATGTCGTTTGGTCATGGGTTAGGGCGCTCGAAAATCAAGTTGTTGTGTTGATTTGCCAGTGCGCTGGTAAATGCGCGGGTCTATACCAACGTAACAGACCAACGCACTTCTCCGCCCCTGTTTCGTAATTTGACCATATCACATTCATTTGGAGTCCGATGAGGCTCATTTTTGAAGGGAAATTCACGAAATTTATAAGGCTATCATCTAAGCACTATAAATATATCTTTTTCTCTCATTTATATTCAAGGAACAAAAAACTACAAAACCTTAGAGAGAGATTAAGAGTTCTCTAGTAAGAGAAAACATCAAGATTGATTCTTTAACTCTCTCAAACCCAAAACTCATCGTCTTCATGCATCTCTAAGCATATTTAAAGCATGGGTCTTCTTGGTTTCATGACTAGGTAAGTTAGAACTTCATTGAATAATATTTAATGTTCTTCTTACTCTATATTAGATATTTATTGCTTGATTAAATACCTAGACTCTTTTTATTGTATATATTTATGAGTCTTGATAACATGATTGTGTTTGTTTGTGATAGCTTAATTAATTAGGTTGTTTTGTCTAAATAGCTAATCCTTGAATATTCTTGTGGAATTGATTGTTGATTAGGTTGATAGACAAATATTTATTTATCTAGTCAAACTCTATTGAATGTTCATGTGCATTTAATTGACAATTAGGTTGTTAAAAATCTCTACATCTAATTGAGACCTCATATATGTGCATGTAGGCTTGTTTGATAATTAAGTTGTTAGATTTGCATCTTAGCATCTAATTAAGCATTTAGTATAGTATAGCATTATTTACATTTTGAATATTGTCATATATTCACATAGGTCATTGGTCTCTTCATTGAAAAGTAAGTCTGTGACTAAGGTGGTTTAGTGTGCAAGCAAGTGGTCTAGGTTCGCTATTAAAGGCCCGCAAGATAGTAGTGGTGGGTTAGTAACTATGGATGGTTTGACGGTGGTCAACCTAGGTTGTAAACATCATTACAAGTAATGGATTCGAGGATCGTGTGTGGCACACATATCAGCCCGTGGTTTTTCCTTGTTGAAGGTTTTCACGTAAAAATCAAGTGTTCTTTAATTTCCGCATTTTATACTTGATTTTATTAATTGTTGAATTGGGTTAATTTGGTAAAATTGACTGATCCGAAAAGTTGATAATAATCGTATTAACAACTCATTCACCCCTCTCTAAATTGTATTAGAAGACACGCACGCTATAATACTTGTTGCACTTATTAGAGGGTTTATTATTTTATTTATTTATTTTTTTACCGATATTAACACTCATAAATATGATAATCATACTCTTATTTTAATAAAAATTTTAATTGTAAAAATATCCTAATATAAATTTACCAATAAGGACAAATTAGTTTAATTAAAAATAAACCAAATACTATGTACACCCATTAATTACACCTATATCTTCAATTATATCACTTTATTTTAAAAAATAAAATAAAAATAAACCATAATTATATTTCAAGAATCAAAATCTCTCATTATCACATAACAAAGTAATGGAAAAAGAATTTTCAGAGGACTTTGATCATACAAAGTTACGTATTTCTTTATTAATTTTTTTTTTTTTTTTTTTTATGAACTCTATCAATAAACAAAAAAATAATAATAATAATAATAATTATTATAAGTATTTTTTTTTAAAGATAGCAGTACATATACCATTGTTGGAACAATAATCGAATTTTTGTGAATTCTCAACTGAGCATGAACAATGTTAGAGTCGAATGTACTATGGACTACAACAGTGAATTTACAAATTACGAGGTATAAATAAATTGGGTGTTAGACTCTGCTCTCTCTAAAACTAAAGTTTTCTTTTTCGCTTTCGTTCTTATGCTACAACTGCAAGCATCTCTGTATCTTACTCTGCTCTTTCTAAGACTAAATATTTCTTTTTGCTTTTGTTGTTGCTTCTTACAATTCGAAAGATGAATTTAGTCAAAATTAAACAGGTTTGGGGTTTTAATATGGATCAAGAACTATTATTGTTCGATTAATTCTTACGGCATCACAATTTGTTCTCCGTTAGCACTAAATTTCCTTACGACGTCATAATGTTTTCGAGCCTGAAGAACTTAATTTATAATTTATGAAATTGATTGTGTTAATAACTTAAGAAGATTTATAAATAAATTGTACTAAAATGAAAACATTCATTTAAATAAATGTACTATTGGCATTAAGAAGGTGTTTATAATAATGTTTTAATTTTAAATTTTAGACATGAGTGTGCTTATCATATTTATGAGTGTCAATATTTGCACTTTTTGTTTTTTAATGTATCTCCACCATACATCTGGATATACATTTTAAAAAACTGAATTTTTTTTTTTTTTGTTTTGTTTTAATTAAGAATTTTTAGGGTCATTTTGGTATTTTAATGGTCAAAATTGGTCAACGATTAAGTTTGATAAAGTTTAACTAACAGTAAGAGAGGTGAATATTGATGATAAAGTTGTTTCTAGATGTTTTGGCAAACCTATGGAGGTTTGATGCAATTTACTCTTTGAAGAAAAGAAAAATTAAAGTTTTTTATTTTTATTTTTTTTATTTTTAAGTATTGCACTGTTATATAAATTCATGATATTTTTATGTGGGGTTCGAATCCGTAACCTCGTGATGTATGTGAGAAGTTTAAACTACATCCGTATATCTCATACGGATGAAAGTTACTAATATCACAAAGAGTTTAAAATCGTGACCAATAATGCTAAACATCTCACCATTTCCATTTCACTATTTCTATCCCAACACATGTTGCAGTTGAGGTGTTACTTGGTGAATAGATACACATTAATTAATACTTATCTCTCTTATCTATATATTCACTCCTCACAAATTGACACCTCAACTGCCACATTTGTTAGGACGAAAATAGTGTTATTTTTGACGGGAATTGTAACACGCCGGATGGTGACATTTCGCAGAATTTCCTCTTATTGCGGTAACAAGGGGAAGAAGACACTTAGACTGAGACAGTGAGACACCATCCCCTTGTATCCGAAATTCCGAAGCCAGAACCAAAACATGATGTTGCGTTCATTTCTTGGTCAGTGTAAGAGGTGTCGTCCAACAATCACCCAGAAACCAACTCTAGCTATTCCCTTTGCTTCTCTTTCGTCTTCAAAAACTCCTTCTATTACAGTCCCAGTCTCAGATAATCTCCACAAACTCAATACCAAAGACTGGTTATCACCTAACCAAGTCTTGAAAATTTTCAGCAACCTTAAAGACCCAGAATCGGTTATTTCAGTGTTGAATCAATATTCCAAGAGAAAAGACTACAAACCCAATGAAGCTCTTTACACTCTTGTTATCAATCAGCTAGCTCAAGCAAAAAGCTTTGATGCCATTGATCATGTAATGGAAAGAATCAAAGCAGAGAACAACTGCCGTTTATCGGATGGTTTTTTCTACAATGTGATCAAGATTTATGGGAACATGGCCGGTAGAATCAGGAAAGCAATCGACACCCTCTTCGATATGCCTGGTTATAATTGTTGGCCAACTGTCAAAACTTTCAATTTTGTATTGAATTTGCTTGTATCTGCCAAGTTATTTGACTATGTTCATGAGATTTATATGAGTGCTCCTAAACTTGGTATTGTGATTGATGCTTGTTGTCTTAATATTATTGTCAAAGGGTTGTGTGAAAATGGGAATTTACAGTCTGCCTTTTACGTGCTCGATGAATTTCCTAAACAAAATTGTAGGCCTAATGTGAGGACATTTTCTACGTTGATGCATTGTTTATGTGAGCAAGGTAAGATTGAAGAAGCATTTGGGTTGCTTCAGAGAATGGAAGAAGATGGAGTTGATGCTGATACCATCACTTTCAATATATTGATTTCCGGGCATAGAAAGCAAGGCAGGGTTAAGGAAGCAATGGAGCTTTTGGAGAGAATGAAGCTCAAGGGCTGTCATCCGAATCCGGGGTCATATCAAGAGGTTTTGTATGGACTGCTTGATAAGGTTATGTATGTGGAGGCTAAAGAGCTTGTTGGTCGGATGATTTGTGAGGGCATGAGTCCTAGTTTTGTTTCGTTCAAGAAGTTGATTCACGGATTTTGCAGGGAGATGTCAGTGGACGATTTGGATTGGGTTTTGAAGCTGATGGTGAAACAAGGTTTTGTTCCGAAGATGGGGATGTGGAGGGAGATTGTTCAAAGTGTGCTTTCAAGGAATAACACTTGCATTTGTAGTAACATATCTGAAATTGTCAATAGTTAGGCCAAATTATGAGTACGGTCCTAGAAAAAGTAAATGAAAAATGTCTTATGCAGATTATGGTTTGTAAGTAGCAGCAAGCTTCAGACATATTGGCTTCAATTTGACACCAGCAAGCCTGGAAGCCTAGAATCTAATTTGCTTTCCGATACTAGGTTTCAGTCAAGCAAGTTATGCTTACACAAAGACATGTTTTAAGATTTTGTACTAGTTGTACATGTCTTGATCCTGCTCTATGTCGCTTAGGAGATCGCGTTGCAGTTGAACTGAGCTGAGTAGCTCTAATCATTTGTAAGTCATATTGGAATCTTCTGCTTTTCTTACTGAGATACGGGTTGATGATTCTTCAACTTCAATGACAATGACTACCCAATCTAGTCTCTAAGTTGCCTAAAACTCAGGTTATCTTTAATGTGGTGATGCAAATTCAATTAATAGAATTTGTATGTTTCCACTGTTCTTGCAAGTGTACTCCTTAATGCATTATGTCATTCTTTCAGATCAACGGCACATGATCCTATTAGTTGGAAAAGAAGTTGAAATAGCAGATGGCCGTCAGACATTGCTGACTGCTTAGTATAAGATGCAACTCATTTTTAGATTATGAAAAAATGAAAATCGATTTCTTGTTTTCAAATGAAAATTGATAAAGCATAAAATGATAACAGAAAACATTACCCAACAGACTCTTAAATCCCTAGATTGTCTGTAGACAAGTTTAGTTTACAGCTTTTAAAACTTGTTGTGCATTAAGCATCCAGGTATTTAACAAGGCAAATATAGTATGAACATCATCACATTCAACAACACAAATCGGAGTTGGAAGTTTTGCATTGTAATTATCTGAGGGTAAACTGCTATGCCATACATATTTGCCAACGTAAAATACAACCATACACACAAAATGAACATACAACACCTACAGCTGCAATGCCTATCTATGAAAATCAAACATTCTCTATATGCGTATCTATGAAAATTAACAAATGAGCCCTTCTATTCACACTGCAGTTTGCAAACAATGCCAACTACTAGGAGATTTTATTTTCAACTATTCCAACCTTATTGTCTTCTCTCCCCCTCAAATCCTCTTCCAAAATATTGGTTTTCGAGGACTCAATGTCTCCGTTCCCACTTCCATTAGGTTTAGGTTTGCTTACCTCACCATCATCTTTCCGTTCCTGGTCTTCAACACTCTTCTTCTTTGTTTGACCCTCAATCTCCATTGCAGGATCACTTGATCCAGTCTGAACAATATGCTCCTTGGTATTGTCAATGTAATCATTACTGGACCTCGGAGGTAGAGGCTCAGCTCTGGGAGATGAATGAGATTCATTGTCAGAAGAGTCCCCATCCAGCGAAATGTCTTGTTCTGTCACCCCTGATGAATCACCCTGAAATCTTCTCGACCCCTTCCGAGAAAGTGCATGCTTTATATGGCGAGCATGTTTCTCAGCATGTTTCAAAATACTCTTTGCCATACCTTTCATATTTCCTTTGCCCGGGCTTTCTGGACCACTCCCCTCTGAACCGACACTTATTTCTTTCGGATCCTTACCAGTAATGGGGCCTGAAACGACACTTGTTTCTTTCGGATCCTTACCAGTAATGGGGTCCGAAATGACACTTATATCTTTCAGATCCTTACCGGTAATGGGGCCAGAAAGGCTATCTTCCACTATGAACTTCATCCCAATCTCCTTTGTGTTGACAGCTTTAAGGTTAGCATGTGGAGATTGAAAAACCTCTCCAATGCTGCCTGAGTGATCCTCACTTTTAGGACTCCTATTAAACACAGAACCGATCATCCGTAATCCCCGCCGAACAGTGTTCATTGGCTTTTTACTCTCGCGATTGTCATCACTGCTGCTGCTGCTTCCATTGTTTAATGATCCAGATGCAGCGGAATTTGCACTGCCAAATGAATCATTAGTCACTCTGTGAATCTGGGTATCCAAGCGCCTGGTCTTCCCTTTTCTTGGCTCCCAAGTCTGTACTACATCACTACCTGGGTGATGGACCCAGATCCCAGTCTCTTGTTGCCCTTCAATGTTGATAGGTTCAAAATTATCTGCCACCTTTGGGGACTTTTCTTCCGTCACAGATGAAAAGGAACCTTTAAGAGAAGATTCCTTTGCGAAAGAGTTCAACACATCTTCCTTGTTTCTTAGCTCCTCGTTGTTTTGTATACCTTCCTGGTTAAACATTGCTTCATCATATCCATCATCAACCCCCTGCTTAATTATGCCACAAGTTCACATCAAACAACACTAGGCGTGAAAATATCCCATCATAATTTAATAGAAAATTTTCGCTTGGTAGTTAAACGAACCATTCTACAAAGTACCTTTGCATTGTCTTCAAGTACTGTTACTGCAAGATGCAGCCTCCCCATTTTAATGTTCTCAAGAGGTAACCACATGTCATGCCTCTGGCCATCCCTAAGGTTGCTGATATTTATGCTACAATCACTGTAATAAAGCAGTGTCAATAGCATGAGGATCAAATGTCAAATGTAAACAATAAATTAGAGTCAGAAAAAGTTGACAAGTGAAAGCTAGGAAGAAAGCATGAAACAGCCAAAAGTAAATGTAGGGTACAAAACAAAATATTGTTTGCATGAAAAATATTTTGAAGGAACAATGTGCATATAGCCTATAGAACCAATATCTATATATCCATGGTCCAGACATTCTTTTACAAAAAAATTTAAAGGCAAAACCATAAGTGAATGAAAAATTTTAGCGCAACCCAACATTGTAATGAGGGCCAATTAACCTAGTATCATAAACTTTTTCCAAATTTTGAAAAACTAAAAGAAAAAAAGAAAGAGAAGAGATTTAATAGTGATCCAGTACTTTACTTTTTTCTTAAATATTTTCCCCTTGGTTTCAGAACAAAGAATTGTCCCTAAGAATTTATAATTGGTGCCTCACAAATACAATTAAAGCAATATTGAATGCAAAATTCTCAAAAAGAACAAGTAAAAAAGAGCGCACACAGACTTTGACTTTGTATACTAGGTTTATTTAATCAGAAAACTACAATTACATTACTCAGAACAGCTCGTTGAATAAGTTAGATGTTAATTTATTTATTTTTACTAAATATATTAATAGTATCTTCTGACCTTGATAACAAAATAAAGTAGAAAACAACTGGAAAAAAAATATTTATTGCTTTTTTCATTACATTAAGAGCAAGCAATGCCCATAAATACCCATTGTTATGAGAGGTTTAGAGACATACCCAAGGGTATCATCAACAAAATGGTCTTTGTCACGAACTTCAATCAATAGTACGTTCGGTGACTCCCATGTACATATGGGGATCTTAAACTCTTCGTGCCATTTGGGAGTCAAAGTTTTCTTGTGTGTCTTTGTCCTGAATCTGTAAGGGCCAAGTTGCCCCTTCACATATGGATCGGCCAAGCCTGGAACAATTACAATTACTCCAATCATTACACACTAATTTGAAATATTATGGATTGACAAACAACAAATAAATATAGTTGAAATCTAACCGTTTAAATCTGAAGGTTTCATGTCAGATGCTTCAACAACTTCAACTTTGGCATACGCAATAGGCTCCTTCACATCGATGGAGAACCAATTTTCTGACAAACATATAATTAATCAAAAGGAACAAATTTAGCATCTGCTAGACAATGGACAGTGTAACTAGCAATCATGTTGAACCCAATAAAATCTACAATAATTTTCCAAAAAGTTCTAATGCACATAGAAGCTAGCAAAATCTCCATATCCATGTCTTACAATACAGAAAAATGACACACAATAGGCATTGGACTGATATTCATATTAGAATTAATAAGTCATTACAAATAGCAAACTGTGATTCGACATCATTAATCCTGTGATATGATATCCTCAGTTGCCGGACACTAAATTTGAACATCTCAAAACTTTCCTTCTGCACCCTTTTCTTATTTAGCCTTTTTGAAATAAAGCATAAAAGGTAATACGGAAACAATGTGAATTATATGTTTCTTTTTGGCAAAGAGCCTACGCTTAAAAGTTTGTAGCTTATACATAATCCAAACTTCAACTAAATGATCTCTATGACTTTATAAAAATCTATTAGCTATGATACAAAATTCCAGAATCTGGCACATCCACCTTCTAGTTACCCCCACTTACCCTTTCAATATACAATAATGCGATTCACATCCAATCCAACTTAATCATAGTCATCACCCATACCTTTTCAGTAACTTGTGCATTTTCATTTAACACAAGAAGTCATGCTAATAGCTACTGTAATTTAACTTGAGCGCCAATATGGCAATATGTTATAATACCTAGAGTAGTAAGAAGTATGATGGCTCTCTCCAAGATCTTTGTATCTATCATGATTTTTTCTTAGATCTAGAAAGGACATAAGAAATAAACATCCAGATTTTCACTAAAGCTCACATAAGCAAGGAGGAATTAAACTCATGCAACTAAGCAATCCCATTTATTAAACCTTTCTCTTCATCATGCAAGTAGCTTTTCACCCAGCAGAATATCATCCAATGAACTCCGGAATATGAAAGAATCATAACCCAAATACCCCAATCTATTGGGCAATGGTAGATAAAAGATGAACTAATCAAAAGCATGAACCGCAACTCCTAAAATGTAGAGCAAAAACTCAAGATGAAGAATTCTGCAGTGACTTACCTGACTCTGGTGAAGTGAATTTCTCCACATCAACAACCAGCATATTGGGCTGTAAAAGGATTGAATTATAAGATATTAAAGTCCATCCATAAAAAAGTGTTGCTGCTTTTGGAAATCTAAAACAGCATCCTAAGATCGTCACCTTCCCATTTAGAAGTAAATGGATAACAAAAATGGGGTCATGAAATTTAAGCAGCCAAAAAAATCACCGAAAAAACATGGGAAGATCTAATGTGGACTAAGTATAAAGAACTTTACCTCGACTAGTGTCTGCTCGAATGCAATGGATAGAAGCTTATCCTGCTCAAACAAAACATAATACATAAGAAATTAGGAGACGAGGAGAAAAAGAGAATCAATGCAAGAAAACTTAACAAACTCATTCAGCAAATAATTTGAATTGAACTCACTAGCCATCCAGCTATTCCTGGAAGTTCTGTAACATCAAGCCCATGAGTGAAGATAGGTTTCACAGTCATCTGGAAGTAGGGTGGCTCAACAAAGCATACTCTCAAACGACCAAGGAAAGGCCACCGACGAAGGAACTTCACTCCAATCAAAACCTGCAAGATAAAAACAAGGGCATAGCTTAAGCTCTAAATGATATTAATTACATTGCTGCAGTTCACTTCCAATGATGATATCAATTCCTTATACCTGTAACTGTTTATGTACACATAAGTAAATGATATTACATTCCTATAGTGATCCTAGATATCATACAAATTCCACATTCAGAAACTTTGAAGCAAGAAAAAAGTATAAAATGTTTCAGTTAAAGCTTAAGAGAAAATAACTAGAGGCCCATATCTCCATAAACCCATACATTAAAGCACTCAAATTTCATTATACAGTCAAGAGTAAGAATAATTGACATTGTCATTGCTTCTTAGTGTACAGGACTCAATTAGTAAAATGTATCAAATATGACAAGCGACTGTGTTCCTTCAACAAAAACATTCCTTGATAAAATGTTACTAGCATCCATCATGTTGTAGAAAATTCAGGAGATACAACAGAGAAATTTTTTTAACTTTTTTTTTTTTTTTTTTTTTTTTTTTTTTTAAATGGCTTTTCCAGAAATAATGATTATGACAATTTCCTTTTCAAAAAATAAAAATAAAAATGATTATAACAATTTCCAAGCATGTCACTATAAATTTGAGGAGAAAATCAGAAGTCATGTGTTGAGGGATAGAGAATATATATCTCCATACACAAGCAGTTGCATCCTTCTCTAAGCATCTTAATATAACTGAAATTTTATTCCAAGTTAATGGCAAATTTGCATTCCTTTTTTTTTTTGTTCTTTAGCACAGCCCCATACCCGACCAACCCCATGCACCTTTGGGATAGAAACCCTACCATTCAAATTCCTCAACAAAATATTAGTCATTCACATGTTATTTGAACATATCATTCATATAAAATAAACCATAATCTAAAGACACAGCTTGAACCTTACTTCAAATGAGAATATATACATATATGTACATTATACCTTCCCTTCGACATGCATGCCAGTCAAATGCAACTTTGCCCACATTCCAAATCCCAGTCTTTTCCTTAATTTCACGGCAAGTATTGCACTCATGTCGTCTGCTGTGAGAAAATTCATTCCCAACTCCAACACCTGCCATTATTATATCATAAAATCTTTCTGAGGATTGCAATAAAACAAACTGTTGCCATATTCAATACAGCTAGGATTTTTTTTTCCGATACAACTAGGACATGATCAAACATGTCAGAGTTGTTAAGAAGAAACCACAACAATTACAAGTATAGGTGAACTAGAAACCAAAAACAAACACAACTATGCAAAAACACAAAACCTATGCCTATCTAGAGTAGTTGTTCGGTGTCACATACCAAGTGATCGTCATCAGAATTTTGACGAAGAACCCTCATTTCTGTGAACATTGGAGGGTTTCTACCCATATACAGATGCTGAACCAGGGCTTGCTTCTGCTCAGCACATATATTAGAAGCAATATACAAAAGTGGATCAAAACACAATAACCAGAGAAAAGCTACAAAGTTCTAGCATGCACACAAGATAGAACCACATGGCCAGAAATGAGTTACTATTAAAATGCAGTATTGATATACAAATTACTTTGTTAACCTCAAATTATGACAATATCTTCAGCAACTCTTATATATACTAGTGCATTTCCAATAACGTTTTCATAAAAATTACATATATAGAAGGAATATTAAGATAAATGCACACAAAAAAAACAAATAAATAGAGAATTTAATTTTACAAGCATGGACAAAATATGCTTTAGAAAAGTTGCGCCCTCAATATATTCACCATAAAGGTTGCCACCAAAACAGAGAATCCTTGTACAGTGATTTTATACATATATGATATTCCAGAGAAACTTTGAAGAGAAGTAGTAATCCAAATCAACAGCAATGGCATAACTAAAAGCAATGATAAAGTTAATTGTAAATAAACAAAGTCATACGGCGGTCCACGGTTTGTACTTCTCGAGGAACCATGGTATAATTGGTAGCAGAATCTTCTGTGAAACAATCTGTTCCATACATATCGGCCACATCTTTTCAACAGCATTATTCAACCACCTAACTGTTTCAGAATCTGAAAGAACCTGAGAATAAATAAAAAAAGTATAGTAAAACATCGGGTTGAAGAATCAGATCAAGAACACAAAAGCCAACTTAGTTCTCATATATGTTGACACTAAGAAAATATACCAACAAAGAGTGAAAAGCACATACAGTAAAACTAGAAGAAATGCATAAAACAAAACTTTATAATATTCTTCAATCTCCTTTTTTATAAGTAAAAGGGAACCAACTCTCCAACGAATCCAACTAATCTATTTGAGGGTCCTTGTTAAAGCTCAATTTCCATTTTTTTTCTGGAATCAACAAAGCATAAACCAGAAAATCAAACTTCTTTTTCAATTCATCGACAATAAAAGAGCACATGAAATCAATCATAACCCCCAATTCTTGCAAAATAATAATAATAATAAACATAGTAACATACCCTTCTCTGATTAGATTGCTTTCTCTCTTCAAACTGTAATTTCCTCCGCAATCTCATAACATATCGCTCATGAACCTATCACGACAAGAATCGATTGTCATTCAGATCATTAATACAAAATATTTAAAAACATATATATATATATATATATGAAATTAGAAGAAATGAAAAAACATACCAAGTAAAGATAGATTAGAGAAACGAAATAAACGAGTGGGTGAGACAGATTGAAAGCAGAAAGAAACCAAAGCGATAACAGCACAATGCACACATGATGCATTATCGATATCTCCATTATACTAGTCATCTTTTGCCAAATCAAGTATCCAAATCTGACTAAATTTGGGCTTTAAAGTGTTTTTTCAGAGAGCAGGGCAGTTACGAGTTTTGCAAAGCGTTTATATATGGAGAGAGAGAGAGAGAGAGAGAGAGAGAGAGAGAGAAGTTATTGAACATTGATCGATGAACAAGTGGTTTTAAGTGTAGTTTAACTAGGTAAAATAAAAGTTTTGGATTAAAACGATGTCGTAAAAGGGAAGTAATCGATCGACTACAATAATTGTTTATTGAATAAATATTATTATTTTCAGGTATTGCAGAAATTTGGTCTAATGAAACTTCCACAGCTTCGAATTTCGAAAGCCAACTAGCTAAGTAGTAGTTTCTAACGATTGTGCTTTTTTGACTGTTTGTTGAACGACACGTGTCTGCGAGGTGTCAAATACGTGTTTTTCTTGGGCCCTTCTTTTGGCAGGAAGAGACATTCGGATAAAATTCTCCGGTGTCGGTTGACTTCTGTTACCGTTAAGAGATTATGATTCAGTAGGGTGTTCACAGAGTTAAGATAAGTGTGGACAAGTGCAAAGCGGTTGGATCAGGATTGTTGTTGGTCTGACTTCTAAGAGAGTTTAGGCGGCTAAAATTAAGATCGTCGGATTGAGTAATCCAAATGGAGTTTTTTTTTAATAAATAAATAAAATCGGTTAGTGAGCAATCATGCTTCTAAATTCTAATAATTCACATGTTCCTTTTCGTGGATGTGTGCTGTTCTCACGTCATCCGTCGTCGATAGCGGATGAAAAAAAAAATAAATAAATAAATCTAAGGAATGTTGTAAATTAAATGAAATAATAAATCTAATGAGACGAGGGAGATGAGAGAAGAGAGAAGAGAGAGAGAGACACAATTTATATATACGGAAATTTTCATATGAGGATGTCCTGATAGAATTATATAATGACATTCAATATGAACCACTCGTTTTACATACTTTGACTTGATATATATGCATTTGTCAAATCACTTTTATAAATGATTAGTTCATATTCAATATCCTGATAAAGTTATATAAGGATGTCTTGATAGGAACAGAACCGTTTATATATATATATATATATATATGCTTTGTATTTTGATTTCAAGAGAGAGCTTTTACACAGAGATGAGATCTCTAATTTATAGTAATTTAGAGAACCACTTGGTTCACTTGATGATGATCATGTATGAGCCATTTGACAATAGTTGGATCGATACTTTGACTATGTGCATTACTTAGTGAGTAAGTAAATGATGATAAGTGTGAAAGCCTCATGTGTGGGAAGCAAGTGGGGAAAGCTGTATTATTTTAACACTCCCTTTTGGTTTTCAACCACTTGTATTTTAATTTGTTAAGAAACCTCAGTGGGATAAAAGCCTCGGTAACATTATATACAAATTATCTTCTGAATCTTGTGGTGTTAGACGTTCTTAAAATTGTCTCGTTAAAAACCTTGTCAGAAAAACCCAGTGAGACAAAACTTGATCGAAGGGAAAAGGAGTATAGTGCACATATGTCAAGGATTAATGTTTTCTACAAAACTGTGTTCACATTTATACTTTGCTAGGGAAAACTCAGTGGAATAAAAACGTGAGCAAAGATATTCATTGATCTATCGGATCAAAGTAATATTTATGATAATCTTCTTGATCAAGGTAATATATATACGATGATTAGTAAGATCAAAGTAATATTTACAATGATCTTCTTGATCAAGACAACATATATACGATGATCTACTAGATCAATGTAATATTTATGATGATCTTTATGGATCAAATGATTTTTGGGTATGCTTATAGAATTGCCTTATTAAAACCTTATCAGAAAAACCCGATAGGACATAAACCTAATTGAAAGGAAAAGAGTATAATGCACATATGCCCCAAAATGGCTAATATACCTTGATAGGACGCTCTCCCTGATAAAAATTCGTTTGAAGCAATCTTCTAGATTGCTAAACTGACGTATAGTGATGTTTATTTTATAAAATGTAATAATATCATAAATGATTGGAAGACTTGCTTTATGAAAACATATAGATAGAAGTATAAGTAAAGACTTGCTTTATGAAGCGTTTTTTTTTTTTTTAATTACTGTGTCATTATAGGTAAAAACATGTCTCGTTTGTGAATGAGCCTTTTGTGGATCATATAGATATCCGACATCAGCATAATCAAGTAAATCCGAAATATTGTTAGATATTGTATAAAATAATCCTAAATCTTTCGTTCAATGAGGTAACAACAAAGATGCTTAATCTCATTCCAATGCTTTTGAGTTGGTGCTGAAATGAATCTAGTAAGTACATTCATTAAGAATGCAATATCTAATCTAATATATAGATCCAGATATAACAAAGCATCAATTGCATTAAGATATGGTATCTTAGACCAAATATCTTTTCACCATTTTCTATTAATTAGAATGGATCTTTCTTAGGTTCAGGAGTTCTAACAAACATATGATTACTTAATAGATGAGTAATATCCATTAAGAATCCTTTCAGAATCTTTTCAATATATTCTAATTGATGGACAAGCATTCCATTTGATTTATGATCGATCTTCACGTCGAGACTATATTTTATTTCCCATGTCTTTTATTTTAAACTCATTTATCAAATATTCAGCAGTTTTCAAGAGCTCTTTGTGAGCTTCAATTAAATTCATATTATCAACATAAACTGTGAAGATAGTAAATCCATATTCTGATTTCTTTACAAAGACACGTGAATATATAATATAATTATTATACCCTTATTTTATCAGATATTCACTGAGACGGTTATACCATATCCGTCTAGATTGTTTTTAATCCATATAAGGATTTTTGTAGGTTCTTCAAATATAGATTATGAGATCTCAATTTACATGCTTCTAGCATTTTAATTCCTTCAGGGATTATAAATATATGCATTGAGTAAACCATATAGATAAATGATTAGTACATCTAGAAGACGCATTTCAAGTCTTTTAAAGGCAGCCAAATTTATCAAAAATTCAAAACGTAATTGTATTCATCACTATTGAATACCAAGTTTCTATAAGAAACCTTGTACTATAAGTTGTGCCTCATATCTTACGATCTCGTTTTTCGCATTACCTTTCCGTTTAAAAACCCATTAGTATCCAACTAATTTGACATCTCCAAGTGTCTAGAGTACTATTGGTTTAAATACTTTATGTTTGGCTTATGAAATCAATTCTTCTAGAATTGCTTCTTTTCATTTACGCCAATCATACATTTTTTCTAAAATCATTGATATTATGAATATCATAATTATCATTTATAATTCCAATAGCTAATGTGTATAAAACAACATCATCAATGATTGTTTCTTTATGATTCCACATTTCTCTCATATGATTAATAGAAATTTTTTCAATTTCCGTATTCTTATATATCTGTTAAGATTTCTTCCTTTTCAATGTATTTAGTCACTTCATGGATTTGTATGATTTATAGAAACTTGCTCAATTTCTATATTCTAGTATCTCTATTGAGATCTCTAGTCATTTCATGGACTTGTGTCTCTTTAAATATATCAGACTCTTATAAAATTGATTTAGAGATTATAACTCGAGTTTTGTTTACATTACGATCATGATAACAATACCTTTCAAAGGTTCACATGCTTGTGATATGCATAAGATAATTTATTTGTTGCCCTTTGCTTTGATCGTTCTTCAAGAACAATCACCCGGTCGGGGTTTAGAAGATGATAACTTATAAAATTTTGTTACCTTTAATATACCAGACAACTCATTAATAATTATCTGATGATTAATTATCTTTCGTATTTGAGCGATACGAAGATTAATATGAGACACATTTATTGCATATATAGAGAATAGAACTTATACATCTATTTTGTATAAGATCAACTTTTCATTTACTTTTCTTTTCCGGAGAAACTTTCCATTTGAAAATAATCAATATAAAAACAATGCTATTGTATAGAGATATTGGACTATTGGAAATTTGAAAGTATAAAGGGCAGTGGAATTTTGGAATCAGGATGTCTTGTTTAATGTGAATGTGTATGAGGAGGGTCATCTCGCCCTATTGCAAAAGTGGGTTTACAGCTGAGAGTTAATCAATATGTTTTTGAATGTGGAAAGAGATGACCATAGAGGTTTCTCCATGGATGTTATATATGAAAATCTTCCAGAGAAATGTATGAAGTGTAAAGCTTTTGGCCATAACTCTACTAAATGCTACCAAAATGAAAAAGAGATTAATTCTGACAAAGGTCGATTGCGATCAAGAAATCCAAAGCAAACCTATCATCCTATCACGAAAAACAACATTATTGGTGTGACTAGTGGTATATAAGATAAAATTCAAGATCAAATATGTGATGCAGCAAACAGTGATTTTTCAGGCCACCATAAGAGGCAGTTTGTCATAGAGGAAGAAGAGGAAAAGGAAATTGTGCAGATTCCCAATTTTGAAAATCCTGTAATTAATGTGGAAGATAAAAATAGTAGTTTCCAATTATCTCCACATTTATTTGAATTAAATGTGGTTGATACTCATAAAGTGAATCGAGAAACAACAGCCAATTCTAAAGTTGACAAATTTGGGTTTCAAAGAGTTGACCCAATTCTTCAGCAAGATAATGAGGATGTTTTATTGAATAAAGATTCTAATACTAATAACTATGCAGCTTATGGAGGAGAGAAACTAGGAAATAGCAACTAAGTAATTGATTTGGAGAAAATATCATAAGACCAAGATATTCATACTTCAAATTCTAATCATGATCCAGTCGATCCCATGATACGACAAGGTATGAATTTTTAGTCTGACAATAATTGGATTCCGGCGGTGACCAAATCGAAAAGAAAAGTGTAGCCGAATTTTAAAATTTTATCTAGTTCCAAGTCTCAAATAAGTAAGGGAAGACATTCTACACGTTTCCTTGGAGTTGAGACTAAGATTTGTTCTGATTCCGCAACTTCAAAGGCCCAAGAAAAAATTAAGCATTGTCGCTAATTGGGCCACCCAAATTGAGCTAGAAGGGAATGATTGTGCTCATCAAATGATGAAGCTTAATTAGATTAATTCATTTTTTATTTTTGGTCTTTTGTCGAGTCCTACGAACCTATTTAGATTATTATTTTAGGTGGGTTGCGTGTCCCTCTACTTTCGCTTTTCTTTTCTTTTCTTTTCTTTTCCTTAAAATTTTTTTTTTCTTGTTTCTCTTGTTTTTCTTCTTTTATCAATAAATTCTAGTTGCTTGGGCTTCGAAAAAAAAAATCAATATGTTTTTTTATTTTGTTTTATTTTGTTTCCTTATTTGATTTAATTGAAATATTTTATCATCGTTATTACAAATAACTAGTTTTGATGGAAGGGAGATAAAGTTAGGGTCATGATTTTATTTTTGGTCACTATTCTTATAATCTTGTATTAAAGTAGCTATTCCGTTCTTGCAACTTCAGATGATCATAGCTTTATTGTGTATGCAATTATCATGGTTTGCTTGCTACATGTTATCACCCTTTTGAATACCATATGAGACATAAGAAAATAGGATATCTTGCTACATGTTATCACCCTTTTGAATACCATATGAGACATAAGAAAATAGGATATCTGTATAATTGATCCATTATAATTCAATTGACATCAAAATGCTATGTAGTTATTATGTTTGTTTGTTTTATATTTTTCTCACATTACCACATTAGAAATGCCAGAAATGCTACATAGAAAATGTAATTAATATAATCTAGAGATATCTATGGAAATTTAAACTAAATCAACTTGTTACGCCTCTATTCGTTATTTAAACCTCTAAAGAACTTAAGGTAAATCAACTTTAATAATCTTTTTCCTTTTCACCGTTTTCTGTTGTTGGTTTGTTTATCAATATTCTAAAAGATGTGGTTGTAGAATCAGAAGGAAAAAGAGAAAAGATATCGGAAAAAACAACTATTATTTATTCATTCATTAAGTCTACCCTTACAAATTGCTTTGAAGGGGCATTTTATAATGGTCAGATACAAGAGATAGTTACAAAGAGTTTTGATAAAAACAAACTACTCGAAGATAATAACTTAAATCCATATCTCTAAAAGGAGATAATATCCCAAAGGTAAACAATAATAAAATAAACAAATGATAATATCTCAAAATCCTTAATTATCTTTCCTAGACTTATGCCTAACGTAACTTCTCAAATCCCTAACTACTTCCCTATCATTCTCCCCCAGTTGAAAAGAACTCGTCTCCAGTAAGTGGTGCTGCAAATAATCCTCCAACAAGGACACAGCAAGACCACTGATCCCGGACTCTAAAATCCAAGTGTCCTCGGTCAAACAATGTCCATGCTAACGAACCAAAAATTGTCAACAACCACCCTAAGTAGAGGTAACGATGCGATCATCCAAAATCAGCTGGATACTTAAAGACCAGACCACTGTAAAAACATGACTAAAGGCATCCACAACTTTATTATCTACCCCAGAACAATGTTTAATAACAATAATTCAGACCATTTAACATGTCTAGGGTTCAATTATTTTTGGATTTGTAGATAACACAAAGCCTGGTGGTCAGAGTAAAAGAAAAACTTGTTAGGGAAAATGTAGTACTGCCAATGATGAAGAGCTCTAACAATGGCATAGAACTCTTTACCATAGGTAGAATGTTTTTGCTTTGCTAAGTTTATTTTTTTACTTAAAAAAAAGCCATAGGGTGTCCCTCCTAACTAAGTACCCCCCCCCCCCCCCCCCCCCCCCCCCCAAACAAACCCAAAAAAAAAAAAAAAAAAAAATTCCTACCCTAGCCACATCTCATAAAACTTCAAAGGCCTTGGAAAAGTCAGGGTGGTGTAAAACATGCGTCTCAATCACTTTCTATTTAATCTCAATAAATGCCTTTGTGGCTACCGAGTCCCATTTGAACTCATCTAGCTTTAGACAATTTGAAATTGGTGCCATGATGATGCTAAAGTTTTTAATAAATCTCCTATAAAGGATGCTAGGCCATGGAAGCTATGGGCCTCAGTCAGGATCTTAGGTGTGAGTCTTTCCTGAATAGCACCAACTTTAATAAGATCTACAATGATACCTAAGGCAGAGATAATAAATCCTAAGAAGATGACTTGTGATCGCGCTCCAAATATTCACATTTAGCGCTCTTTTTCCTTGGTTTTTGTAACCGTTTTCTGAGCATTTTAGATATTTAACGTTGTAAATAAGTGTTTTTAGGTAACTAAGGCGTTTCAAAGGCATTTTGGTCCAAAGCGATGAAAGGAAGGCAAAGAAGGCAAGAAAAGAGAATATTCTCAGCTATCGCAAGTTCACAAAGCAAAACCAACGGGAATAAACCAATTGCACAAAGTCGCGGGGGATATCAAGAAGACTGGCTAGTTCATTCTCCCTGCCCCCGCGAGCTCTTCAAATGCATCCAACGAGTTCAGATCATCTGCCTCACGGGAATAAAGACGCTAAGGGAAGCCGTGAGAACTTCACATCAATATCCAGCGGGTTCACACTCCCTGCCTCGCAGAAACAAAACCACCAAACAAACCCGTGGGAACATCCAGCGGGTTTAGACCTACTTCCCGGAGAGAATAATCCCACAGAAGGAGTCCGTGTAGAAAGGGAAAGATCATCCATCAGTTCATACCGCTGGAAAGAAGCTGTGGCATATACCCGTGGAGGACTCTGACGAGCTGCAAGTGGATTGAATCTTGTCCAAAACCAATCAAATCAATCCTTTTTTTCCATCCATTTGCCTAAGGAGTCTTGAGAAAGGACCAAGGAACCCTCACCTGCTTTTGAAAGGCCTCCCCCTTTTGCACATCCCATCTCACTTACTTCTCTATTAATTGTTCTCAACCACTACACATTTAGGGATCTATCTACCATTAGACTTAGATATTATTAGATATTCCCTTAGAAAAGAAAAGCCAAGTTAGTTTTCTCATCACTTTTTAGGCAACCAAACACCCATTTTGATACCTTAGTTTAGTTTACCTCAAGTTTATATAGAAGAGTTGTTGCTTGGATTGCAAAGAGGATCAACTCTACATCACAAGAGTTACCATCCAATGATGTTTTCTTCATTTGTATTTCCTTGTTACTTTGATTCTATGTGTAACTAAAACCTTCTTTGTTAGGGGTTAGATGTAATTCTTATAATTAACCTTGCTATATAATCAATCTATGTTTATTTCACTTCTCAAGCTTGTATGTATGCTTATTACTCTATTTATGAATAATGGTAGTTACAACCACCTATCTCTCATTAAATGCACAATATGCTTGATGAACTAATATACAATTAAAACCATTAATGCATATGACATTTATGCCATCTATGTTGTAGATATTTACTAAACTTGTGAATCTTTAACAACACCTTTGAGTAAACCTCCTTTAATTCACTCCTCTAATCTTAGGTTGTGATTAAAATGAAGGATTTAGTACCTTATAATTTGTCAAGAATAGATGCATGTTAGGGTCATTGTGAATGGGCTTGATGTATGATTGATTACTTAATAGGTTATTACTTGAATGAATCTTTCCCCTAGCAATCTTTAATCTAGAATTTGAACCAAGAAGTTGTAGTTGTAGTTCTTAATCTTAATCAAATCTCATCTTAGTGTAGCAAAGGTTTTCATCATCTTAGTTAATTAATTGGACATTAGTTAGAATTAGTTACAAGTGTTATTACTTTCTAAACTACATAAACTTAAATATGTCTTTCTCATGGGAACGATAACCAGTACTTGTGCACCCTATATGAGTTGAACAATTTGTGCACTTGCAAAGGGTGAAACACTCGCGCGTCCTTTTAGAATAGTTGAGGTAGACTAGAGTAGTTTATTTAGAATTGGTTCAGGTGCGTTAACTTGAGGTTGCAAAAATGAGCATTTCTTAAGGTTCACATACAACTTTTCTATCCTAAGTGTAAGGAAAACCTGCCTAAGGTGAACTAGATATTCTTTCTCGATCTTACTATAGATGAGAATGTTATTGAAGTAGACAACGAGAAACTTATTAATAAATGGGCCGAGCATGTGTGTCATCATTCTCATGAATTTACTATGGGCATTGGACTTTCCAAATGGCATAACTAATCACTTATACAAACCATCAGGGAATTTGAATGCGGTTTTCCACTCATCTCCAGGTTGAATCAGAATTTGGTGATACCCACTACGTAGGTCTATTTTGAAAAACCATTGAGCACCAGCTAACTCATCTAACATGCCCTCAAGTCTAGGAATGGAAAACCTTTACTTAATGGTTACCTTATTGATAGCTCGACTATCAACACACATTCGCCAAGATCCGTCCTTCTTTGGAGTGAGTAGGAATGGGACAGTGCAAGGGCTAAGACTATGACAGACAAAACCTTTCTCTAAACGACCCTCTATCCATTTGTTCAATTCAGCTCATTTGGTAAAGTTCATCCTATAATGTTATAATGTGGAAGGTTGGGAAGTTGGGAACCAAGGACTAAGTCAATGGCATGTTGGATATCACGCATATGTGATAACTCATTGGGTAGATCCTGAGGAGTCACATCGACGAATTCGTCTAGTAACTGCCTAACTGCTGGGTTTGGGCTTAGCTCCAAAGTAAAGGTGTCATGGGCTCATTCTCGCACCACTAGTGCGTAAATCCTAATCTTGTGGCCCTCTCGCATGAATTCCTTTGGATCTAAGATATAAAGGTTACAGTTAGGGGTCACAGTTGGTGAGGGTGATAATCGTGCCTTTATGGGTAAACATATGAATGTTAGCCCCACCAAAATTATTTATTTCAAGGTCATATAATCACAGACGTCCCAAAAGGATATAAGTAACTTTCATAGGAAGGATATCACAGTAAATGTTTTCTGAAAAAGAGTCTAAGGTTAGGGGAACATGACACCAACGAGTAATGGGTAAAGAAGTCTTATCTACCCAAGCAACTCGAAACGGGTGTGGATGAGGTTTGGGGTTGAGTTGAAACCTAGAGACTGTAGCATTGGAAACGATATTTGAAAATACCTAAAGTGTGTCTAAACTAACCTAAAGAGGGGGTGAATGGGTTGTTAATCCAATTAATTACCAATTTTCGGATTAGACAAGATTACAAAAATTAACCTAATATAATCAAATATAATCAATGTAATTAAAGTGTAGAAAATAATTAATAACACGATGATTGATTTACATAAGAAACCCTCCAACTGGGAAAAACTCACGGGCTATCCATCTAGCCACACACGGTCCTCAAATCCATTATATATGATGATGTTTACAACCTAAGTTGACCTCTAGTTACACCATTCTTAGTCACTAACCCACCACTACTAACCCACGAGCCTTTTACAGTGATTCTAGACCAATTGCTTGTGCACTAAACCACTTAGCCATAAGACTTAACTTTCAAGGAAGAGATAAACAACCTATGTGAATATATGTCAATATTCTAATACGTAAATAAGGTTAGGCAACACTAAATGCTTATATAGAGATTTCAGGATGGCAATAAGAACAATCCTAGATATCAAAGTCTATATGAATGATCTTAAAGACCTAACTAGATAAAGATATAAAAAATCTAAAACCGAGTCATCAACCAAAAAACCATCCAACAAGAGTTGTCACAAAAATATGGCATGGACAATAAATGCAATGAGACCTATATATCAATGTTTAGATGTAATACATAAAGACTTAGCTAGAGTGCAATAATATCATAAATGCAAGCTATCAACAAACAAAACCCAATCAAGTCATAACTCATGTGAATATGCAACTAAAGCATGAGATTTGAAATTAATATGCAACAAAGACCAAATCTTAGGTAGATAAAACAATTAATGAAGGATGAATTTTGTTCTACTTACCAAGTCACTTAATGAAGAAGACCCATGATGAAATGATGTTTGTCTATGCTTGAATGCTCATGGGTTTGGGTTTTAGAGAGATAAAGAATCAATCTTTGGACTTCTCTCTCTAAGGGAACTCTTTCTCTCACTAGGATATGAAAATATAAGTTTCAAGGAACTACACGGGTTCTTTGCGTAGGTATGGACCCTCACAATACAAGCACATTGGGAGCAAGAAAGACACTCAAGACGACTTCATAGGTGACTGCGGGTAGGGACCCGCACAATACCCGCACACTAGGACCAAGAAAAACACCCTAGAAGACTTTGTGGTTGGCTGCACGTGTAGGGATCCACGCACTTAGACCATCACAAGTGGTTACTCATCGCGCTAAGTTAAGCACACCATCGTGCATACGCAGACGTTTCCAATCAAACAATGGGAAACAAATTACATTACATAAAAACCACACTTAGATCTAACAATAAAGTGCACGTGTGAGAAGTGTAGAGATTTGCACACATATAAGAATTAAAACACAAATGCAAGATGAGCAAAGCATGCATTAAGAAGTTTGTGTGTGCAACTAATTCTCTTCAAAGAGTTAATCACAAGTGATATACCTTTGAACTGCTTTTGAGCTTGATCACACACAATAAAGGCCTAGTCTACCCTTACAATTTAAACCCTAAATGTGGTTTGTTAACGAATAAGCTAATCAAAATATAAGGACTTTACAATCTCCCCCTTTAGCTATTTCATGACAAAATTACCACTCACAATTGATCTTCACAAAACAAAAACTAAAGGACAACAAAAATTATTCTACATTACAAAAAGATACCTAAAAGGTAGATCTTCAAGTCTTCAATCTCTTGTAGAACAACCAACCCTACAAAACAAGGAAACTACACTTTCCAACACAAGTGTTTGTAAGGTGATCAAGTGAAATAAAAAGAAACAATCATTTTCAATAATAAAAAAAAAAAGGCAATGCAAAGAAATGCAACAAGTTAATGCAAGTGAAATGCTCCCCCTAAATGATTACTCTCTCTTAAAACTTCTCCCCCAAAGCATAGACAATGCTGAAAATACCTACACGGTTATACTAAACAACCTTTAATCCTGAGTGTCATACTAACTCCTTTAGGTTGGATTGTGGCTTTTGACATGTCATATGTGAGATCAGAGAAACATTCCTAATCAATAACTCCGTATCTTAGAGTCATGGTTTAGCTTGTGGTTGGAAAGGTTTACACACAATGAAGGAATCCACTCCTTCTTGCGAGAAGTAGAGGAGTAGTTCCCTTAACGGTTGATTCAAAGCTTGAACAATTAAGAGCTCTCCTTCTTCCGTAAGATAGAATATAATTGTTCATTAGAGAATCAATGGTACTTAAAGAAAAAAATATAATTGGAGAGGTATAACGGACTTTATGACCTAGCTTTAATTATGAACTACTCGTTGATGTCATACCATATGTAGTAGCTATATCGATGGACACTGAGATTTTAGTCTATGTATGTAATACGTCTACAGTTTCGAGAGTATAGGCTCGGGATTTTAGTGGAGTAACTCCGAGGTTAATAATTATGGAATATTAATTAAAGAGTTTAATTAATATTACTAAGTATTATTGGAGCTCAAATCTGTGGGTCCATTAGGACTCCTTGCTAGCACTTTATGGTTAATGGTAACAAGGGTCACGGTTAATTAATTGGATAGTCCAATTAATTGTATTACGAAAGTGACACGAATAAATTCAGGGAACTAAATAATATGATTATTTGATTAATATATATTAATAATTAAATTATATTAATAATTAAGAATACTTAATTATTTAATTATTAATAAGAGGTTACAGGTTTGAACCATGACTGAAACAAAGGATTAAAAATAATAATGATTATTTTAAATCCTAGAGGTCATAGATTCAAGTCATAGTGGTGACCGAATTAAAATAGAATTTAGAATCCTATTTGGAGTTGGTCAACTAAACCCTAGGATCCTACTATATAAGATATACTTATTAGGAAACAAAAGACAACAAAAACCTAATACAGAAAAGAGAGGGGTGTGGCAAAGGCAAAAAGAAATATATATATATATATATATATATTTGTTTCTCTTGTAGGGTCAGGACGAATTGAAAGATAAGGCAAAGGTGTTGTATTCTTGATTTTTGTAAACCTTCGTCTAGTCATGTCTGTATCCGTGATGTGCCCACACACAATTTATTAGACCATGGGTCATAGCTCGGAAGGCTTGGTGGTGAAATCGGGATCAAATCTTCAAGAAAACAATTGGGTAGGCTTTAAGTTTTTATTTTATTTTATTTTTTTATATTTTTTTTATATGAACATGTATATTCAAAATCTGGTTCAGGAAATAATTTTATAAAGGAATTTTTTTTTGAAACCCTATATACATTCCATTGCTATTTTAATAAAAACCCTAAATTTTCCCTACATGCAAGTTTGATGGTCAAGTCATGGATTTGCTTCACCTTTCTAAGATAATTGCATTTGGGGTGAAGAAAACTTGGTGGAGATAGGAGTTCGCGGAGACGGAGGAGTTTACGGGGGGAGATGACTTCATTGCGACGAAAGAGTTCACAACTAGAGAGGACGTACTCCATGGCGGGGGAGGACTTTGTGTTAGGGAGAAGATCTATATCTTGATTCTAGAGATGGATCCATTGAGATACAATCTGGAGATTGGATCTTCATCCATCATTTTTTTTTTTCATTTAAATTAATATATGTTCACATTTTTTATGTTAAATTAATTTTAAATTATTGAGTGATGTGTGACATATTTCGTGTATGGCTCATGCATGCAATTACGAGGTAGTTTGAGCCAATAGTTATCTTAGCTATTGAGGAAATAAATTAGGTTGTATAGTGTAGATTGAATTGTTAGTCTAATAAGGTTGGGTTCATATCGATCTTTCCCTACTTCTATAAAAGGGTCCAGTTGCTAATGAATAAAGTATTGAATTATATCTCAAATATAAACTCTCTTTCTCAGTTTTCTTCTTCTTCCCTTTCTTCTCTCTTCTGAAAACAATTCCCTCATAACAATTGGTATCAAAGTTGTTTGAATCCATGGACACACGATTTCGTAATGAAGTCTATGAAGTTCTAGCTCGTCACGAGTCTCACTTCGAACAAATTCACTCTACCCTCAACACCATCTTAACCAACCTTTGGTCTCTATGAAAATTTAGTTTTCAGAACTCTCACACACAATTAGCCACTTATCCTTCGGTATTTTTCGATGATACATATGTATCGGCGGAGGCTTTTGTCGATTTTGATAAACCACCGATATTTGATGAGTATGTATTTAAGAAAGCCTCATATGAGAGCAATTTACATTTTGTGGATTGTTTTTATGAGTCACACGTTTCTCACCACAAAAAATACTTTAATTATCTTTTGTTGTAGGATTTGATAATTCAAGAATTTGTTTCCAGCCATTGGAGCAATTGGATGGACATCATGACAAAAGGCGAAAAATTTAAAGTTCAACATATACTATTTCGGTTATTACCACCTAAAAATTTTATGCATGCTAGTGGGATGATTCATAGTGCCCATCATGCGGATATACTAGTCAAATAGGCGGGTGCACCGATCAAAGATGCAACATGGGGAAATCGTTGGCGTTTCTCAAAGACTTATCCCGATTTCATCCTTGAGGACAAGGACAATGCTAGGGGTGGGGAATGATGTGTGACATATTTCGTGTATGGCTCATGCATACAATTGGAAGGTAGTTTGAGCCAATAGTTATCTTAGCTATTGAGGAAATAAATTGGGTTGTTTAGTGTAGATTGAATTGTTAGTATGATAAGGTTGGGTTCGTATCGATCTTTCCTTACTTTTGAGGATTACTAGTTATCACATGTAGACCTATAAAAAGGTTCAGTTGCTAATGAATAAAGTATCGAATTATATCTCAAATACAAACTCTCTTTCTCAGTTTTCTTCTTCTTCCCTTTCTTCTCTGTTTTGAAACTAAATTCCCTTATAACATTGAGTAATGATGTGTCTAATTGTGATTGTCATAGGCTCTATTTTCATTTTATTTATTTAATGTCACACTTGAAAAGTCCATTTTATCCTTTCCACCATTAACTTTCGTTTAAATAACTGTAAGGATGGATGTAGGGGGAAAATGGGGAAGGGGAGGTCCCCCAATCACCTCCCCCATTTAGATTTGGGGATCAAATTTTCCCCTACCCCCACCTCCAAACCCCATGTGAAGGTTTAATTTGCCCTCAAACCCCTATGAGGCCCCACTAGGGGTAGGGCCCATCCCTCCATTTGGTCAACAAAATCCAAGGAAGGTTTGCACAATAAAATGATCTTCTATCTAAAAATGTTCAATTTCACCTAAAGTTAGGGGATGTTAGTACAATTTCTCTTATTAAAATTGGGTGCCATATGCTATTATAACTTTTTTGGGTAGCAATTACTTAAACATTAGAATTTTGTTTTTAAACTCTTTCATTCTTTTGTATAAAAAAAGGGTTAATTGCATAAACATCCCATGATTTTAGGCTTAATTGCAACTACAATGAGCCTTTGCTCTAAATTGCACAAACTACCCCTACCGCCACATAAAGTTAGGGGATGTTAGTACAAATTTCTCTTATTAAAATTGGGTGCTATATGCTATTATAACTTTTTGGGTGGCAATTATTTAAGAAATTAGAAATTTGATTTTAAACTCTTTCATTCTTTTGTATAAAAAAAGGGTTAATTGCATAAACATCCCATGATTTTAGGCTTAATTGCAGCTATAATGAGCCTTTGCTCTAAATTGCACACACTACCCCTACCGTCACCTAAAGTCAGGGGATGTTAGTGCAAATTTCTCTTATTAAAATTGGGTGCTATATGCTATTATAACTATATTGGGTGGCAATTATTTAAAAAATTAGAATTTTGTTTTAAACTCTTTCATTCTTTTGTATAAAAAAAAGGGTTAATTGCATAAACATCCCAGGATTTTAGGCTTAATTGCAACTACAATGAGCCTTTGCTCTAAATTCCACAAACTACCCCTACCGTCACCTAAAGTTATTAGGGGAGGTTAGTGCAAATTTCTCTTATTAAAATTGGGTGCTATATGCTATTATAACTTTTTTGGGTGGCAATTATTTAAAAAATTAGAATTTTGTTTTTAAACTCTTTCATTCTTTTGTATAAAAAAAGGGTTAATTGTATAAACATCCCATGATTTTAGGCTTAATTGCAGCTACAATGAGCCTTTGCTCTAAATTGCACAAACTACCCCTACTGTCACCTAAAGTTATTAGGGGATGTTAGTGCAAATTTCTCTTATTAAAATTGGGTGCTATATGCTATTATAACTATTTTGGGTGGCAATTATTTAAAAAATTAGAATTTTGTTTTTAAACTCTTTCATTCTTTTGTGTAAAAAAAGGGTTAATTGCATAAACATCTCATGATTTTAGGTTTAATTGCAGCTACAATGAGCCTTTGCTCTAAATTACACAAACTACCTTTACTGTCACCTAAAGTTATTAGGGGATATTAGTGCAAATTTATCTTATTAAAATTGGGTGCTATATGCTATTATAACTTTTTTGGGTGGCAATTATTTAAAAAATTAGAATTTTGTTTTTAAACTCTTTCATTCTTTTGTATAAAAACAGGGTTAATTGCATAAACATCCCATGATTTTATGCTTAATTGCAGCTACAATGAGCCTTTGCTTTAAATTATACAAACTACCCCTACCGTTAGTTGACTTTCATCTAATATAATGGTTGACCTGCTTTTGAGTTAAAAAGACTAAAATACCCCCGGTTATTTATTTATTTTTATTATTTTAATACTTTTTTTATAAAATATAAAACCTAAAAAATATAAATAAAACATATTGAAAACAATGCAAAAAACAATATGGAGAAAAAAAATAAAAAATAAAAAAAATAAACCTCGAGAATAGATCTTAAAAAAAATAAAAAATCTTAGAGATCAGATATGTAGTTGGAGGAGATCTTATCCGCTAAAAGAGAGGAGATTGCCCATCAGTTAAGGAGTAGGGTTCGCTCATCATTAATGCATATCAGATTTGATTCGCGTCACACATGTTTTCCAGCAATTACCAGGTCTATCAACCCATGTCTATGTGTGGGTCCTGTTACTGAACTCTATGAGGTTGGTTTCCTGGGTTTTGGATTTTGGGTTTGAATTGAAGCTTAATTTTTTTTCCTTGGGTCCAATGAACAAAGGATCAATGGAGTGTCAAATTTTTAATGAATAAGTTGAAGATATTTTTTTTTTATTTGATGAAAACTTAAATAGACTATATATATAGTTGAAGGATCAATGGGTTGTGGCATATTGAAGTTGGTGTGAGCTGATAAAGGTTGGTGTAGAGAGGAGCGGCTGTTGAAGAGCCTGACAATTGGGTAGCAAATCCATGCACATTTGGTTGCATGTATTAATGTTCCCATTTTCGATGTTGGTCATGAATAAATTAGACCGGTGTCATTATCAACATGTTCATAGATTTAGATACAATTCAAAAGAAACAATTATAATTTATGTAAAAAGAAAATTTGTATATATTTGATAAGTTTAAGTATAGAAAAAAAAAATTCAAAATAATTTAATACAAACATGAAAACGAAAAACCACGGAAACAAATGCAAAAATAACAATAGAATTAATGTTTCTGTTAAGATTACTAAATAAAAAGATGAAAACGAAGATAACAATAACGATAAATTAAATTTTTGCTTAAAAAAAATGAGAAATTAAATTTTGTAGATGATTATAAAAGTTTACCAAAATAATGAAGTTTAAAAAAACATTGATTTTTTTTTTTTTTTAAATTACATTTTGATAGTGTACGTGTCATCAATTCGATGGCCAAGGGTAATTATCCCTTACATAAATAATATATCTGTATAATTTATATTGGATTTTGCAATGGAAGTAGTAAAGAAAGACTCTTTTGGATGACCATGTTTTCACAAAACTCTATAGTAGAATTGGTGGGCAGCTCTGGTTAGAGTTGGAGAAATCAAAGCGATCCGATGACTCAGATGAATTGAATAAGTCTTAAACCATGATCACCAAAGCAATAACAAAGCCAGTGAAAAAAATGACTTAAAAATGGAGTCAGATGAAGATGAGACAAAAAAAAACTCATAAGCAATTTGGAGGTGAGAGAGAGAAAAAGTGGAGTCAGATGAAGATGAGAGAAAAAAATAATAAAAAAACTCATGAGGGCTGTCGTTTGGAGGTGAAACAAAGAAAAAATATATATAAAAACCTAATCATGTCCATTTATTTGTTAAGTTGCCGTAAAAGATGAGCATAAATGAGATGGGTAGGGTATAGGGATCCTAATCCTAATTTAATTAATTTGATCTATTAAACGTGGAATCATGTAATTTATATAATTATTAAAGTCATAATTTATATTTTATTAATAAGTCAAATAAAGACATATATAGTTGTGTACACAATCCCATGTGATCCACGTCTACAACGTCACTTATCAAAACCACAAACTGGAACTAGTCATGCAATAATATTTTTATCAAAACCATGAGATTCATGAGTTTAGCAGAAACATTATTGAAAAATAACTAAGCTAAACCTTTCTTTTATAAATAAACCCTAATATTTACAACATTCTATATATATTGTTGCAGTTGACAAACTAAAGAGAAACTCGAACATCAATATAGATAGATGGCAGATCTCATGAGGCCTCTTCTACCTCAAACAGATCAAGAGTCTGTTCTTAATGAAGATCCAATGCCACTTATTAGCAATAATAAGTTTTGGTCTCTGGATGATATAATCGAAGACAACATCGGAGACTTCGGCTGGGCACAACTCGTACAATGTCTTCTTGTGTCATTGGCGAGGCTATTCGATGGACAACAAACGTTCATCACCATCTTTACAGACGCCGAGCCGTCATGGCATTGCAGTACTACTACTAGCTTTAATGATGTTACATGCACAACAAATTCTGATATTTGTCAACTCTCCAACTCAGAATGGGCTTGGGATGGATCTTCCTCTCGGACGATTGTATCGGAATGGAATCTTCAATGCGCAAGTTCGATAATTACAAGTCTTCCTTCGTCTTCCTTTTTCTTGGGATCTTTTCTCGGTTGTCTTTTTCTAGCTATACTTGCTGACACCTCTCTCGGCCGCAAGAAATTGCTCTTCTTGTCTTGTTTAATCATGTCTTTCTCTGCATTGGCAACTATATTCTCTACCAATGTATTGATCTACACAATCTTGAAATTTTTAAGTGGTTTTGGAAGGGCATCGATTGGAACATGCGTTCTTTTGTTATTGACCGAGAAAGTGGGAAAAAAATGGCGAGGCCAATTAGGAATCATGGGATTCTTCTTTTTTTCATTGGGGTATTTATCCTTACCAGCCATAGCTTATATGAATAGAGATTCTTCATGGAGATCACTCTACTTATATACTAGTATCCCATCAATTATTTATTGCATTTTTGTTTTTATTTTCGTTAGCGAGTCTCCGAGATGGCTTTTCTTACAAGGTCGTGTATCAGAAGCCATAGAAATCCTGAAAAGAATTGCACCCACAAAAGATAGGGACTTAAAATCAAGTCTAATTAGTCATGTAGACATCAAAGTGGAACCCTCGAACTCGATCAAATGCTTGTTCGTAAAACGATGGGCCCTTAGAAGAATTTTGGGCGTGATTGTGCTAGGTTTTGGCATTGGTATGGTGTATTATGGCATCCCAATGGGGGTTCAAGATTTGGGTTTCAATATCTACTTGGGGACTATGTGTAATGCTTTGTTGGAAATGCCATCTTACTTGGTCACTTTTTTTGTAATAGATAGATGCCAAAGGAGATTTTCCATATTAGGGTTTTATATAGCAAGTGGGATTTTTAGTATAATATGTTTTATAGTTAGCAGTTATGGATCAAACGATCAGGAAATAGTTATAATTAAGATTGGGATAGAGATAGCATCTCTGTTTGGTGCTTGTATGGCTTATAACATATTTCTTATATACACAACAGAGCTGTTTCCGACGTCGGTAAGGAATGCAGCCACATCTATGGTGAGACTTGCAATTGCTTTCAGTTCAGTGGTCAGCCCAGTGTTGGCTAGAGCTGGCAGAAGAAACGCAATTCTGTCTTACGGAGTTTTTGGATTTGTTATTATTTTTTGCAGCATCTTTGTTGCATTCTTGCCTGAGACAAAGGATGCTACTCTTTGTGATACCATGACTGAGCAAGAGAAAGAGAATGACATGTTTGTAACATAATGGCCAAAAGATATAATTGCATAAATTATTATTATTATTATTATTATTATTATTATTTTGAACAGGGCATAAAGTTCAAAATGGATAATTATAATATGTTGTAGTTTGGTTCTAGTAATTTTGAGTATTGTATTGTCCATTGCACATGTATTTATTTAGGTTTTTTTTTTTTTTTTTTTTTAATTATGTATTTATTGAGTTGTTTTAATTATGTTTTACCTCTAATTATTGTAATATTTTTAAAAAAAAATTATGGTTTACAATTTAGTACAATAAATGTTATATATAAATATACATATATATAAAATATTAATTTGTCAATCTATTCATAACATGTCTAAATTAATATTAAATCATGTTCATGATTCTCCAATTACAAGAAGAATATTACTATAATAGCTTTTGTGATGCACATATTTAAGTCCTCTCAAAACAAATCTTTAACCCAACCTTATAATAATATAAATGTGTAATGTAATTGGGTATGTATGAATTAAAAGTGGAACTAATAAAGTTTCGGTGGCACAGTCCAAGAGGCTCCTTTTTCAGTGGAAATAGGGGAGTTGTTAGCTCTTCGTGAAGGGCTGTTATTAGCAAAACATCATGGTTTTCTTGGATGCTGGGTGTTGATGTAGTTAACGTTACGATTGCTGTGAATGACCAGAAGCCTGCAAATGGTGTTACTAGTTTTGTTATCGATGATGTGAAGGCCTTATTTGCTGATATTCAGGTTTTCATATACCAAGTCATTCCTAGAGCTGGGATATAATCTAGCTTCGGTGGCTATCTCTTCTAAAAGGAATTAGTTGTGGCAGGATATCTGCTCTAGAGATCTTTTTTCTTCTCTTCTTTAGTTGTTTTTATGTTGTTATCTTATATATATATATATAGACATATAGTCAAATTTTAAGAAATCAAACCTTTGTTGTGCAATAAGTGGATTTTCATCATTATTTTATTCACAAATTAGGATGCAACTAATCACATGGAGCCTGATAGAGGCAATTTTTTTTTTTTTTTTTGTCAAATTATGGTTACTTGTCAAACTTGGCTTAGCCCAAAAAAATCAAAAAAGATTTTCAATGCTCTCTCATCTCGCGTGTTCCAAATTTATAATCTTTACACACACACACACATATATATATATATATATATATATATATTTTCAAGTCAGTGCATCCTGATATAACTTCATGAAGATATTGAATGTGAGTCACTAGTTTTACATACTTTGATTCAAGTGTGTATACATTTGTTAAAACTAGTGGCTCACATTCAATATCCTAATGAAGTTATATCAAGATGCACTGACCAGATCGGGACTGTATATATATATATATGTATATGGGATAATCTATAGAACATAAGTATTACTATACTACTTTTAAAAAAATTTCAGTTCATCTAATCTTTACCATTGATTTGTCTAACACACACATCCAATGGTAGTGTTTTAAAGTTTTTGTGATTCCCTATGCATCATAATACTACCTTCTTAGTAGGGCACTCTTCATCATTACAGTTTGTTTTTAACAAAACCCAATAGTTACCATTTGTTAATTTCCTTCCCAACGCTATCTTCTTATTCTTTCCAAATCTAACTTACCTTTTTATACAAACGTACAAAAACACTTCAATCCACCATTCTTCTCAACTTTTCTTTTTTACTAGCTTAAAAACTCTTCTAAACATTTTTTCTGTTACCAGCACAAATACTTCAATCGATTTTTTTTTCCGAACATCCACTTCAATTGATCATTCATCTAGCTCATTGATGTTTCGGTCTAGCGTTTTGAATCATCTATTTGTGTTCGAATTGAAATCTCATCTCTAACCCATTCTTCTTTGCTTCATCAAGTTTAAACCCACAGGTATGTCTCCTCTATGACTTTTTTTAATTAGCTTCGAATTCAATATGAAATTACTTATTGTTTGAATTGTTATTCTTATCTTATCTCTACAATACATCCATGGTTGTTTTGATTAGTTTGAAATCAATATGAAATTACTTAGGGTTCAAATTTTTTTTTCATCTTATCTATAAGATTCAAAGAATCAATAATGTTTTCCTGTTTGTAATTTTTATTATTATTATTATTATCTTACCTCTATAATAATTTTTCTATAATTTTTAAGTTGAATGATTCATGTTCAAAATCTCAGTGATTCCTAACATCAATAATGTTGTCTATAATCTCTGTATAATTTCTATGTTGAATGATGCATGTTCAAAATCTCGGTGATTCCTTGCATCAATATTCGTTTTCTGTTTTCTATTACTTTTCTTCTAATTCAATCAACACATATTATTGTGATTAAAATTTTACTTATACTTCGATCATCATGTTTTGACTTTTTTATAGTAATGGCTGGGAGTGGATTGTAAAGTAATTAAGTCAGACAACAAGGATGAATTGTTTTTGACACCAAATAATATGTGTTCTACTAGGGCTAATTCTGTGTAAATTTTGTCATAGGAAGGCAGTGGCAATCAAGATGTCGATTGGAATCATATCAAGAATATGAAATTTAATTCTGTGGAAGATACACGGTCAAATGATCTCCTCCGTCGAATGATCTCCATAGATCTTCGTTATCTTCATCGCTCAGCAACGGAGATCTGTCTCCGTCAATAGATCTTTGTCATTGAGCGATGGAGATCCCATGGATAGGGATAGGGATAAGAACCAATATCCATCCCCATCTCCTCAGTTGCCATCATGTTGACTCCGTAGGAAGAGAATTAAATTTCGTTTATAGCATAAACTTTAATACCTCATTTAGAATTCTTGATTACTAAACACGATCTTAGGCAAAATTTACCTAACCCAATGCTTAAAATACTTGTTTGAATCGAGTCACCCTTTAAGACGAGTTAATCCGATTCATAAAAATAAAAACCAAGTTTATGTAGGTCATGGACTGTTTTGCCTTGACAAAAACCAAATTTCCACCACAAAAACATGAAACTTATTTGTGCTCTTGTTTTCCGTTTTTCCATAACTCGTTTAGCTGCGCCACCAGTTATGCCTCGTACAGACATGGCCCGCATCCTACTGTTCAACAGAAACCTGCACCAAGCTTCCAGCACCATTCTTTACATCATGGGATTTGGCCTACGGATGCAGTTGGGAAAACTTTAACAGAGTCAGTGCGAACCGCCAACCTTGCATTCAATGGTGGACCTAGTTTATGACTACGTGGGGCATTGAAAATTTTCAAAAGAATTTTAGTTTTTTATTAATATTATATTTATATAATAATCTAAACAAATATATTTTATATTTAATTATATATTTTCTTATTTTTCTTCGTTTTTTCTCAACTATTATCAGATTTTTTTTATTTTTTTTACTTGTTAACATATTTGAATGCATGTTAACTCTTTCATTTTATTAAAATACTATTATTCTTTTGAAAATTTTATTATTGATGTTCTAATTAATGATTCCTAAATTCTCAAATTGTATATATATATATATTTTTTATCAAAATTGTCAATCCATATTCTAAATTCATTGCATCAAAACCCAAGGAATCACAAAAATGAATTAATATATTTTGAGTTATTTTATATTATCAAAGATATACAATTTCTAGAACTGGATTATAAGTATATAAATGTGTGTATGTGTGCGTTTTCGTGTGAGTGAATGTGTGTGCTCATACATACGTGTGCTCATGCATGCTCATTCGTACACGTGCTTGCATGTGTTCTCGTGGTGTGTTTATAGAATCATATGTTTAGCTTTATAATTAATGGTGAAAATTGTAATGCTCCATTGTAAAGACAATCTCCTCGTTGAAGTGAGAATGTTTTTTAACTGCTGCATGCAATGCAAAAGAATTGGGTCAAACGGTTACATCGTGTGGTCAGGGAATCCTTATATACATCAATGTACTTTTAGCATTATTTAACATTAATCGATAAAGGTTGCATAAATTTTGATAATTATTAACTATAAACTAGTGTCTAACCTGTGCGATGCACGGGCTTTGTTAAAAAAAATATTTAAAATTCACCTTTACATTTCTTTCAAATGTATCTTATCAATTAATTTTTCTTAATTTGTCATTTCATAATATAATTTAACTATTTAGATTGCTTTTTACCTCAATTTGGGATCACGCTTTAAGATTGGAACCTAGTTTGATGTGGAGGTTAACAATGTTACAGTTCCACTTGCAATGAAGCAAGTGAAGGCCAAAATTACGAGTAACACATTTTTCATAGTCATGCTTAAATGTAATATCTCAATGTGTTGTCTATGTTTGTGTGAGAAGATAGCTCTTGGTGGCTATTTATAGAAATGTTGAGGAAGAGGAGAGGACATGATCACTCACATGACAGGTAATGATGTGATTAATTGGTGTATGGGAGAATTTGAATGTTGTTTTTTTTTTTTTTTTTTTTTTTTTTTTTTTGAGAAGAAAAGAAATATATAAAAACAAACCACCACTACATAGGGAGGTCAGCTGAGATGGACCTCTCCACACTTGGAGAAGCGACTCAAACCAAAACCGATTCCCAAGACTCAAAAGAGCCAATTTAGCAAGGTTATAGGCAACAACATTAGCCTTCCTTGAAACAAAAGAAACAGGACCAATACCAGTACGCCGAATACAATCCCTAACATCATTGATAACCTATCCAATATCAGGCAGCACATCTCTATCAGAATTAATCAAATCAACCACAACTTGGGCATCCGACTCAATAGAAAGAGGGGCCAAACCAAACTCCACAGCGAGAGTGATACCACGTAAGATCCCAATTGCCTTAACAATATCAGGAGAATAGGTTGCTCTAAGACTTTGAGCACTAGCAATCATGACAACCCCCTCATGGTTCCGGATAACCAGACCAAAACCCATCATGGAAGAACAGGAATCCAAAGCAGCATCGGTATTTAGCTTGAAAGAACTCTCACTTGGCGGAGACCAAATTATCTACTGTTATATGATTGAGGATCTCCTAACATTACATTGTAAATTGGCAGCTTGGAACTCTTCCAGGAAATCCTTGGACCACGGGAGAATTTCCTCCACCAACCAAGTCCTACCACCATGCACCAGCTAATTGCGCAGAGACCAAATGCGCCAAAAAATAACACACAGAACTCTCAAATCCTCCTCTTTCAACCTAGCCACACAAACCCCAAAGTAATCAAGAAAACAACCCTTATTAGCCAGAATCCACCCATACTGCACCCTAAGCATACTACGGACAGCTTTAAGCTTCGAACAATTCCACAAAGCATGGAGAGTTGTCTCAAAATAAGAAGAGCAGACAGGACACACACCACTGATCGGAACTTTGCGATTAGGAAGATTTACCTGTGTAGAGATCCAATTATTGCAAGCCCTCTATATGAAAATTGTGATTTTTGGAGGCACTTCCAACGCCCAAATTCTATCCCAGTAGGTGCCATTACCCTAACTACCAGAAGAAGAGGCTGAAATGTCAAGCGCAGCACAAATTTTGTACTCAGAGCTCACAGTAAACTCCCCATACTTAGTAAAATGTCAGCATAAGGAATCGTTCCTAGATGAGAGACTAGTAGGAATAGACAAGATTGCTTTAGCATCCTCTTCCATGAAGATTTCATTAATGAGCAGACCATTCCAAGAACCCGAAACCGTCTTTAAATGATAAATAAGGGAGACCTCCTCACGACACTAAGGACTGAAAATCTTAAACGACACCGGACGCGGAATCCACCTATTATTATAAATGGAAATAGACGCACCACTCCCCACACGATACCTCGATCATGCTTCTAATAACCCACACCCCTAAACCAAGCCCTTCAATAAAAAAGAACCTATACCTGATATGTCTGCACGTAGAAAAGAATTAGAAAGGTAATAGCACCCCTGGAGAACTCTAGCTGCTAGAGAGTTAGGAAACTTCTCCAATCTCTAACCCTGCTTGGCGAGAAGTGCCAGATTGAAATGACTTAAATTCCTGAACCTCAGGCCACCATCCTCTTTCCGCTTGCACATCTTTAACCATTGCGCCCAATGCACCTTCCAATCTCCCTCCACACTACCCCATTAGAATCGATTGAACATGTTATGGATATCTGAAATTAGACCTTTTAGGAGTTGGAAAAGAGACATCGTATAAGCCGCTATTGATTGAATCAGCCTTCACAAAAACCTCTTTGCCCCCAACTGATAACAATTTCCCACACCAACCTTTAATTTTGTTCCATATTCTATCCTTAATACCTTCAAACAGTTTTCGCTTGTTCCTACCCGAGAACCCCGGCAACCCCAACTAGCACTTGTGGCAACGAACACGACGAACCCCAATAATCATAGCCAAGCATTCCTGATTAGCCAAAGGGATTGAATTGCTAGTACACAAACCAGACTTATCATAGTTAATCACCTAACCCGGCGCCCTTGAAAAAACCTTAAGAATCCTACGAATCATCAAACATTCATTCATAGTAGCTCCCCCAAATAGGATGTTGTCATCCGCAAAGAAAAGATGGGAGATAACTGGACTCGTCCGATTACACCTAAACCCAAAATACACATTGCGCCTCACAGCCGACGCAATCGTACCTGATAAACCTTTTGATATAAACAGATATAAATAAGAAGATAATGGGTCTCTCTGACGAAGGCTTTTAGATGGAACCAAAAAGCCATAGATAGCCCCGTTGACCAAGAAAGAATAGTCGATCGAAGAAACACATTCCATAATCTGTTCCATCCATCTGTCAAAAAAACCCAACCTTCACATCACCTTCTGAATGAAGTCCCACTCCACCTTATCATATGCTTTAGACATGTCCAATTTCAGAGCAACCGAACCTTCTTTGCGTTTCCTAACACGAAGATTATGAGGGCACTTTAACCCAATAATTGCATTGTCCAAAATCAACCGGCCTGGGACAAATGCACTTTGGTTCTCCGACACCACCTCACCAATCACACACTATAGCCGATTTGCTAAGGCCTTCGCCATAATTTTATACACTACGTTGCAGAGACTAATAGGCCGATAATCTGAGACGCGGTTAGCATTTGCTGACTTCGGAATAAGAGAAACAAGAGTAGCATTAACCTTACCTAGAGCCTCCCCATTGTTCAAGCACTTGATACTCGCTTATGTAACACTGCCACCGACTGTATCCCAAAACTTCTGGTAGAATAGAGCAGGAAGACCATAGGGACCTGGCACCTTAGAAGGGATCATATCAAAAAAAGCCCTTTGAACCTCCTCCACAGAAAATGGCCTATCAAGGAAATCACTAGAGCTACGAGAGTGACACTGCTGCAGACTGTCAAGAACCTCCGCCACATCCTCGGTTGGTAAAGAAACAACTGAAAAAAGATCAATGAAATACCCAACCACCACACCCTCAATACCCAACCGATCCATACACCAATTCTCATCTCTATCATAAAGACCATGAGTACAATTATTAGCTTTTCTACCAGAGGCCTTCAAAAGAAAGAACCTGGTATTATGGTCCCCACCCTTCAGCCAGTCAATCTGTGACCTCTGTTTCCAGTACTCCTCTTCCTCAGCCAAAGCCCTATCTAGCCTTTTTTCTACTTCCCTAATCACCCTCCAAGACCCCGGATGGACCTCAACACTCACAGAATGAAGCTGATCCTGAAGCTTCGAAATGTCATTCTACAACTCCTTCCTAGACTTTGCATTCTAGATTGATAAAAACTTTGTACACTTCACTATAGCATTAACCATCTGATTTATCGCCCCTGGTTCCCTAACCGGCATCCACCTCTCGCTAATTAGCCTGCGACAGTCATCCCAATCCGCCCAACAAGCCTCAAAGTGGTAACGTCTTCGCCTCTTATTCGTATTACCGCCCACAATATCATTTGCCTCTAAGACCTCAACCGAGATCAGGTAATGGTCTGAACCCCAATAATCCAAGTGTCGAACGAAAGACTTCGAAAATAAAACGTGCCAACCATAATTGCATACCACTCTATCCAACCGTTCATGAATCAAGCCTGCCCCGTCACGTCTGTTACTCCAAGTAAAATAGGGGCCCTGAAATCCTAAATCCTCTAAATCACAGCAATCCAGGGCATCCCTGAATTCCTCCATATGGCGATGTAAACGTGGAATCCTTCCAAGTTTCTCGTCACTATACAAGATTTCATTAAAGTCGCCAATGCACAGTCATGGAAGCTGGTAAAGACAATGAAGACGACGAAGCAACATCCACGTGTGGCTTCACTGTGAAGGTTCTGGATTGCCATAAAACCCAGACAATCTTCACACAATCAAATTCTGAGTAGCCTTGACATCAATATGAAATAACGAGAAGGACAACAAATCAATCGTAATCCTATCAAACCAAAATAACATAAGACCACCACTACGGCCCATAGAATTTACCACAAGTTTCCTCGAAAAACCCAATTTAACTCTCAATCCTTCCATAGCTCTGAGACCCCTCTTCGTTTCCATCAAAATAAAATATCTGGAGCTATATCCCATGTCAATTTTCGCAAGACCCGAACCGCCCGATGGCTACCTAACCCTCGAGCAATCCAGGCTAAAAGTTTCATGGTATCTGGTCGGTCGGATTATCCCTAGCCACCGATATCTGAGTGTCAACACACACCCCTTGAGTAACCCCTTTTTCTCTTTTAGAAACCATATCAATACTAGATGGAGACCCGTCATCAATCAAAGTGGAAGATCCCAATCGTTTCCCCAGCTCAATCAACCCTACCAAAGTTGCCATACTGTTAGAAACCTTACCAACCACTCAAGCACACCTCTTCCATTTAAGCTTCGAAACCCCATCTGGAACACTCACCTTTTGAAGTGAAACAGACCCCTCTTTAGCCATCTCACCCTTTTTATGATCTTGACTAACACTTGGATTAGTAAATGGGCTTGGTATATCAATAACTTGGTTTGATTGGACCGCAAGACCAAGGTTGGCAGATGATTTTCTGGCTCACTTATCAACTTTCTCTTTGCCTTTGTAATTAGACTTGGGCCTCTCCCTCATCTCAATTTTACCCGGCCTAGTTCCTTTAAGAATATTATGACTAGTTTGAAAAACAAAACCATTGCTTGGATCACCTCTCCTGAAGTTGTTCCGCTCTTTACTGCAAACAAAGCTCCTATCATTATCCCCATTATCATCACTTCTAAAAAAAACTCCATCAGAACTCTTACCATTAATTGCTTGGTCAATGGACACCACCGCAGCAGGCTGCCAATTGGGTTGCCCATCATCAAGACCCCCTTGATTTCTCCTCTGCATGGGATTATGATTGCCAGAAATCACCCCACAACGGCGGTTCCAAGTCTTTACTGGTGCTGATGCCTTTAACCAAGCACCAAATGGAAGTTCCCTCGCTTCTATGGACCCAACAGGTAGCGAACCATCAGTACATTCATGGGTTAAATGGCCCAAACAACCACACTGAAAACAATGGCTTGGTAGCCTTTCTTACCTTAACACCATGATGGATTCAACTCCATCCCTAAAAACTTCAATACGTAGAACCTGCTGGAAAGTTTTCAAAATATCAATTTCCACACGCACATGCAAGAATTCTCTTGACGTAACCATATCCACATCTTTAACATTTCCCACCATACTTCCTATGAACCATCCAATCTCTCTAGTCCGACACAGCAGAGGAACATAGTGAATCTGCACCCAAAACTCAGCAGAGGAAAAACTCATCAAACCACATCACCTTTCCCCGTTTGAATAACCAAAGCAATCAGAGCACCATCGAAAGTCCACGGACCACCATTCAACACCCTATTACGATCGTCAAATTTTTTGAAATGAAACATGAAAACATTAGAATAGACAAATTCAATCTCCATCCCATTCGGAACCTGCCAAATCCTGCCCATAACCCCCATGAATGTGTCTCTGTTGACCATGGTAGACGACAAAATCTTACCAACCAGACTCAGGGCAAGCCTTTGTGCTCCTGCCTCCATCAACCCCTCTTGTAAAAGCCTCACCGGTCCCGCTTTTTCTAGCAAAGACATATTCGCACACAACTTTGCGATCTCATCGTCCACCATAATTGATAGCCGAGAAACTCAAACCTACTAAACTCTCACTCTGCTAGTTCAGAGAACTTTTTAGAGGAGTTGTTTGAGTTATTCTAGATGTTAAATTAGTGGGAAGATTAATGATAGTGAATTTGAACGGTTTTTGAGCTAGAAGTAAAATGAATTATTTGAATGGTTTTTGGGCTAGAATTAAAATGAATTGCGTTATAAATATATAGAGGGATTAGATTAAATCGGATTTAATTAAATGGCTATGGGCACAATTACGTTTACAATACATCACTATACCCAATTCATTTAAATTGTATTAGATTTACATAATTTAAATGAATTGATTATATTAATGCCATATCATTTGAACACCAAATCGGTGCAAATTAGTATTACTCTTACGTTTATATCGGTGATAAGCTAGCAATCGTGATTAATAAATAGATATTAATCTACTTATTAATATGACTTTATCCGGTTGTAAACTCTTAGGTACCCAAGATATTTTACCACTCTTTAAAATTTATAATCGTAATCCATAAGAGTGGCATGGGATACAAATTAAGCTCAAATTCACTATGTAATTAATATAGATTAGTAGACTTTTGAAACTCAACCAAAATTAGTTTTTTATTTATTTTTATTTTTTAAATCTTTGAATTTTGTAGTATTAAAATCTAATGTTTACAACTGACTAATTAACATTGCTATTTACAGCAATTTATACAAAATTATATAAAAAGATAATTAAATTGAGATAATTGAATATGAAAGGTTTTTTTTTTATTTTCTTTTGAATAAATTGAACATGAAAGGTTAACTTGGGATTTTATTATTTTTAATTAATTATGTTGTTGACACTTGATTTTCATCTACTAATTAATAAGAATTTAATAAAATAATTAATAGTACATAAAAATCAAGAGTCATTCCCGTAATTAATGGGATAATCACTACAAAAAAAGGGTTATTGGGACCTTTTTTTTTCCAGTCTCAATAGCCCAAAAAACGTCCCAATAGGTCTATTGGGACGAATAAAAAACGTCCCAAATTTCGTTGCCTCGGGTGGGTCGCAATAGATTCTTTGGGACGAAAATTGAAATTTGTCCTTTAAAACTACCTATAGGGACGAATTTCAATTTCGTCCCAATTGATAATGTATAGGGACGAAATTATTTGTCCCTTTAAATAGTTTTTTGTCCCAACAGGATACCTATAGGGACGAAATTAAAAAAAAAAAAAAAAAAAAAAAAAACTTATTTATTGATTAATTTTATTGACGAAAACCTCTCATGACTAATATTTATTGATCCTTATAAAGAACTCATTGGGAAGAAACAAAATTCATCTCGATAGAGAACCACTTTAGACGAACAAAATGATCAATATTGCATCATTTTCTAATTTATATGGTAATTTAATTATTAATCTATCTTTAATTAAAAAACTTCAAAAAAATATCAAGAATTTTCAATAAAATTAATTAATTATTATAATTTTAAATAAAAAGAAAACCTATTGGGACGAAATAAATTCGTCCGAATAGCGCATATTGGGACGAAAACTGGTTCATTGGAGGGTTCGTCAAGCGTGGCAGCGCTGCATCTTTCAGATCTCGCAGATGGATTTTCAGGTTTCCCATATTTTCAGAGAGGGGAATCAGGTTGCAGATACGCTTTCTAAGCATGCTTTGGAGTTTCAGGGTGATTCTTGGCGGTTCTCTGCCCCGCCGTTCGGTTCTACTTTAGTTGGCAACAACTGCACAGGTCGGGGAGTCTTTTAGTTTTTCTTGATGTTTTCTTTTTCTTTTTTGTATGGTCTGCGTGCCTCTTTTTGTTAGGAGTTGTTTTCCCCTTGGTTCTTTGTGCTTTGTTGCTTTTTATCACTTTTTACGTTTCTTTTATCTTTTTTATATATGGTTACTGTCTAAAAAAAAAAAGATACCTAGATTATGCTATCAATACTAAATCACAAAAATATCAAGAAATCAAAGTATGTGAATCAATAAGAACTAGATTAAGATATTCAAAAATCACACTCAAAAATCCTAGTTCTTAGATCATGAAATCAAACCTAAAAATCATCACGAAGCACATCATACAAGTCATTTCTAGAATCAATTTCAATTTAAACGAGTTTAGCTAAAAGATATTCAAAAATGATCACAAAACTAAAACTCAACAATCAAACAAAAAAACAAACCTAGAATGTGAACTAACATCATCCTTAATACATTTCATCAGTCAAATAGGAAGATTAAATGAGGTGATCAAAAGAGAAAGTAAGAAGAAGATGTTTCACCTACAAATGATGAACATGGGACTGAAAGATACTCCTTGTGAAAAATCATGACATCATTTTGTTCTGAAAATGCTTGAGGTTTGTTCCTCTCTTCAAGACCAATATTTTTGGATTTTGAATCAAGTGATTTGGAGTTGAAATGAGAGAGTTATGATCAAAATAAGAAATCAAAAACTCGAAGAAAATTTCTACACTATCTTTCTTTTTCAATTTTTTCTTCACACAAAATTTAGAGGGAAGGAGGAAGATATTTAAAAGAGAGAATGAGGGAAAAAGAGGAAGAATCAGGGCCTGACACCTCAGCACCCCGTGAGGGGCGCGTGAGCCTCACAGAGCAAAGAAGTGTGTGGGCCGTGAGGCTCATGGCCTCCTCATGGGCCTCTCCAAGTTTGGCCGTTGGCCAATGCTTGCTTCCCTCGCGCTCATTCCGCGTTATTCGGTTGTAATCGAGAATTCGAACTCTGAATTTGAATCTGTTTTCGAATTACGAATCGTGACTTCCTCATGCACAAAGACGGCTACAAAACTTTGCAAAATTGTTGTAATTCGACTTGATACACGACGACGAAGACAACACAACACAACACAACGTACGAGAACGTAAAGTATAGTAGCTTCCTAGTTTGGACTCGAAACCTAATGAGTAAGTAACCAAAATGACCAGAACTCAATAAGGAATCAAATGAGATCATGTTCAAGTCCAAAAACAATAAAACCAAAAATAAATAAACACAAAGTCACACAAGTATGCTATTTCTTATAGATAGTCCTAGAACTTGTAATTTCACAATGTTTGCCAATATGAGTTCAATGCATATGCATACTTCAATGAGTATGTGAATGTGTTATATCAAATGTAGCACAACAATACAGGGACACACATGAATGAATTGTGTGTGTGTGTGTGCACTTATGCCTTACAAGAGAAATAAATGTCTTGATACCTTAGAATCCAAGAATGCGATTTTCCTTTTGAAGGTGATATTTGCATGAGAGGTTATTTTTCTCCTTTGAAGCTTCTATTCATCAAGAATCACCTAAGCAACTATCCAATACAAATAAAAAGAGTTTTGCAATGAAATCAAGCCAACACAAATCTAAATCCTAACAAAATATTTCAAAGGACTGGACTTTATGGATGCAGTTGCAAAAACTTCCAGATCTTTTATGTGTAAGAGCTTGGTGTGGGTGAAGGGGTTACTGGAAAAGGGTGTCGGTGGGTTGGGAAGGGGTCAAAAATCCACATTTATAATTGCAGCTAGATCCCGAGACCTACTACTTTCACAGTCCAGTCGATACTGGTTTTAAAGGAGTTGGCCACGATTAGTAATCTGGAAAATCTGTCAGGTGGGTGGAATGTGAAGTTGATAAAGTCATGCTTTCGTGATAATGATACGGCTACCATTTTGAGTATCATTTATGCTATTACTCAGGCACCAGATTCAAGGTTGTAGCATTATGAGCAAAATGGCTGCTACACTGTTAAAAGTGGATATCAAGTGGGCCATGAGATGAATGAAGCTACTACTACTTTAGGTCTGAATGGGACGAAATCGTTGTGGAAATTCCTTTGGAGAGTTGAGATTCCCTCAAAGGTTAAATTTTTTATTTGGAAAGCTTGTCATGATTGGATCCCTTCGATGGCTAATCTTGCTCGTCGTGGAATTGCAATGCAACCGTTGTGTCCAATTTGTAAAAAGAAGGAAGGAACTACAATGCATACGATATGGGGTCATTGTAATCTTAAACTTGTTCACAATGTTTGGCCGACTATTTAGGGGGCTCATTCTCAATTCTTTGACTTCATGTTAGATAACTTCACACACATGAGTGGTGATAAGTTATGTCTATTGTGTGTGGTGGTCTGACGGATTTGGCATCACAAAAATCTTAGGGTTCATGGATCTTAAGATATTAACATTGGTGATGTTAATGAGTGGTCCCAATGTTTTGTCAATGATTTTCGGGAGGGTAGGATGCCAAAGGATAGAAGATCTACTCAAGCAGCTCGAACTGCAGTCACTTGGACACCTCAAAAGCCAAGTAATTATAAATTAAATACAGATGTTACGATAAATAAATATAGGGAGTGTGTTGTTTGGGTATGGTTATTTGTGACTCGACGGCCTTTGTTATGGTTACGAATTCTCAAAGAATTGTAGCGAACTATAACCCCTAAGTGGCGGAGGCATTTATAATCAGGCAAGGGTTACAATTTTCTCAAGATTGTTGTTTGTATCATGTGGAAGTTGAATGCGATGTAGCAGTTGTGGTAGGTTGGAATAATGATAGAAGCCAAGCTTGCTCTAATATGGGTCTTATTATTACTAATATTTGTGCTATGCTTCCTTGCTTGTGTTGTACAACAGTTGAATATGTGTCTAGGAAGGTCAGCCTTATCAAAATTTGTAGTATCTACAAATAATGATTGTTTTTGGTTGGAGGAGTATCCTTCGTGTATTAGGCATTATGTTATGGTTGACTATCAAGCACCCACGTAATGTTTGTTTTGGAATGAATTTTACCTTAAGAAAAAAAGATAAAACTCATCATAACATAACTAAATGGTACTTTAATATTTAATATATGAAACTTTACCTGCTTTTAATAAAATCCAGTCAGTATGAGATTTTAACTTAATTAATCAAATAGTATTTAGGGCTCGTTTGACACACCGTATTGTATTGTATAGTATTGGACTGTATTGGATTGGAATATACTGGACTGGACTGGACTGGACTGGATTGTATTATTGTTAGTACAATCATGTGTTCGGTGATGTATTGTATCAAACCGTGTAAAATTTTAAATTATTGAAAATTCTATTATTAAAATTAAAGTTAATTAATTTATGAAAAAATCATATATATAAAATTCATCTTAACACATTCATTTTCATTTTCAGATCTCTTTTTCTGAAAATGAAACCCACCATCGCCAAAAACCAACCATCGCCACCGTCGTTAAAAACCAACCATTGCCAAGAGCTCGACCCGCCGTCGTGCGGTGTGTAGCACCGTCATCGTACCAGCCTTCATCCTTTTCTCCTTTCATCGAATTCTGCCACGAACCCTCTTCTCTTCCTCATCGTGACCACCCCTAGCCATAGCTCTCTCTCTCTCTCTCTCTCTCTCTCTCTCTCTCTCTTATGATGTGCGTGTGGACCGAAATGGTTTGGGTATGGATTTGGTGGTGGTTTGATGTTGATGTTTCTGGGTTTGGGTTTAAGATGAAGGAAGAGAAGAAATTGTTTGATTTTTGGTTTGGATTTGCTGGTGGTTTGGTGTGGATGTTTCTAGGTTTAGGTTGAAGAAGGAGGTTTTTTAAATTTTTTTTTTTTTTTTTTATATTGATGAAGAAATCTAGAATATTTAATCTGAAAATCTAGGGTTGATAATCTAAAAATCTGAATTCTTTGGTTGATAATTAAAATATATATATTCATTTTCGGTTTTTTTTTTTTTGTTTTTTTTTTGTTTTTTTGTTTGTTTTTGTTTTTTGTGATTAGAGTTATAAGAAGCAAAAGTTTTTTTTTTGAGAAATTTGATTTGAAAAAAAAAATCATAATACAGCCTAAACCCACCTCTTGGCATTGTATATATATAATACATCAGTGGTTGTATTAGAGGTACTGTTTACATTATCAAATGCAATACCAACTTGCATGCCAAACAACCCGGTTGTATTACTTAATACATTTTAACCCTCTAATACTATACAATACACTCAAACAAACACGCCCTTATTTCATTACATAGATTGAACAGTATAACATTAAACAATTTTTGGAGGTACAAGAATTTTCGATAAAATGAATAACGATTGATATTAGTACGTTGATTCGATAAAACAACTTTACATAGGTAATTCAAAAGAACTTTTGTTCAAATGAAATTCATTGAATTGAATAACGAAATAAATTCATAATATAAAAGATATATAGCTCTCAAAATCCTTCATTAATTGTCATTCACCCAATCACTCAAATGCAAATTGACAATAATTCATCACTAATCACATAATAGTGCACATGAAACTCACTACAAATAACCATTAACTCAATATGAACCCTTGTTTGTTTTGATATGGATCCCTATATAGAAATGTGTTTTTATTTCTTTTATATAATTGTATCAATGTCATTCACTCAATCACTCAAATGCAAATTGACAAATAAGCACATATGAAGGGTGGACAATTTGTGTGTAAGCTTCTATCAAACATTCATCTTGTACAATTAAATCTTTAATTACTAGAAATCGATGAAAAAGACTGAATGAATGAGATATAGTTCATTTATGCTTGAAATCTTTCTGACCTAATTCAAGGTATGTAATTTAACTGTTTAATTCTTCTTCTTCTACTTCTTCTTCTTTTTTTTTTCTTTTTTTTTTACTTACTTTGTTTCATGTTTATGTTGTTAGGTTTACTTCCAATTATCCAAAAAAATGAAGTTTTTGGTGGAGAAAAATGTTGAATTTTTTTTTTTTGAGTTTTTTCTTTTTGTTTTTCATGAACCCGTAATGTCACATACACCCCGTGTTTCACTCTCCAACGTGACACACACATTATGTGTTGGAGAATGAAGATGTTTCGTTTAAAGTGAAACATATAAAAAGATGTGTCACTTAAAGTGAAACATATAAGAAGATGAGTAACTGTTAATGTGTTTCAAAATAAGATGTTTCACTCTTGAGAGTAAAACATATGTTTCACAAATGAGATGTTCCACTCATGAAGAGAGAAATAACATGTGCTTCACTTTCAATAGTGAAACAAATCATTCGTTTCAATTTCAAAAGTTAAACAAATCATTTCTTTCACTTTCAAAAGTGAAATAAACCCTAAAACTAAAAACTGAACAAAAAATTCACAAACATAGATTAAACAAAAAAAGAAGGATAAAAATTTAGTGAATTTACCGTTTAAATGAATTTGGGTCGAAATCGGTCAACATTTCGCCTTCAAACCGGCATCTGATCTCCTTCTCCGGTGTGCCATCCTCTTCTCGTCGCCCCTCGTCCTCGCCCCCTATTGTCACTAGTGCAAGCATACAATAGTTGCAATAACACTTTCTGTGTTTCTCTCCAATTGCACAAATGTGACAAAATCAAATAAGCCGAGTAAATATTATATATATATGATCAAACTAAAAATGTACATATTTTAGGCCCCCTAATTCCCTATTATTTTATACTTGTTTCTCACGTAAAACTGATTTTTTAACGTCTGCAATGAGTATTTCAGGTAAATAGGGAGGTTCACGTCATTTTGGAGAAATTAGGGTAAATATACAAAAATGAAGCATTTTTTTTGAAGATTATTTGATTAAGGGAAAGTATAGGTATACGAATTCATATTTGCAAGCCAAAGCAAAAAAAGCATGGCATGTCATTAATGAAACTCATCGTTTTGGCTATCTATTGCTTCGTAGCGTGACGTCAGCAAGACCTCATGTAGTCTTCTTCCTTTAGCCAACCTGACCTACTGCAGTTTAATTCGCTTTCAACGTGCTGCAGACCCAATGTTCTTCTCCCTTTTTTAGACTGATTTTTGGCCACCTTTCAACCCAAATTGACACGTGATCTCCTCCGATCTCAATGCCACCCTTTTCAACCCTCTATGCACATGTTTCTCTCTCATCCAATCAACTCAAACTGCCATGGCCAACCTTGCCTTCAAGCTCACCAATGCGGCCTCATTCTCGCACCAACAACCCGCACATATCACTAGAAGTCTAGTGTGACTTCCCAATGCGGAAAAGAACCCGCACCACTCAACATGCACTAAATTTTAGTGAAAAACGGGGCTTCATTGCGGAGGGGTAATGTTGTCTTTTCACGCCGAGCTCCTGCCCTAAACTTACCCACTATTAATACCTCTCTTTGTTGTCTGAAAATCAAATCCCTCAACATCCAGTCTCATAACAAACACATTGTTTCAAATTTAATTGTTTGAAAACCCGCACCACTTAAAGCTTGTTTCAAATTTAATTTTTTAAAAATACGATGAAATTGGACTGACCTAAGGGAAAAAAAGCATCGCAAGCGATCATATGTTGAAAGACCCATAGACAGTATCAAATTTTTAAAAATATTTTAAGGGTTAATTATTAAAAATGAAAATAATTTAATAATTCATAAATACTATTTCTTTTACTATTTGAAAACCAATAAACAAAAATTATAATGTAAAACTGAACATAATTTCAAAAAATTAAAAACATTTTATTACTTTAAAAATAGTTTTAAAAAAATTTTAAATGAAAAAAATTTAAAATTAAAATTTTTTTAAAATTTCCATTTTAAAATTAATTTTTAATTTATATTTCATTGAAAGGATTATCTTCAATTAATTTTACTTAAAAGAAATCTTCATAGATTTAATTTAATAGTTTTTTTTTTTTTATATAAAATGATTATCATTGTTTTTAAATTTTAATGACTAAGGGTAATTTGGTCTTTTTATTAGTTTAATTTTAAGAGCATGGAAAGTCTTAGTAGATAAATACATACTTACTCTCTAGTTGCATTTATACCAAACTTCAAGGGAGGTCAATGCATTTATCCTTTCTAAGTATATAAATTAATGAAGTTGGTGAGAACATTAGGACCATTTTTAGAGGTGGGTTTTGATGTTAATGTCTAGGTTTGCTTTAGAAAAAAAAAAAAAAAAAAAAGAAGTTGATGATGATGGATGGAGAGATTGGATCTCCATAGATGATATGGTGAGATTTTGAGTATTGAAATTTGGTGAGTACATTAAGGTCATTTTGCACATGGGTTTTGATGGTCAAGTCATGGATTTGCTTCACCTTTCTAAAAGAAGTGCATTTGGGTGGAGAAAACTCGGTGGAGATGAGAGTTCGCGGACACTAAGGAGTTTGCGAGGGTGATGGCTTCATTGGGAGGAAGGAGTTCACAACTAGATAGGAGGTACTCCATGGCGGGGGAGGACTTTGTGCCAGGGAAAAGATCTATATCTTGATTCAAGAGATGGATCCCTAGAGATTCAATCAGAAGATTGGAGATGGGAGATTCATCCATTATTTGTTTTTCATTTAAATTAATATATGTTTACACTTTTTTTAATAAAATTTTTTATGTTAAATTAATTTTAAATCGTTGAGTAGTGATGTGTCTAATTGTGATAGGCATAGGCTCTATTTTCATTTAATTTATTTAATGTCGCACTTGAAAAGTCCATTTTATCCTTGTGTGTGTAGTCCATTTTATCCTTGTGTGTGTGTGTGTGTGTGTGTGTGTGTGGGGGGGGGGGGGGGGGGGGGGGGGGGGGGGTGGGGGTTAGGGGATAAGGCTTGATTGCTCTAAATATGTATATGTTTTGAGCACCCATTTCCTTACTTTTGTAATCATTTCCGAGTGTTTTAAGTGTTTAATTGTTTGTATAAATGTTTTCAGTCATTTTCCACATGCTTGGGTTCTTATGCTTTAAAATAGAGAATCAAGTTGAAAAAGGGAATATTTAGAACTTTGAAGACTTCTGCGAGTTCATCTCGTAGAAGTAAGTCGCAGTTCAATTCTAGAGAATTATGTGAGAGGATTCTGTAACATCATCGAGCAGAAGTTGGTAGCAAAAGAATTCTAGAGAATTCTGCCATGAGGATTTTACGAGTTCATCTCGCAGAATCAAGTCGTAAAAACAGTCCTAGAAATTTCTGCTAATCCCACTATGTGACTTCCAACCAGCAGAAGCATTCTGCTAAGTCATTCTACGAGTTCATCGAGCAAAGGCAAGTCGCATAAGTTTCTAGGAAACTTCTGCCCATCCCGATCTGCGAGTCCCAGCTAGCAGAAGAGTTATGCGAGTTCAAGTCACAAAAACAAGTCATAGAAACATGTCACATCAGCAATCAACTTAACATTTTCTTGATTTTCTCACCCACTGTGTATGCAAACCTTCCAAATGACTTGAAAAGGGTGTAAAGTGCTTTTTAGGTTGTTGAATGCTCTTAAATGCTTTGCACTATTTTTGTAGTACCTTTTTAGTAAAAATTAGTTTTTAATGTTAGATTAGATCTCGAAGAATCTTGAAAGAGGTTGAAGAAGAAGATTGTGATCAAAGTCAAGGATTTCATCTAAGACTATGTGTTGTATTTCTTTCTCTCTCTACTTCACTTTTGTAATAATTGATATGATGTGTAGCTAAATCTCTTGAGATGTAAGGGATTCATGCTCATTTGTTATTAACCTTGATCTAAATCAATCTATTCCTTTTATTCATCTTACCTTGTTTATGTATGTGCAATTAATGTATGATTTATACATCAAAGCAAGTGTGCATTGCTTACAAGCATTTATTATGCTTTTTAGTGGTTGGAATGATATTAATGTGTTTGAATAAGCATAACTCTTATCCTTCACTTTTTCTTGGAGTACATATTGATTGTGTATTCACATGCCTTTTAATTCTACTCACACTTGTTGATTAAAGAATTCTCAACCCATCACTCCTTTCATTTCTTAGGTTGTGTAATTGGTGATTATCTTTCTTAAATGAATATTTGAAATAGGGTCACATGCTAGGTTGATGAATAATACTTAATATAGATTGTTGGATGGTTAAAGTTATTACTTATGTGCCATCATTTCCCCTTGTATTTCATTTCTCATCATTAGTTTCATTAACAACTTTCTAGAACAATAACTTAGTGTTAAAGTGATAATTGTAGCCAAACATTAATGTTAAAGTTTAAGCATTTTGGTTGCCCTTAATTAGTTTTAATTCACATGTTCACACTTGCTTGATTTATAATAAGATTAGACTCAAACACGTGTAGTAGACCTTTTCCTCATGGGAATGAAACCCTTACTTGTGTTCACTTTGCTAGGCAACAATCCGTATACTTATAGAGGGTTGTAGACTCGTGTGCTCTATTTCACTTAGTATTTCATTTTCGTAGTCTTTTATTTGCATTACCGCTTGGAGCGTGTCAGGGCCCCTTAGGGCTGGGGCCCATGGGGGATTTTCCCATCCCTAATTAATTGATTGGTTAGCGAAATCCAAATAAGGTTTGTGCAATAAAATAATCTTGTGTCTAAAATGGTCCAATTCCACTTAAAGTTAGGGGGTGTTAGTGCAAATTTCTCTTATTAAAATTGGGTGCTTGCTATTTGCTATTATAACTTTTTTGGGTGGCAATTATTATTATCATTTTTTTTAACGATATCTATCTATCCAAGGATCTAGACAATGTATTTTTTTGAAGCTTTTGCGTCATTGGTAGGATTCAAGCCGCTGACTTGGTAGTCATTTGCCAAAACCTTAAGCTCGTTCATTTACCAGCTGAGCTACATCCCTGAGGTGGGTGGCAGTTATTTAAAAATTAGAATTTTGTTATTAAACTCTTTCTTTGTTTTGTATAACAAAAAATCAATAATGCTACTTTACCTAAATTTTATATCCAAATCTGGGGTGCCCTAATGATATGACACCACTATAATTCATTCATATAAATTATTTTAGATTTGTATTATTTAAATGAATGGATTATAGTTGTTCTACATCATTTGGACATCAGATTTGGTTACTAAAATTAAATAAAGTATTACTCTAAAAATAAATAAATAGGGCCAAAAATAAAACTTGTTTGTCTCTCCCTTGTGTAGTCTGTACTGTAGTCTGCTGTAGTTAGGCACGGTAAATGGATTATAGTGATGACGTGATAGTGATGTCACGTTATTTTGGGCAATAGATTTGGACACTAAGGGATCGTTTGTTTTTTCTATTTAAAACTTAATAAGTCTGAATCATAATTATTAAGTTTTTTTTTATTTTTTTATTTTTTTATTTTTTTATTTTTTTTTTTAAGTGATCAAACAACTTAAAAATAACAAAAAACAACTTTAAATAAAAAGTAAAAAATTATGACTTTTCATTTAATTATAAATCACTGAATTGCATTAAATGCAATCCAAAAATTTTTCTTCCGATATTATCCTCCATATATAACATATTTCCAATTTCATCATAATTATATATATATATATATATATATATATTAAATATATTAAAATAAAATTGGACTGAACTAAGGGGAAAAAGCATCACAAACAATTATATGCTGAAAAACCCTTAAACAGTATCCATATAAAAATAAAAAAATAAAAAGAGAAAAGAAAAGTAAAAAGAGACAAAGAGCAACAAAGCACAAAGAACCAAAGGGAAAACAACCCCAAACAAAAAGATGCACGCAGGCCACACAAAAAGGAAAAAGAAAATATCAAGAAAAAAGAAAAGACTTCTGAAACATGCAGTCGTTGCCAACTAAAGTAAAACAGAACGGCGGGGCAGAGAACCACCAAGAATCACCCTGAAGCTCCAAAGTATGCTTAGAAAGTGTATCTGCAACCTGATTCCCTTCCCTGAAAATATGGGAAACCTGAAAATCCATCTGCGAGATCTGGAAGATGCAACGCTGCCACGCTTGACCAACCCTCTAAGGAACCATCTCAGAACAAGAAGAAAGAAGCTGAACCACATAAGAAGAATTGCTCTCAAGCCAGAGACGATGTCACGCATACTTCCATGCAAAATTAATGGCCAAAGAGGCCGCTAGAAGCTCAGCCTCAAACGCAAAAACCTGACCAAGAGGAATAGCAAAACAACCCTTCACAAAGGCTCTGCAGTTCGGAAAGATACCACCACAACCACCAAACCCCGGAGAGCCCATAGCAGCGCCATCTGTATTCACTTTGATCCAACCCGGAGCCGGAGACGACCAAATCACACTCATGATCATCGGGGCTTTAGAAGAGGGACCTTGAAGACGGAATTATGCATACAACCAGTATCAAGGCGATTAGCCTCTGAAACTGCACGCCAAACCAAAGAAAGGATGGATCTAAAGTCCACTGACTTCCCTTCAAAGATCCACTGATTATGGGCAATCCACACCCCTTATATCACTGCATGGATAGCCGCTTTCCATAAAATCCTAACCTGCTCACTAAAGGAAACTGACATGGCTTGCAAGAAGAAGGATTGCCAAGTTTTAGTAGAGACACGTCGCTGGAAAGCAGAGAAAACTGCCTCCCAAAGAGCAACCGCCAAGGGACAATGAAGAAAAAGGTGATCCGCAGATTCACTACTAACCCCACAAATACTGCAACGAGAAGCCAACTGGAACCCAGACCTGCAAAGACGATCCTTAGTAGGAAGCCTGTTCAACATAAGACGTCATGTCAAAGCTGAGCGAGAGGGGGAGATAAAACAGAACCAAACATCTCTCCACCAAACAACCTGAGGAATATCACGGAGAGACTGGGAATAAACAGTCTTGCAAGAAATCGTAATCCAATCAATCCGAGAATTAGTCCAAACCAGAGAATCCACAATAGGAGAAATCGTAATCCAATCAATCCGAAAACACAGATCCGAGAAGCGCACTCGGAAACTATCGTCCAGCACCCATCTACCCTCATGAATAAAATCTGAGACCCTTGCCCGGAGAGGATTAGCTAAATAATCTGGAATCCCTAAAAGCTCCAAAATGGGGACCCCCAACTAATTATCCCGCCAAAAGTCTCGTTGAGAGTTCTCGCCAATCAGTCAGATACCTTCCTTAAGAAGGGAACTATAATTTGTCCGAAGAGAAGACCAAATTGAGAGCTGACATACCCTCCACGAGGCTTCTACAAATACTTGAGATGCCTCTCCCGCGGAAATGAGAAAGCAAAACCATTAGAGGTTATAAACTTCCAAGTGAATTTCCGCAATAACGAGTCATTCAGCAACTTAAGATCTTTCAGACCAAAACCACCCTGTGAGTAAGGCCTACAACAACAATCCCAAGCGACCTGAACCAACTTAGTCTCCTTATAGGAACCAGTCCACAAAAAGTTCCTCAACTTGCGGTTAATCAATGACAGTTAAGAAGAAGGCCACTTGTAAATCATGAAAGAGTGCACAAATGAACCAGTGATGACCGACCTGATCAGAGTAGCACGACCGGTCAGAGAAAGGGACTTGCCTTTCCATTTAGCGAATTTAGACAAGATCTTATCTGCAATAGGTCGTAACACCGTCTTTCGAGGCTTACCTCGAAACAAAGGGACTCCCAAATAAGAAAACGAGAGTTGCCCAATCTGCATACCAACTAGAGATTGCAAACTACCAATCCGAAAGGGGGAGATAGAAGATCCAAAATAAATCGAAGACTAACCCCAGTTAACCAACTGGCTTGAAATATCACCATAATCCCTAAAAGCACCCATGATATGCTTCAGATTCTTTTGAGTGCCTCTACAAAAGATCAAATCATCATCTGCATATAGCAAATGAGTTAGAGCCAAAAAACCCGTTGGGGAAGAAATTGGCAGAATCTGAGAAGAACCCACTAACCTCGTTAATAATCTACTAAGGAAGTCTTCTGCAATACCAAACAAAAGTGGAGAGAGCGGATCTCCCTGACGAACCCCTCTAGAGCAACAAAAATACCCCTCTGGGACCCCATTAAATAGAACTGAAAGCCTAGACGAACGAAGAATGCTGTCTATCCAATCCATAAAAACAGAAGAAAACCCAAAAACCTAAAGCACTCTGCAAAGGAAAGACCAATCCAAGGTGTCAAACGCCTTGCGGATATCAATCTCCATGGCTAAGTGACCCCCATATCACTTCTTCTGTAACACATTCACACAGTCAAAAGCCAAAGTAATACAATCCTCAATATGCCTGTCTCGAATGAAGTCGAACTGTTAAGGAGAAATAATCCTAGCGGCAACCCGAGCTAAACAATCAGCCAAAATCTTCGAAGAAATTTTAAACAGAAAGTTACTAAGAACAATTGGACGAAACTGATCAACTAAAATCGAGCCTCTTAGTTTCGGAAAAAGAACAATGAAGCTGGAATTGAGACTTGAGAAAATAACTCCAGTGATGAAAAAATCCTGAACAGCAAGGACCACGTCACTACCTACAACATCCCAACATCTTTGATAAAAACTACCAGAAAACCCATCTGGCCGAGGGCAGAAACAACATCCATAGCAAAGACCGCATCGTGAATATCATCTGCAGATGGAACACTAGTCAAGAAAGCGTTCTCTACGGCAGTTACCAAGGAAGGAATCATATCATCTACAATAGATAAATCTCTCATAACTCGAGAAACATCCGAGGAAAAGAGGCCAGAATAATAACTAATGATATGATCCCTGATGGTAGGCCGATTCTCCGAGAGAACCCCATTAATCGAAAGGGCTGATATAGTGTTACGATACTGCCTACATTTGATAGAGGCATGAAAGAAAGATGTGTTCCGATCCCCATCATGAAGCCACCTAACTCTAGACCGGTCACGATAAAAGCACTTCTGTCTACGTAATAACATCAAGCTCAGAATGAACACTCGCCTCGGCCATAAAAAGATCATCTGAGAAACCCCGGTTAGATAAATCTAGTTGAATAGAATGAAGCTCCGTATACTTCTTAGCAATGGCAGAGTTAAAATCCCCAAAAACCTCCCAATTCCAAGACTTGAGAGCCTTCTACAAGTTTCTCAGCTTATAGATAACAACCTGATGAGGGCTACCTACAACAGAAGAGCTCCAAATCCTACGAACAATAGCTATAAAATCAGGATTCTCTAACCATATGCTCTGAAACCGAAATGTTCGTTGACTAGAAACCTCAAAATCTGATAACCGAACCAATAATGGACAGTGATCAAAACAAATACGGGGAAGAGCCACACACGAAATTTCCCGCCAACAGGAAATGCAACCATCAGAAACCAAAACTCTATCTAATCGTCTCTCAACTCTAGTGCGGTTACTGCGACCTCTAACCCAAGTGAATCGGGCGCCTTGAGAACGAATGCCAACCAAATCACAATCATCAATCATCAATCTGAAATCCTCACAAGAACCACGAGTAGGAGAACGAGAACCCAAAACCTCATGAGTACCCAAAACCGCATTAAAATCCCCAACAACCAACGAGGAAGAAGAAACCAAACTAACCATATCTCGAAGAGACTGCCAAAGAGACCTACGAACCACTGTAAAAGTGCTCACATAAACAAAAATGAAACAGTGCACCCGAGAACCGATCAAGAGCGAAACAGTAAGATGTTGATCATGACAGTGAACTATCTGAGCCTTAAGAAATGAAGCACAAATGAAAACCCAAATAGTCGGAATCAACCCACCCCTATCGTTCATACCCACCAAGCGAAGACCGAGCAAAGACCAGAAACCTGAAGAGATAGAGGAAAATTCAACCATAGGCTCTGCAATACAAACCAAAGCAGGTCTATATAAACAACACAACTCTCTTAATACCCGCCTCGTAGGCTCACCTCAAATCATCATAATTATATATTGTATAGAAATCTTTATTTTAATATATTGCTTATTTTAAATAGCTTTAAAAATAAAAAAGAACCATAATCATTTCTCATATTGATATTTAATATCAATACTTTATTATGATATTAGGGTGATGTATTTATATATTATTTTTTTTAGAGTGTTTTGTGTGAGTTTTCCTACTATCCCTTATTTTTTTTTTTAAAAAAAAAAAACACTTTATTTTTTTAGTAAAAATGAAATTTGTTTGTAATTGAAGAAGAAGATCATGATCATATGCGTTTATATATAATTATTATTTTTAGATTATTTTTATTATATATTATTTGTATAATTGTTTAACATAGGTATAAATGTAAAATTACTTATTTTCAAACAATTTTACTTTTCAAAAACAAATATATTCACAATACATTCCATGTGAGGAAAAAAAAAGTCATTTAAATTTAGATTTAAGTCTCTACTCGAACTTTAGAAAAACTCAGGACTATTCGGTAAAAATAAATAAATAAATAAATAATAATAATAATAATAATAATAATAATAATAATAAAATTTAAAAAAATAAAATAAAAACTCTAAATCTGGAAGAAAGTAGCTTACTCTTTAAAAAAAAGAAAATAAAATTGTCTGTCTCTCCCGCGTGCAGTCTGTACTGTAGTCAGCTGTAGTCGGGCACCACTTTGCAATCGCCATGCCCATTACTTTATCACAAGAGTATATCCTCTAATGACGAAGTCATCTATGTCCTCTTAATTAATTTAATTCTCTCTTCGAAGAAAACAATCTCCTTATTTTGATTTGATCGATCTATTTCATTAATATTTTATACAAATGCTTCCATTGCGATTCATCAAAACCTCCTCCTTGTTTTCACCTAACATTCTCTTCTCCAATTTCTCACCCAAACAACCCAGAACCACTCTTCTTTCTCTTATCACAACAAAGCAGCTCAGATCACAATCTCCAATGGCCTCCTCCTACACGACGTCGTCTCATGCCTCCAAGCTGTTGTTTCGACAGCTCTTCGAGAAGGAATCATCCACTTACACTTACCTTCTTGCCGATATCTCACACCCAGATAAACCCGCTCTCGTCTGTCTTCTTTTTCAATTTCTCTTATGTTTTTTTGTTTGTTCCGTTTTATCATGCCTTATCTTGATTTGGGTCTTTTTATATGGAAGTGATTTGTTGTATTAGTTTCCTGTTGAAAATAGAAAGAAATTAACCTATGAAAATGTTAAGCAATGACCCTTCAACATTTATATATGTTATATGCTGTTTAAATGTTTCAATTTGCAGTTGATTGACCCAGTAGACAAAACTGTTGATAGAGACCTGTCTGTTATTAAAGAATTGGGTTTGAAGCTTGTTTATGCCTTGAACACTCATGTACATGCTGATCATGTCACTGGAACAGGTCTCATTAAGGTTTGTGGCATTGCTTCTGAATATTATGATGTCTTATTTATTCCAGTCAATTGATGTGATGTTTGTTGACCATTTCCTGCAGAGTAAGGTTCTGGGAGTGAAATCTATTATATCTAAAGCAAGTGGTTCCAAGGCTGATATTTTTGTAGGGACTGGGGATACCGTTTATTTTGGTAATCTTTTTCTTGAGGTGGGCATGAATATCGTTGTGTTATTACATTTTTATTTTCTTTTATTTGGTTTAGTTTATAAAAAAAAAAAATAATAAATAAAACTCACAAACAATGGCTCTTGAACCAAACTGTTGTTTTAATAATAACAAAGATGAAGTTGACGTTGAAATTTATATTGGGTGGCATTGTGATTAAATAAGCTTTCTTTTTATATGGAAAAAATTGTTGGTATATTTTAACCATCTGAATATGTATGACTAGCATGTTGATATGTAGATAATCTGAAGGCACCATTTCTGTAATATAAGATCTTGAAAATACACTTTAAGTTAAAATGTATGAGCAATTTTCAGGGAACTACTTAATATATCTCTCAGTTGTTGCTGAATGATTAGAGATTTTGTTGCAGGATTTCATTTGGGAAGAGGGTGGTCATGGTAAAAATATCACTTTGTAAGCTGGAAAATGGTCATCAGGCTCCTTCTAAAGGGGGTCTCGGAGTGGATAATTTAGTCAAATAATTTTGGGGTTTATAGGAAAATGGCTGCAGAGGTTCTGTATGGAGTCAAATGATCTTTGGCACAAAACATTAGAAGCAAAATATCAAATTAAAAAGAATGGATGGGATTTAAATGTAGCTCATAAAATTGTTTTTTCGTTGCTCTTGGACTGCCTAAACCAAAGGCCACAACCCCTTTTAATGAAATATAAGGCTGGAGGCAAAATTCTATTTTGGGAGAACAATTGGAAGGGGGAGGCTAATTTCAGTGATTTGTTTCCCAGAATATATAGGCTGTAAGGTATTTCATATTTGGGCCACAGACAATTTAGGGCTGGTTCTTCACCTACGAAAGGTTGAAAATTTAGGTTTCATCAAGAACCTGAATGATACAAAAGCTGAACAATGTGCAGTACTTTTACTAAGTATTGAGGGGGTTAGTCTTCAGGAAGGTAAGGATGAGATATAAGATGGGGCTTTGGATAATTCAGGATACTGTTTTGTTAAATCTTATTCAACTATTTGATAGATTACTTTACTGCCCCCTCTCTGAACCATCTAAATTGATATATAAGTCAAAAGTTCCATGTAAATATTCTAGTTTGGTATTTAGCTTTGTGGAAAGTGGCTGCAAATGAAGAGGCCAGCAATAGTTTCATCTACCATCCTCTTTTGCCCTACTTAGTTTCGAAGCTGTGTAATAAAGTGTTTCAGAGCTCTAAAGTCTAACCTAAGCTGGGCAGCACCTTCATCTTGCAGCAAGGTCATATCTGAAAAACGGAATGCTTTGGAAAGAAGTGCTAGGATGGCTACTTTTTGGCTTATCTGGATAGAGAGAAATAAAGAATATTTGAGGAAACTACAGAGGATGATGTGCTGGCTTTGTGAGAAAGAGTTTGTTGTTGGGTGCCTTTTTGGGTCTCTGTGAATTTAGAGTTTAGGGATGCTTCCCTTTACTTCGTCCTTAACAATTGGGAGGTAGTAGTTATGTGAATAGGGACTTTCTGCAGTTTTTGATTCTTTTGACTTTTGAGGATAGTTAGTTTAGACCCTTAACTCTTTGGGCAGTGTTCGTATGTAAATCACATAATACTGTGCAGCAAATCCAATTTTTGTTCTCGATCCTGCTCTTTTGTAGAGAGCTCGTTCACTTCATTGTAATCAGCTTTTCTTCATCAATACCCTTCTGTTTTTTATTTTTTGAAAAGAAAGGATTTTTTCCTTGACTTTTCAACAAATTGTCTGCATTCTGTAAATTTTAAGTTACATCCTTAATACAGTAAATCATTGTCAGAATTTTCTTAAGACTTCTTTTTAGTTGGATCACAATAGGGTGAATGAAAAAACAAATATGATAGGTTGAAATCTGAGGAAAAGTAGAATGAGACATCAATTGAAAAAATTCTTATTGATAGTAACCTCTTGACAAGCAAAGATAATAATAGAGAATTCGTGCTTTCAGTGAGATATAGACCTCTCTATTTACGAAAGTTTCTGAGATTAAAAATTAATTAATATAGGATTCTTCTTGTACTTTATTCTGTCATGAATGCCTAGTTTTTCTTTGTGGGTGTGGATAAATGTCATCCATCGTACAGATTTTTGGTCTGCATTTTTTATAGGTACTATGTGTGGTCGGTTTCAGAAAGAAGTCAAAGAACTACACTTTTCTGAATTTTCTAACTGCTGCTATTTACCAAACTTGTTTTGCTACATATGGATGCATGTAGGATAAAAATATTGTGCATCACTGGAGAACAACTGTAGAAGTAAATTTATAAACATTTATGGGTCATTGGACATGATATTTTTCCTGTCTGATTTCATGCATTTTTAATTACTGACTAAATTAAAGGTATAATTGCAGGTTCGTGCTACTCCAGGCCACACATTGGGTTGTGTTACCTATGTTACAGGAGATGGACCTGGTCAGCCCAACCCAAGGATGGCATTCACAGGAGATGCGATATTGATACGAGGATGTGGGAGGACTGATTTTCAGGTATAGGGTCTTGAGATTTACTGTATTATGATTTGATCAGAAAAATGAAATTGTTTCATAATAAGCTTATGTATGTTCAATTATAAGTTTCTTTTTTTAATGGCTATATCTCTAAAAAAGGATTGCACCCTGAATCTATCAAAGAAAGAAAAATATATCACATTGACTGGCTCTTCATGGAAACTGAACTGTGGTGTTTCAGATAGGAATATGAGTAACGAATTTATTGTATCTTCTCGTGATATGATAAGGCTCTTTTGCTTTTATTGAATGTCACTTGTTTACAATAGATAATCATTCAGGGATGCAATCACGCAATATCTAAACACCTACCTCCCCAACCCATTTTTTGTGGCATTAGGATTTATAGTGTTGTCTCCAGACTTCTTAAGTATGCATTCAAATGCATGCAATGGATAACATTGTTGATCACTTTGGTTCCATGACACATTAATACAAGTTCTAGTTTTACATTTGTTTGTCTTCTATCCTTGCATCCTTACCTTCTATTTTCTGTGACAACCATATTGTACATATGCTTGTTTGCAAGTTTTTTGCCCATTGTTTGGTCTGATTTTTATCTTTGATAACACTTCCATTTGTGTTGAGCCGTTGATAATTTATCCAATTTGTTCAAAGTGAAATGTCCTGTAGGTTATATTGCAGGTTCTAAATGCTTATTTATCATCATACAAACAACATAAGACGTGTTTAATCTTTTTCTTCATCTCTAAGAACTTATTTACAAGTGAGAAAGATTTAACGCCAGTTAATTTCTTACAGGGAGGTAATTCCACACAGCTCTACAATTCAGTGCATTCACAGGCAAGAAATTTGTTTATTTCTTTCACGAAGTAAACTTTTTCATACCACACCCTACCTGCCTAATTCACAAAAACAACTTGAATTAAATTTCCCTCCAAGATTGGTGTAAGGAGGATTGACCCTCGTCCTTTTGTTCAACTACAAGAGGAAAGGAAACAGAAAAATGAAAAAGACTTTATGAATGATTGAATGAAGCCTTCCTTTAATTGTTATTAATTTTTCTTTTTGTGTTTCCAGATCTTTACACTGCCAAAGGACACATTAATCTATCCAGCTCATGATTACAAAGGATTCACAGTAAGGAAATATTAAATGCTGCTTTTTTGTTTGATATTTGATGTAGTTGCTTATACAATACTGATGGATTTTCAGGTAAGCACAGTGGGAGAGGAGATGCAACACAATCCTCGCCTAACAAAAGATGAGGTAGTTATTTCACTGATAGTGCATTTTCTTATTTGTAAGGATTTGTTTGCCTTTCATATCTGTATTAGCAATTGGTTAAAGCTTGGCTCCATCTGGTACCAGGTGAAACTAGATTCAGGGAATCATTTTGGGAAAAGTGCTCTTTACATTTTGCCTGCAACAGAATTAAGTTGGCAATTTGTTGATTGAAAGTTTTGCGGTCCTCCAGAAATTAGAAAAGGAAAATTAATGATAATGGTTGTCTTTTCAACAATAAAACAAAAACTCATTGGTGTTTAGAAACTATTAGTCTGTTGCTTGCTCTGATAATTTTATTATGTAATGATTTGTAATATGACATACCAATGAGCCACTGCAGAAGCACAACCAGTCCAATGCTCTAGTACCTTATCCGCGATTTTGTTTCTGTCGACACCCGTAAAGTAGAAGTAAGATTCTTTCCCAGCCCAAACCAAAAACGCGAGTCATTTCATGTTCTACTTAAAGAAAAAAAAATGGATTTCAACTTCAAGATTTTGTTGTTCATCTAGAAGTCTAGATGATGACTTGATTGCATTTTGCGTAAACTTCAGCCAATAGCTTTTTACAATGAAGTAAATAGTTTCCTGGATTGGAAGAGTTACTAATGGCAATTCCTAGTGAATTGCAGAGGTCATGAAGGAAAACAATTGGATTGGAAAATTTTTGTTGCTAAAACTTGTCATATCATTTATTGCATCTGATAAAAGATCAATTCTGCTTCTTTTTTCCTTATATACTGGAGTTTTTATTTTCAGTACTTGTATTTATGTCCATAACAATATGTTTGCAACTTTTTGCAGGAAGCTTTTAAAAACATTATGGAAAGTAAGTATATGCATAAAATATAAAGTTTCAGTGGAATTACTCTGTTTTGATTAAGTTGATTAAACTATTACCTTGTATATTTTGTCTACACAACAGATCTAAACCTGTCATATCCAAAGATGATGGACATAGCGGTGCCCGCAAATCTGGTTTGTGGGATGCAAGACCTGACTTCCAAATCCTGATGAACCTTTGATGAGTGATGCTCTAGTGTCCAATTCACTTATGGATCGTTCAAAGCGTTCATGTGTGCAAAAATAATGTATAATGGACGTTGGTATAAAATAAAGTAATAGAATGTTGCTCTCAGGGACTGAATCACATCTTTCAACATAGGTGATGATCTTAAGATGTAATCAAATCTGTTTAAAGGTTGGTGTTGAATTTGTTTGTTTGATCATGTGTTGTAACTTTCATGTTGTAATTTGTTTCGTTGGTGCTTCAGCAGAAGTTTCATTTGGGTTAGAAATTGTAGCATGAATTACTTGACTCAATAATGTATTTGTTACACTTTTTAGTTTAATAAGTTGCGACTTACGGATGGTTAAGCTAAAGAGATGGTTCAAAAACATATTTGCTTTCGAATTTGGGATATTGTCAGATTGAATGAGTGTTATTTACCATCGAGTCACATCGGGTTGAGTCTGAATTTTTCTTTCCGGAAATGTACTGAATTTTTCCTCCACGTAGGTCTCTTTCCGGAAATGTATTTATTATGCATATATGATAAATGTGATGTGCTCTCTTGGAAGCATGGGCCATAGTGAGAATTGAGTGAGTGAAGGCGTGAAGCACATTCAGAGGTAGGTCCTACCATGTGTTCGATAATTATCCACACATGTTGTAGCCCGACTTGGTTGTTTATGCAATTGCATTGGAGTTTTCGAAATTAAAGAAGAAAATATGAGAAAATAAAAATTAAGTAAAAATAGAAGTGGATCTCCTCCACACATGCCATGAGCCGATGATTATGATATGATGCGATGGATGGTAAATATTTAATGTATAGTTCAATCATACATTTATACGAACTCTTCGAATGTAATATGGAAATGAAATTCCTTAATTGTTTAAATATATAAGATATATTTCTATTTTGATTTAAATAATAATTTTCTTTAAAAAAATGTGTTTGTATAATTTTGAAAGTAGTTATTAACATGTCTCATGTATTTTGCTTGATCTCTTTCAATCGATACATAAATTAGATAGTTTGAATTTACCTAAGTCGGTAGACGATGAGCATGCATACAAAATTCATATCACATTTCACATTAGCGGTAAAGGTAGTCAATTATATTATAGGGCTGTAACTAACAATCTAATATAATATATATGATGCGTTATAACCTGACTTTAATGTATCAACATTATGTTATTTGTTATTCACAAACTTTAGTGTGGATAAGATATGACGTTAAGATCTGATCGGACGATTTATATATCTATTTGAAATCCCCATTTCGTAGCTTTTGTGCTTGTTTTCGAGCATGTTGGTGTTTATAATGTGTTTTTGTAAGCCTTGTGTAGATTATATACCCTAAAATAAGGTGTTAGAGCTTAATTGAAAAGTTTTGGAGGTTAAAGAGTTGAAATTGTAATAGCTCATGCAAAACACCCAACTTTTGGGGGCCATATCTTCCACCTCAAATCGAACTGGGTTTCGTGCTACATATTTTCGGAAAGCCCCTGATATCTAGTTTCCAGGGTTTTTACGAATTGTAATTCCGAGTTTTCTAGAGGAAGTTATATCCGTTTTTGTAACGGTGCGTGATGCTGAAAATCTTCACCATAAAGAAAAGCAACCTGGCCAGGTCGCTTCCAAGTCGCATTTTGCTCTGTCAAATGACGGGTTTTTTCCTTAAAATCATCCCATCTATAAATACCTTCCATTTTTTCACCCAAAAGTAGGAGGCCCTATCCAAATACATTAAAATCACCTTACCCACACCCAAAACACCTCACACCCTACACAACTCACCCTTCTTCATCTTTTCCATCTTCTTCCCCAAATAAGCGAGAGATTCAAGCTCCCATGGAGGTTTTTCCTTCATGGGAGCTCATCATACACCACCACCACCACCTTCTACACTTTTTCCACCCATCTTAGAGTATATTACAAGAAGAAATGAGTGGTCTTTGAATCAGCCAAGTAATAACAATGGAAAATAGAGAGGCTTTGGAGGAGATTTATTCAAGGGTTTTCTCTGCAACTCGTTTCTTTTTGTATTTCTTGTTTACTTTCGCGTGTATCACTAATTTGGGAATATTGTAAGCGTACACTTGTGCTGTATGTTTGTTTGTAAATTTTTTAGGTTTTGTTCTATTCTTTGCTATAACCATGATGTAATCTCTTATTGTGATATTCATATGCGTGGAGGTTCAAAATTGATATGTATGCATGAATGAGATTAGGAGTAAAGTAATTTAATTTAGGAGTAGTATAATTTAGAATCCCAAGTAACAACAATGGGAAATAGAAAGGCTTTGGAGGAGATTTATTCAAGGGTTTTCTCTGCAACTCGTTTCTTTTTGTATTTCTTGTTTACTTTCGCGTGTATCACTAATTTGGGAATATTGTAAGCGTACACTTGTGCTGTATGTTTGTTTGTAAATTTTTTAGGTTTTGTTCTATTCTTTGCTATAACCATGATGTAATCTCTTATTGTGATATTCATGTGCGTGGAGGTTCAAAATTGATATGTATGCATGAATGAGATTAGGAGAAAAGTAATTTAATTTAGGAGTAGTATAATTTAGAATCCCATGATTGTTTGTATGTTGGTGGATGATTCAAAATGCTATGTATACAATGATTTGAATGTTAGAGAATTAGCTCCAAAGAATGGAAAAGTAAGCTTTGATTCCATATTCTTTTGCTTAATGGGTTTTTGTTTTAAGACACAATTGCTCATCCCATGGCTTGACTTTGGGTGATGAATTGATTTTGGTAAATTCCTTAATCAAGAGAATGAACCCTTGACTTGAATTGAATGTTCTTAATGATAAACAATCAAATTGATGCATATAGTTGTTTGGTGAATTTGTCTCCTCTTTTAGCCATCCATCTTAGGGAGATTAGAGAGATAAGAAGAGAGCTTTCTCTTCTATGAGAGATTTGAGTATTCAAGAAAATCGGAGACTCTTCATAATCGTTTAATGAGAAAGACATCTCGATTGACAACCAAGAAAACCCGGTGTTCGATTCCCGAAAGCGGATGGGTACTCCTTTCTATCTCTTTTGTATTTCTTTCTTTGTATTTCTTGTCTCATCTTTGATGTGTACTTTCATTCATTCTAAATCTAAATATGTCCTAGTTCTTAATACTTTTGAGTGATTAGCCACCATTTGAATGAACTTTGGTTGTGTGTGGTGAATCGAGGGGCAATGCACGCAACATGCTTGACTAAATCTCCACTACATGTAGAAGTAAGGTAGAGATACTTGAGGCTTTGCATGTAAAGTTGTTAAATGTGTCTTATAGTTCTTAATGAACTCGTGTGTAATTTCGAGTAGCCATCGAGAGATAGGTCTGCTAGTGCATGTGGGTATAGCCTTTATTGTTCAAGGGAGAATATTGACAAGGATTAAGTGGGCACAACTTTCAACATTTATAGGCATGTTTGTATGAAATTATATGATTGTTTTGGTGAAGTTATCTTCTTTATGTAACCATATATATCCTGCATCTCTCCAATCCATTCTACCTTTGTAAAAACTATTGTATATAATTTATATTTTCATAGCATTATTTACGTTTAGTGCACACACAACACACACCTCTTTTCGTGTTGACCAGTAAAGGTAATCTAGGAATAGTTGACGGATTACACCTCCTCGTGGGAATGAACTTAACTTATCATTGTACTACTCCAACGGTCTCGTACTATTGCAAGCGTCCATTTTGGAGCGGTCAAGATCTCTTACACTTATTAAGTACTCATTTGTTTTAAAACTTCAATTTTTCAGTAATGACCCAATTACATGATAACCCAGTAATTTTTCTTTATTTTTTGAACAATTTACAATATAGAAAATGGGTGTAAATAAACACCATTTACTCATCTAGTTTTGAAACTAGCACTAACTTAATAAATTAAGTTTAAATAGAACCAAAGTATGGTTTGAGACAAAAATGCCTTTACTTCGTTCTTTCCTTTGTAATTTTTTTTTTTTAAATTCGAGACTTATGGGGTTTTTATGCAAATTCGAGATTTACTGGACAAAAAAAGAATTTTAATTTTTTTTTTTTAAATTTAGTTCTACCTCCATCAATGGTGGTTGAGCTCCAAAAATTTTCAGAATCTTATGGCTGTCCCTTCGCTGCAAGATTCGTCGAGATCCGAGGTCGCCGTAAGATTCATCAGTTCACATCTTCTCTCTCGTTGTCGCTGTTCAACGTCGACAGTTTTGTTCTGGCACTACCACCATTGAACTTGTTGGTCACCGATCTATCCAACCCGAGTGCCTTGCTGCCCAATCACAACCACTTATTTGTCAATGGAAGATGGGGGTTCATCAATAGAGGTTTTGAAAAAAAAAAAAAAAGATTTGTAGTAGAAAATGATAGAAGGGTGGGGGTATTTTTGTTTCAATCCCATCTTTAGCGCTATTTAAATTAGATTTATTAAAATTGTATTAATTCCAAACTCCCTAAAAAGTGCTTTATGTTTTTTATCTCATTTACAAATTTACCCAATTGACATAGCAAAAAGCCCTCACATTCAACATCAATAATTATAACTCATTTTATAAAGCATATACGAGGGAGTTTTCTCACTAAGAGTAAATAATTCTTGTCATGACAAGATAACGTTTAATCTTGGCAAGTCGTAAGAATTTATCGTAATATTTTTTAAAAAAATTGTAATAATTCAAAAAGAAAATATAGAAAGAAAAAGGAAATTGATTAGGTACTGTTTAGAACCATTTTTAAAAATGGTTTTTTGTTTTCAAAAATAAAAAACAACCTTAATTTTATTTGTTTAAACATTTTACAAAACTGTTTTTTTTTTTTAAAAAAAATGACTTTTTAAAATGTATAATTAAAAAGTTAAAAACAACTTTTTATTGTTTTTCACCATATCAAAAGCATCATTTTTCACCAAACAACTACTTTACCTATTTTAAAACCAACAATCAAACACTTTTATATCGTTTTCCGTTTTAAAAATTACTTTTAAATAATATTACCAAATATATCATATTTTTAAAAACATAATTTTTAAAATATGATTTCCATTTTAAAAACCATACTAAACATTCCCTTATTAGCTCCAAAAAGAAAAACCATAAAATGACACGTGTGTACCAGAAAGGGCAGATTAGATAAAGTGAGGCAGTGAGCACGTCACCATCGCTACGATCACTCGGCAATTAATTTACAAACTACACGATTGGTGTTTTCTTCTCTTCTCCTTCTTGACTTCTTCCTTAAGAAATAAAAACCAAAAAATCCAATAAAAACCCCTAAAAATCATAATTGGCTCTCTGCAGATTTCCATCAAAACCCAGCATGAGTGAAGACGATAAAAACAGAGGAGTTGTTCTAGATCATCACCACCATCAACATCAACATCAACATCAGGAACCACAACCACAACCACAACCACTACCACCTCCCCAATACGGTACGTTTCAAGGAGTAGCCAACTACCCTCCTCCTCAGCCGCCGGCTGTCGGCTTCCCTCAGCCTGTTCCTCCGCCTGGCGCCACCTCTACTCCGTACTACTCTCAAGGTTACCAAGCTGTTCCGGGTTTTTTTTTTCATTTTACTATTCACTCTTCAATTTTTGTTTTGTTTTTGTTTTTATGTGGATTAAAATTTAAATATGTGATTTTGTGTTTATTGTAGGTTATGCTGTTGCTGAGGGTAGACCAGTGAGACAACGTCGCCTTCCTTGCTGTGGTATTGGCATTGGTTGGTTGTTGTAAGTTTTATTGACTTTCTTGCCTTTATTTTCTTACATGTTACTTTGAAATTAGCTGACATTTGAGTTTTATATGGATAATAATCAACTAGCTTAGTTGGTGAGTTGAGATCGGAGGTCACTTTTGAAATTAACTGACGATTTGAGTGTTGTATGGATAATCACTTGCATAGTTGGTGAGTTGTTTTATAATAAGTTGAGACGGGAGGGATCTTACTTTTGGGGACGGGGGTGTGGTTGTTTCCATGTGATTTGATGCTGCGTTCCTGGTACTAGAGATTTCAATGACTTAATTATAGTTAGAGATTTGTATTTTGGTTATCTAATGTTGTAACTTGTAAGTACATTGAGAACTATATATATATATATATATTAAAGATGTTATTTTTCATATTTATTAATTCCTAGTTCTCATAATTTCATTTTCATTCCATCCTTTCAATTAATCGATTATGATAATTAGTTTTTGATGATTTTTCTGTTGATTCATTTCCATTAATAACAATTAATAACGAGATGCCTTTTGTAGGTTTATTATTGGTTTCTTCCTTGGCGCCATCCCTTGGTATATTGGGTTATTTGTTATGGTATGTGCAAGGATAGACCCCCGAGAGAAACCAGGATATATTGCTTGCACCATAGCTGTGAGTAAATCCTTCCCTTAATTTTATTTTGACTTGTCAAACGTTGTGCTGTGCACACTTTATTATTTTTAAATAAATAAATATATAATAATTGCCCTCGTTTTGAATGATTGTCATATATTTGGCCTCACTGCTGCATCATCATTTATTATTAGTTGTCATTATCATCAAGCTAAGGATTTTGGGTGATATCTTCACCTGTGTTGATACATCATCATTGAAGTTCATGTAGCATATAACTGACTGCTTCATTGTTTGCCACACTGTTGCTAAATAAGTTACTTAGACCTCTTTCTCATATATTTTTTCCATTAAAATGCAAAAGTTGACATTATTTTGTATTGTGTAAAATAGTTTTTCCATCTGAGATAAGTTACTTCTTTTCACATATGAATCAAGTTGCATTTAATATCATATACAAAAATTAAAATCAAGTAAAAAGTCTTGTCATCACAGATGGAGTTGTTCTTTGCCATCATGGTTGGTATGTCATCCATGGAATTCTTAAAAGGCTAGACAAATTTAAATAATAAAGAAATTGTTAATATTTGAATTACAGTTGTAAGAGACATTTTGTCAAACATTTAGTAAGCACCGAGATAGTGAAACTTTTGATTCAAGTATCCAGCACCAATACTTCAATAACTGGAAATGATTCATTTATCACATGCCAAGTCTGACATCCAACATTTTTTATTCATAATTTCAAAGATTAATCAATTTTTTTAAAAAAAAATATATTATGTATTATATTTTAATTAACAGTTTGCTGGCCAGATTCATCACATAATAGTTAATCAATATAACTTAACAAATGGAGGTAAGAAAAATAATAATAATAATAATAAACAAAAGTTCATTCTACGACTACGTTTTCAATGCATTTATTTTCCCATCTCAACAGCTCTAATATTTGTTCAAATACATAGCATGAATTCAAAATTAACCGACATCAACGAAGTAAACTACATTCAACACCAACATGGTAGCTGTAAATGAATTACTTGATTTGCCTACTTCTATGATAAAAAAAAAAAAGATAACGAATAGAGATCGCACCCAAGATTCCTTCTATGATGAAGGAGACACAAAGAACCATAGAGAGCAAGAGAGTGCAGGCAAGAGAGATTGTGATAACAAGAGGGTTAGAAACTTAGAATGAAGATTTTGTAATTTAATGGTTTATGGGGGATAATTTTGTCTTTTCATTAGAACAGATGAGTTAGATTTAAAAAAAAATTCATATTAAGGTTATTTTTCAACTTGATCCTCTCAAATAGGTTAAATTTCAATAAAACCTTATTTTTAAATTGTTCTCTCTCTCTCTCTTGTTTTTTTGCATCACCAATAACTTATTCTAATTGAATGTACAACCTTGTTCTTCTAGCTTTAAATGCGACACAATGAAATTCATCAGTAAGAGTTTATGTTATTTAGCTCATTTACAGTGAAAGGAAATACAGAGTTTAGTAGTGTGGAAATATTAGCCATTAGCTGGAAGTTGTAGGTGGTTCATTGTACTCGTAAAATTTTGTATCACTATATTTAGACGAATATTGATTGTCAGAATAATGAACTGTTGGAGTCCGGTTTCTATGATGTGTAGTTTTCTCCTACATAAACATTTGGTTATCCAAGAAATTTCTTCCTGTGTAATTGTTTATTTTTTATTTTTTATATCAATTGATAGAGGGGAGAAAGAATGAAACGAAAATGAAATTGAATTGGAGAACAAAAGATCAAATCTGAGTAATTTTGGAGCGAAATGCAGTTGTAGGGACTAGGGCGGCATACAGTGGGAACGAAAAGGTGTGGATGGAGATGGAATGAGATTAAAAACATGTATTAGACTTGGCTTTCATAATTAAAAAATGTCAAAAAATTTACATCAGTCAATGTGATGTAAGAAGGAATAAAATTGAGGTTTTGCATACCAAGGGCATGATTTTAACAACGTTAGGATTGGGCTAGGCTTTATGAGTTTTTATTAGTGGACTAAGCTTAACTTGTTTTTGGTTTTGTGAGAGTCCAAAGAAAATATGATTTTTGGAATTTTGGGATTTATTCTAACAAGTTTACTATAAACAGCGGCTGAACCTGTGAATCAGATGCAGGCTTGGCAGAAATTTTCCCGATTTTAATATTGTTTTGTGTTATCTACTTCCTTTTTCGCTCTTGCCTATCTTTGATTAGATCCTAGGCTTTGTACCTCATGTTCTTGAAACATTCTCTCCGAAGATTTCAAATCTGATCAGTTTTGTTCTTTAAAGCATTGTCCTGGTTTCTGGAATCATCAACTCTTCTTGCATCAATTCTTACTCTAGGCTATGCTCCTGTCCATAATATGATCAATTTTTCCCGTGTAGCAGTAAATGTGCCCCTTTTTCTTACAAGGTGCGTCAGTGTATTAAGATAGAGAGGAGAAATAGAATTATGAGAGGGATAAATTAATAGAAATGGGAGAAATTAGAAAAAGGAGGAAAAATAGAAGACATAAAGAGGAGAGAGAATGGGAGGATAAAGTTCAATTCATTCATTAATTCATGAACTCATAACTGAAGAAAACATAATATAGAGAGGTCTATCCGTAAAAAACTAAACCTAAATTGATTAAACAAGTAAAAATTATTAAGTAAAATCTCAAAATAAAATGGAAATTATTAAATAAATCCTAATCATAATAAAGCAATATAATCTCTAAAAGCATTTCCTAATTGGTTTCCCACAACTAATTGCGGTCAAGTTATTTTCTTATATTTATTTTATGAAGCAGAGGTTCTCTGTTCTCAAGCAAAAAATGCATTTGAACTTGGATCATAAAGAAAAACATAAAGATTTCTCTCCTAGTGGTAGCATGCAGCTGTTCCCAGCAGAACACATTGGTTTTGTACCTGTGACTTAAGTGTGGACCTCAGTTATCTCTAAACACTCACTAAGGATTTCATCTAGTGTATATGCATATTATAGATCCATCAATGTTGAATTTGTATACATGTGCAAACAGTTTTTAATTTTTATGTGGACATGTATATCCATCACATGTCTGACACATAACTCATGCATTGTATGAAGTTTCTACATTTTATAACCCATAAATGGACATATTATGTGATCTAGCATTACACCTACTGCCTTTAAGCATCATTGTTTTTCCTCTCTTCCTCTTTCCTAAGTTAGCAGGATAGCAAAAAACTGTTGGTTAAATGTTTCTGAATATTTATAAGGGAAGTTCAAGCTAAAGTTACCTCTACTTTGGGGAGCATAGTTGGTCTAATGGGTGTACAATATCTTTGTTTAATGTAGTCCCCTCATATAAAGAGTCTGTATTAGTTCCCAAAAAAGGTCTAATATCTGGCGTGCTGTTTGTTACTCAAATTCACTTATCATAATAAGTTGTGTTATTTTACCAATCCTATTTGATGATGTATGTAATGTAAGCTTTTTACAATAAATAAATAAAAAGGGAATTGTTCATTAGTTTCTGGTAGCATGTTGATGAGTGATTAAGAATGCTAGTGGCTAAAACAGTTTGGTAATTGTCTTAATACGAGCTTTCATTGTATATGGAAGTTGAATGTTCTTGATTTTGGTAGAGTGCTTAAATACTATTGTTAGACTCTTTTAGCAACTTAAGTTTTTTGATTGAGTGATTACTGATATGTTATTAGAGCTAGTTTGACCAGGAGTGTTTGAGTTCGAGTCCCCCGTGTGATTGAATTTATGTTTGTTTCTTAATATGTTTTGAATGTGTTTGGGCTTGGACCACACGGCAAGCCAATGATCTTGCACATGAGAGTGTGCTTGAATACTATTGTTAGGTCATTTCTTAACAATTTAAGCTTTTGGATTGAGTGGCTACCGACTGATTTTATCATGGCCGGTTTTCCATTTAGCATCTTTATCTGGTTTGTGAACAAACTGCAGGTCAAGCCATGTATATAGGACTGTATTATTCTCTTTTAACTTATTGTCAGAAACTGGAGAAGTGAAGATAGTTATTTCTTTTCAATCTTTAGGCTAAAATTCTGAGCTGATTTTCTAACTCGATGGCTGTATGTGCAGGCTGTTCTTGCTACAATTGCAATTATTCTTGGGTTAACGAAAGGAACTGATGACTGGTAGTTGTATAGTTTGGAAAATCAAACAGATTCATACCCATGCCTGAACTGCAAAAAACTATTATCTGGATTTGAAATGTTTTGTCATCTTGTGAAGCCAATTATAAGATCTTGAGTGTTTATAATGTTAACGGTACTGCTTCAAACCATGGAAACTGATATGCCTATGCCATTTGTAAGTGTCGATCTTTCTTAATACAGTTCTTTGTACTTTAAATAACCTATGCCTGTTTAGTATATAAAATGTTTTGTGAATTTTGTGGGAATGAATAAAATAATTAAGTCGAACAGTTGCTAGCTAGAGCTGGATGATGTTTCACATTACTGCATTAGTTGTGATTTCACTGTGTTAGCTGTCTTTGTTTTTTCTGGTCGTGCTTGTGAGTTGTGACCATTGAGGATTGTCTCAGGTGCGGTAGGATTTAGATTTATGGAAGTGTTTAGGGCAACTAGGCCTTGCCATCTACTCAATGAGTCGTTACAGCGCATTGCTCAAGTCTGTGCATGGCATGTCATGAGAGTTGAGATTGCAGCATCACATGGAGTATTTGATGCAACTCAACCCAAAAATTAAGCATGAAATGGACTTTTTTGAAAGCTTGCTGTGCTGAACAGCCTAGATACAATACTAGTTGTATTAGTTTTCCAGTAATTTTCTAATGAAACCTCACTTCTTAATATTCTTTGAAAATATTAAACATCTTGAATTTTTTAAGACATATGGTTTACTTTCAAATAAATAATTACCTAACCTTAAACTTAAAACACATCACCACAACAAACTCTCTAAAACACCGTGGATTTAGGTAGCACGAATCCAAGGAACTTATTGCCTCTGACGGATTCGAAACGGAGCCGGAATGATGGAGAAAAGGCACACCCCAATTTCTTCTTTTCTCACCATCTTTTTCTTTCTTTTCTTCTCTCTCACTTGGCTACCACACTATTCTTTCTTTCTTTTTTTCTTCCCTTGGCTGCCGCACCACTCCTCTCAAAGCATCCACAATGGTGCGAAAAAAAGACCCAAATGAGGAGACCCATTTTTTTTGGGGTCTTGTGGAGACCACAATGGTGTAAAAAGAGATCCAAAAAAGATGCTTTAGATATGGGTTCCACCACACTAAACCTAAATTTGGTTACAAATTTGGAACTCCATTTGGGTCTTGCCCAATGATTGGAATTGGGTTCCCCAATACCTCTCAATTATTGGGTTGGGCTTATATAAATAAATAAATATATATATATATAATTATTAATTTTAATAATTATATATAAATATATATAATATAAAAAAATTAATAAATTTAATATATATATATTTAAATTATTTAAATTTAAATATATAATTATTAATTTCAATAATTATATATATAATGAAAAAATATAAATAAATTTAATTGATATATGACTATTCATTAATTCGGGACCAGGTTTTTTTAAAAAATTTTCTTTAACATTTTTTATATTTATACACCACCGGCCATAAATTTAATAGATATATTTAAAATATTTAAATTTAAATATATAATTATTAATTTCAATAATTATATATAATGAAAAAAATATAAATAATTTTAATTTTAATGAAAACATTAATTTTTTGAAGGTTTGGAACTGGAACTGGAACCAAGCCTTCAAAACCAGAACTGAACCGTCGAAACCGCTGAAATGACAGAACTAGAAATTGGAACCGAACCAACTGAACTGCTATAACCGTACCGGAACCAGGGAATCGGAAGCGGAACCGGAACCAGGGAATCGGAATCGGAATCGGAAGCGGAAGCGGAACCGCGGGTTCTAAAAAGGAACTGGAACCGATGCCATGTCTAATCGTAGACAATATTTTTTTTTAAATATTTATTTTTATTATTGATGTAATTCTTTTTATTTTTTATTTTTGGTATCCGTGGGTGTCCGGGCCAACTAAAATTGTAATTCTTTATTGTTGATGTAATTCGGTTGTGATAATTTTAAATTAATAAATTGTTTTATTTTAAATCAATTACAATTTATTAAATAATTATTGATAGTATTAATTTATTAATATATATATATATAATATTTTAAAGAAGAATAATGATTGTTTAGAAAAAAGTAAAAAAAGTTGATCCACTTTCTCTTTCTCAATTTAGCTAGAGATGTCAAAAGGGTCGGGCCGAGCAGGCCTAGCCTAAAATTTTAAAACCCAGTTACTGTACGGGCAAGATAAGGGTTCAGGCCAATTAGTGTTCGGATCAGGTCGGACCGGATATGGCTTCAACAGGCCTTAAGCCCAAAGCCCAAATGAAATTGAGGCTTTATAAAATAAATTTAATATTAAATAGCACACTTGGAATCGATCCGTAGACCTTATGGTATGAGGTAATCCTTGACACTCCACCAAACCAAACTCATTAAATTATCATTTCTTGGAACATTTGATTATAAATAAGATACTTAAAAATCAATAAATACACTGAATACATCAAACATGTTAAACTCAAATTTAGTTATTATTATTTTTTTCTTTTTTATTTTAACTTAAAATGATATTTATCTATATATATATATAATATAAAGTTTAATAACAATTAACTATACAAGCCGGATTTTTGGGGTTCGGACCGGGCTAAGCCCTCACAGTAATTTATAAAAGCTCAGCCTTTATTCGGGCTTTGGGATATTGAGCCCAGACCATATTCGGATTATCTACAGTACCGAGTTGAACCCGACTGAGCTCGAACGTCCGGCCCTTTTGACACCTTTAAATTTAGCCTCATTGTGGGGAAAAGAGACCCAAATAAATAGAACTTAAATGGGGAAACCCATTTTTTGAAAACAAGACCCATATTTGATGATGTGGCACAAATGAGTCTTGTGTTTGGGTCTCAACCATTGTGGATGCTCTCACAAAGCAATAAAATTTGCTTTTATATCAAATGATTAGGGTTATTACCCCCCCCAAATTGCCATTTGTATATTTGGCCTATCAAATAATTCTTATTTGGAAGGGCCTTATTGGGCTTCCAAGCCCAGTAATCTCCCCAATCAATAAGGGAGGTATTCCATGACCCCACTACTGGATCACACGCCAAGTGCCTTAGTGAAGAACTTTACTTTCTTGGGAACCACCGTCATCAACATCTGTGATGGGATCTCCTCTAGTTCCCCCTTAGTAAGTAATCCAACTTGATCAAAAGAATGTTTACATCTCTTTCTTTACAAAGATCTTGTTTACAAAGATATGAAGAAATGATGACCTAAAACAAGATACTATTAATCACATATACAAATATAAAAGAGAAAGAGATAGAGACATTTGACACGTTATTTTTTACGTGGTAAACATCTAAAGGGGAAACATCCACAACCACCGGTAATACTACCTTTCACTAGTTGGATAAAAGTATACCCTCAAAAGTGACCAATCCTCCTGATTGTCTATTCCCTATTGGATATCCCTTTTACCCTACCTATGGGCCTTTAACTAATGAAAGACTTGCCACTTTCTATCTAAGACACCTCACATGTCTTTAGAAAGTTTCTTGCTTAACTTTCCAGATCTCTTTGATCCATGTTAGGTTTGGTTTGTGTTGGCATAAATTCCATATCAAAACAATGTTTTACTTGTATTGATTAGTTGTCTTAAATTGATGATAATTCAAACTTCAAGGAAGACTTGGCAACTTTTCTTACAAGATGGAGTCTTCAAAGAGGAATATGCTACATTGCTCAACAAATGTATATTTAGACATCATTCCTCTTACAAGGCTTAGACATACACACACATTGCATTCATATGTGTTCATGCATCATTGTGCTCAATTGGTAACACATTCACACTTGTTGAAGTACACACATGCAATATATTTAATATGACAAACATTGTAAAATTGAATGTTCTAGTACTATCTCTAGGAAATGGCATACTAGTGTGAATGTGTGTTTATTTGTATTTGTTTTATTGTTTTGGACTTGAATATGTTCTCATATGATTCCTCATTGAGTTCTGGTCATTTCGGTTACTCATTCATTAGTTTTCAAGTCCAAACTAGGAAGCTACATCACTTTACGCTCTCTTACAATATGTTGTTTTCATCGTTGTGTATCGAGTCGAATTCACAACCTTTTATCAAAGTTTCATAGTCATCCTTGTGCGTGAGGGAGTCACGGTTCGTAATCCGAAGATAGATTCAAATTCAGAGTTCAGAGGCGGGAATAAGGCTGAAGAACGCCAGAGGAGCGTGAGGGAGGAGATCGATGGCCAAAGGCCATTTGAGGGCTCTTCCCGTCAGGGTGTGTGAGCCTCATAGGAAGACCACCTCTTTGCCTCTATGAGGTTCATGTGCCTCCATAGGGACAGTGAGGTGGCAACCCTTCATTGGCCTCCGGTTTCCCTCTCTTGGTTTCTTTTAAATGCTCTCATTTCCCTCCCATTTCATTTAGTTGAAGAAAGACTTGAAAAACAGAGCATAATTTTCTCTTCAATTTTTCTCATCTTCCAAACACCATAACTTTCTCATTTTAGCTCCGAATTGAGTGATTCAAGTTAGAGAATCTTTGTAATCAAGTTCCTTACCTTCTTCAAAAGAGTTTGCAACTGCTTGATTTTTATGGTGTTTCTACCTTCAAAACCGAACCAGCTCGGGATTCTAAGGTATTAAACTAATCTTTGAGTTTTCATCTTTTTAAATCTTCAATAACCTTAGGTTTTTTTCTTATATATGTATGTGTTACTATGATGAAAGCTATTGAGAAGGAAAACTTCAAATCAAAGCTAATCTAGTCTAATTAGAAGCTTGATTGTGAACTAGTTTTCTAGGATTCTAGGTTTTCACATGTTTGTGAGTTGTATTGTGATTAGCTTCATATCTAGGGTTATTTGCGTTTTGATTGACTCATTTTATGATTAATAATCTTAGCATGTGCTAGGATCCATTAGTTGAACAAATATAGGATTAGCACATTTGATTTTGTATTTAGAGCTAACTAGGATTTAATAAATTATATATATATATATACTCGCTCTAAATACTTACTAGAATATTCATAGATCATATCTTGTGTTTCTAGCATTTTTGTGTATATTTCTAATATCTTGAATATGTGCTTAATGTATATGATTTATTTAAGTGTTAGCTTTGTAAATGAAACTATGAATCACATGTGTTAGGTGTTTCATATGCTCTAAGTTTTAATTCATGTTTTTGTAACTAGACTATTTTGACTTATATGCTCACGTGACCAAGTCTAGTTTCCATGGGATATATTGATCACATGTTCTATGTTGAAGTGCTTGTTTACATCATTTGCATTCATTGATCACACTTAGAAAGTCCTTGTAAAAGGCATGAAGTCGTAACTAGGACAAGTGGTCCGGATAGTCAAGTAAGGAAGACTTGGTTAGGACAAGAGGTCCGGATAACCAAACAAGAAGTCATGGCTAGGAATGGGAAGGTTCGGATAACTATGCATGTGAGGCTCTCTAGATGCATGAGTGCCTTGGATAAGGAGTTGGCTATGACATTGGTAGGCCCAAGATGTTGGATAGACATATACTCTAATAGAGAGTATTGTATGGGATTTGTATTCACTCTTGAGGAATTTCTAATCTATCAACGTTGTTGTGTAAATATAGACTCCAATCAAAAGTGGTTCCACACTTTTGAGCAATTTCTAATCTACCAATAGGGTTGGGTAGACATAGACTCCAATAGGAAGTAGATCATTAGTTGATCACTTTTGAGGAATTTTTAATCTATTATCCAATATATAGTACCCAATGGTTGTAGTTCAACCCGTGGATGTTTCTTCCTTAGAGGTTTTACCACATTAAAAAAATCTCTTGTGTTAATTCTTCATATCTCTATCTTTCATATTTGTATATGTGTATGTTTTAATCTTGTTTCATAATCTTCACTCATGATGTATTTGTAAACAAGATTTTGTTAAGTATGAGATGTAAGCACATCATATTGATCAAAGTTATATATATATAATTCTTTTGTATATTAATCTATTTGTGTATAGTAATATATTGATTGTTACTTGTACATAGTAAACATTATTGGAAATACAAGTATTCTTTGTTGTTAGTTTTAGTATTATTCTTTCTCTTGCAACTTGTTGATTATATAGACAATGCTTTATTGAACATATGTCTCTATTGTCTATCATGTATAAATGGTGTATGTGTTGTGATATAAGCTATATTAAGGGACAAACTTTTATTTGTTTCAAGGGATTGGAAAAAGTGTAAAACCCTATTAACCCTATAGGTACGCTTTAGGAAATTTAACCGCGTTTGTATATTTCAATCCAAGTCAAGACTTCTTGCTCAAGTTAGAACATCACATTCCAACAAGAAACTTCATGCCTTTTGTAAGGACTTCCTAACGTGATCAAATGTATGCAAATGCAAGACATATACAACATAGAATATATGATCAAAATATCCTATGGAAACTAGAAATGATCAATGAGCACAAAATTTATGTTTTTCTAGTTTACAATCCAAACAATTGACATCACACAAAATGATGCAAATCACATGAAATGTATGGATTAAGTACACTTCATGAAGAACTAGACATAAAAATGAAAGATCACAAAACAAAGTTGTCTAGTTCTTTATGTATGAACAAAAACCTAGAAAATGCAATATAATCAAAATGCACTTAAATCCTATATATTATTCATACAAACTAAAGCTTGAAACATAACATATTCATTAAGCACATATTCAAGACTTTAGAACTAAAACAAAAATTACTAGAATATAAAATATGTTCAATGAAATTCTTTAGCAAATATTTAGAGCACATATTCACAAAATAATCAATTAAAACTCAAATGCTCTAAATATAAAATTAAATGTGTTAATCTTAAATATATTCAACTAAAAGATCTTGGCACATGTGAAGACTATCAATCATCAAGATAAAATCAATTAACACACAAATAGCCCTAGGATATAAGCTAGTCACAATACAACTCTCAAACATATGAAATATTAGATTTAAGAAAAACCTAATCACATTTAAGTCTCTAATTAGACAAATCTAGCTTATAATTAAATCTCTATCTTCTAACAACATTTGTTCAAGTCACATTTACTAAAATAAGAAGAAGACCCAAGGTATTTGAGCATTTAAAAGTTTAAAAATCAAAAGATAAAAATATTACTTGTCAATTTGAGTGCAGCCACGAAATTGATGTAGAACACAAAAAATAATTGAACATAAGACATCAAAACCACTTGGAGAAGATAGTAGACTTCAAAATGATTCTCTCACTTTTAAAATCACTCAATTTTGTTGAGAAATGAGTGAGATATGAAGATTTGAAGTTGAGAGAAAAACAAATAAAATTTACATACAAATCTTCTTTTATTTGAAAAATGTGAGAGAGAGAGAGAGAGAGAGAGAGAGAGAGAGAGAGAGAGAGTATTTAAAAGAGATTGGGAGGGAGATGACATGGAAAGAATAGGGACCACTGCCAGCCTTATGTGGCTACATGGGCTTCCCGTGGAGGCGCATGGCCTCCACGGGGGCCGAACCCTCTTCTTCCTGTGAAGGCCACATGCCTCCACAGGAGAAAGGGTAAAGTAGCATTTTGTCACCCATTTCTTCCCTCGCGCTCCTCACGAATTCTTTGACTGTTCTCCGACCTCTGAACTCCAATTTATAATCCATTTTTGTATTAAAAATTAGGACTCTCTTATGGACATGGACGTCTACAAAACTTTGAACAAAAACTTAGAATTCGACTCGAAACACAAAGATGAAAACCATGCATGATAAACACACAGAAAGTTTCGTAATTTCCAACTAGGAATTCTAAAACTTATGAATGAGTAACCGAAACATTCAGAACTCAACAAGTAATGATATGAGAACATATTCAAGTCTGATACCAATAAAGCACAAACAAACAAACACAAGAACACACATGTATGCTATTTCTTATAGATAGTCCTAGAACATGTATTTTTACAAAAGTTGTCAATTTTAATCTAATGCATGTGCATACAATAATATGTGTGTGTTATACCAAATGAGCACAAAGATGCAGGGACATAAATGTTATGCAATGTGTGTGTGCTTAATCGCCTTGCAAGAGGAATGAGGTCTAGATATAACTTTGATATGCAACAAAGCTTGTTCCTCTTGAAGACTTCTTTTTACTTGATGTGTTGACTATCTTCTTTGAAGCTTGAATAACCATGAACCTATACAACTAATGAATACAAAGAAAATGTCGTTTTGATATGTAATTAAGCCAACAAGACTCAAAAACCTAACAATCTCCCCCTTGGCAAATTCCATGTTAAAAACATCTATACAAATATCTAAACATACAAAATGAAGATTGATCACAAACACACTCTCACATTACAATGAGTTTGTATTACCTAGACTAATCTTCAATAAGTCTTAAACTTCTTCATTTGATCTTCTCTTATTATCACCTAAAATCATCTTGAAGAACAATGTATTTACAAGAGAATATATGTGGCAATATAATTAACAAGAATAAAGCAATAAGGCTCAAATAGATACATTAAGCAATAAGGCTCAAGTGGATACATGTATACACCCCATAAATATATGCATAACATCCATAAAAAAAAAAAAAAAAATCTCCTTAAGTTATTACATGTCATAAGAAGTTCAAAATTACTAGATACCAATTGAAAAAGAAAAATAAAACTAAGATAAGATAAAGATAAGCTAAATCAAGTATCATATTTCTCCCCCCTTTTTGACATGAAATAAAGCCAAAATGAAAGAAAAGATACCTCAGGATCATATAAGTCTTTGCTAGCCACTTGTGTCATCAAAGAACTTTGAATGGTTTGATGATCTCATACAACATTTGGAGGTGGATGCCTTAATGCTTACTTCCAAACCCTTGATCTTTGCATCTTATTGTACCACCTTCCTATTTAGCTCCTCTATCTTCTTCTGTGATTCCATAAACTCCTCTTGCATTTGTATAGCCCAATCCGGAAGATAGTTTGTGCTTGATATATTGCTAGACTCTTGAGTATCACCAAAAAGCCTAAAAGTATCACTAGATCCACCCTTATTTTTGCATGACTTAAATGTTACACATTTATCACTAAACTTCTCCAATGGTGGTAAAAGCACATCTCCCTCAAGCTTTTCAACACCAAAAGCCATACACAAATGAGTGATAAATCCCAAAAAAGCTAGCTTTTTGTCCAACCTAGTTGTACAAGCCAAGCTTTCTATATGTTCCATTAAGATCTCTCCAAGGTTTATAGGCTTGAAAGTCACCAAGGCATAGACAAGCTTGACCTTCTCTTTATTCAACTCAGTTGCATTTGAGGAAGGTACAAGGTTAACACAAACAAAAAGATGCCAAAAGACACTAACTTTGGTAAACTCATTTTGACAAATGAAAGTACGCTTACCCCACTCAAAATCATTGTCTTCACAAAGAGTTCTCCCCATTTCATTAAGATGCTCCATATTTTCAACATCAAGAAAATCCGATGAAATGTTAGTGGGAAGCTCAAGAAACTTGTTGATGTTTTCCAAGCAAACTTTAATGACAACACCTCTTATATTCATCATGGCATTTTCATGGGTGGTACTATGCTTATACTCATGGTAGAATTCTCTAACCATACTATCATTAACAATACCAAGCATATTGATCCATGATCCCTAATGCCTATCAGCAATGATTTGATAAACATAAGATCCTATACATTCACACAAATCTACACCTCTTTCAATGATAAGCATTTTAGTTCTCATCACACCTAATGGATTCAATCTATTGGTTTTGGATTTCTTAGAGGTTGATGAAGTAAATTTTTGTTTTTCTATGGGTTTAGAAGGGTTACCAGGTTCGGTTGGTTTAGATCTTCTTATAGCTTGAGTAGTAGAGTAACTAACATAAAAACAAACATGAGTGGAAAAGACAACAAACTAGTTAGTCTCGAAAAGTCATAAAAGTGACCAAATCGAACCAAATATATAAAGGCATAAAAGAAATAATAAACCACAATGCATATCAAGGAATATGAGATAAGTATCATGCATTTTTCAAGATTCAATATTCTAAACAAACATTATGCTAACAACTACCAAAACAAATCATGTGAACATATCACAAAAGAGAACAAAGTTTAATATACAATGCTCCCCCTTGATAAATGCTCTATCTAATATCAAGATAGGATATTGTTCACAATGATATCCACACAATCAAGCAATTTTAAAGAAATTCAATAAAATAAGCTCCACAAACTGTGAGAGAAACATCAAGATTTTCAATCTCTATCATAATTCTTCTAAAATTGCGAGTAAAACAAGTTCACTTAAAAGCAAAACAAGTGTGTGTGTGAATTTGCTTCAAGCATATGTAAAGGAGTAATTGGATTATCAACATGCAAACCATATCAACATCTATTCATCTTAAGCTTTTCCATACAAGGTCAAACCGATTATCATCCGGTATTTTTTTTCTTTAAGAGAATAGATTTCAATATATGAGCGCGTGTGTGTATGTGGCTCGTCAATTCGTTTATGTTTTTCAACCCGAGCAATCTCAATTTTCAACTATACTCCTGTAAGTTTTTGAAGCTTTAATCAAAGATTTTTTTTTTATTGATTCTTTTCAACACTTCTTTGATTTTTCCTTTTTTTAAGCACTTCATGGTGGCTTTCATTCATCATATTGGTGTAACCCTTTTCTGCATTGAGCGACTGCACAACCAACATCTGTAATCGGTGTTCGTTGAGTTCTATGTAGTTACCGAAGCAAAATAGATACTAACCATAAGTCATCTTTCATGTACTAGTCAAAAGACTATTAGGTGCATCCAAAACTTACATTTCTTCAAACTCAACTTACTCAAATGAGACATACAAGAGAAGCATTATGTGCACTTTAAAAACCAAGTTTTAAGGCTTAAAAGTGCATGTTCTAAAAGCAATACATAGAGATTTACTTAAGATCATTACTTCTCAAGTGAGTAGCTTTCAAATAATATAAAGCTCATATTTTTCAAAAATGCCACTCATCAATCAAACATGTATAAGAAATAATTCATGCATCATGTAAAAGATCTTTGTGAATAATCTCACTAAATGATCTCTAGAGGGCAACTAATATTAAGAACCATATGTATCTTAAAGAAGTTCTCTAAAATAACATGCCACATGATGTCATGCACACAAAGAGTTGAAAGGTGAAACAAGAGAGCAAGCTTTATAGTAAAGATATACCTTAGCAAGCTTTTCATCAATGTAAAGTCTCCGCTCATGTTTATGAGCTCTCTTAGATTGTTTGTCCTCATGACAACAAGTTGTTGGTGTGTCATTCTAAGAGAATGAAGATCAAACACTTTAACTCAAACAAATATATTAAAACGACTCTCTCTAAAATTCTTAACACATATCACCAAATAGATTTCAAAAACGAACTATTAAAAAGTTAATCAACAAATTTTGACAATCATAGCAATTTGTAAGATATCTAAGTTCATGTCAAAGTCATAGAGAAATAAAGCTAGCTAACTAAATTACTCAAACTCGACACTAATCTTAAACCTAACTCACATGTGCAACTTACACTAATGGTAAGAGCACACATCTTTGATCCATTTGGTCTTGAAAGCACTAACACATAAACCATCATAATCATTTTGTCACGGCAATATTATATCTAGAAGATAAATCATCAACTATCTTTTTTATAAAGATATTACTCATGTTAAATACATCATTATTTCTATGAACAAAGATATCACTATGATTATGCATTACCCCCTATGCCCTAACTCCACTGTGTCTGTTATTTGCCATTTATTTATACACCTTAATCATCATCATCATCATCATCATGACCTTTAGTGATCCAGGTACATGTTTTTTTTTTTCCAAGAACATGTAATTGGGTCCAAGACCTTTATTGACCCCAGGTTCATTTATGTTCAGCAAATGCTTTTTTTAAACCGAATTCATTTATGAAAGTTCCACACATGTGGTTATTATTCCAAACATGATTCATAACAGTGTGTCTGGATTGACAATCAGTTGTTGTAAACCTTTGTCTGTTGCAATGGTAGCATTTAGTGTAGGGCGGCGAGAGAGAAGGTTCAACAGGTAGAGGGGTAGAGGAGGAGGAGGATGAGGATCAATGAGAGCTTAATCAGGATTCTTCATTTTTGTTACAGAGGAATTTTTTTTTTCTACTTTGCAAGTGTGTATTCATCTATTTTTATTTTTTGGTTTATAACAAACGAAACGGCTTCAATGGTGAGTGAATGATAGTGAGAATGTCAAATTCATGAATTTGCATTAACATTATCTGCGTGATGGTATTTATTTTTTTTATTTTTATTTTTTCAATTTGGGCGGACCCACATGAATACCAAGTAAGGTCTGTGGCCTAACTCAAAATTTTTTAAGAAAAAAATTGATTTTTTGTTTTTGTTATATATAAATATATAAATTAACATACATTATTAAATAAATTTCCTAGCATTGTTGGTAATGCTCCTTATTTCCATATGTAGGGGAAAATAGTTTATATGCGCAGTGGAATGCGAAAAATAGATTTGGTATATAACAAATTTTTTTCCTTTTTAAAGATGAACCTTAACCCTTGATTAAATAACATATAATAAAAGTATCATACCTTTGTAGCGTGACGATTAGTGTTGCGACGATAGTAGTTCGCAAGACCTTCTAATCCAATCACGAATGTGGATCACCTAGGAGTGTGGGCTTCCCTTTTTATTTATTTATTTATTTATTTATTTTTTGATAAAGAGGAGAGACTAAACCAAGAACAGAGAAGAGAAAAAAAAAAACAGAACTAAGGTCTAGGCACAATCCTAGAACAGGACAGGCCTATTAAATCCTCATCAAGGAGGCTGGAAATTTGAGAATGAGGCTTCTGAAACATAGAAGTACCAAAGTCCATGGCATGTCCAAGCTTAGCAAAGCTGTCAGCAACACGGTTGCTCTCTCTATACCCATGACGAATCAGGTAGCTCTAATCTTTTTCCACCTTTCTTTAAATTGTATATCTAAAGATGGATAACAAAAAAAAAAAAAAAAATTTCTTTTGTTAGTCACTTTAAACTTCTTAGAACAAAAACGAAGAATGTTCGGTTACTTGTAAATTATCAATCTATCAATCGAAACTCACGTGAACCTAATTTGAAGTTGTGCACAAAACCTTTTGATGTAAAAGCTTACTAATGCACTATCGAAATAAAACAATTCTTCTCACTTTTGCTCTTAGCTGAATTCTCACACTTAGTCTAGAGTTGAATTTATTTTTCAAGCAAAAGAAATAATTCTCTCTGGTGATAAACTTATGTGGCCGAAATCTATATTATGATATATATATATATATATATAGGGTGGTTGATTTCTTTGCCAAAAATAATTAGGGTTACCGAATTCCTTTCCCTAAAATAATTAGGGTGGCTGATATGCTTTACCATATAGGATTTATGTCTTTTGACTTAAATCCTAACTCTAGGTAGATTTCTTTAGAATTCTGAACATTAATTCAACCTTTTAGTGTATTTGTGACTATATTAAAGACTTTCTAATTTGACTAAATGAACAAATTTATTTTATTTATCTACTTACCAAATATAGTCTTTAATATTTATTATACTACCATCAATAGTATAATACTAAGAAACATATTTCCTAGTCAGAAAAAGATTTTGATTCTTAATTAAATAATTAATTAATAAATTAATTAATTTTCATTTAATTAAAAAATAAAATAAAACAATATAATAGGTTAATAATATTAACCTTGCCGCCCAAACATATAACATGGGTCATATATTGTATTTCCATTTTATTAATAATAAAAAGTTCACATGTGAACTAGATCCATTCTTACTAAAAGAAACAAGCTCACATGTCTTTCATTAATACATTAATATAAATTAATAGCCCATTAAATAAATAATGAGCACATTATATTCTTAATGTATTAAATGCAATTCTAGATTGACCCCTAAATTAGTCCGGTAGAATATATCAAGTGATTCATGCAAGTCCGTTGCGATTAGGGATCTTGGCGGGCTATCTAAATTTAAGCTTCAATAGACATAACTCAATCACAATCAACAAATGATTCATTTAGGCCCGATCTATTAATTTTAGCTCATACCACTAAAGAGCTAAAACTGTACTCTTAAATAAATATAGCTCATACCACTAAAGAGCTAAAACTGTACTCTTAAATAAAGATAGAACAAGTTAATGTTTCTCATTCATATTCTAGACAATCTTATTAGAGATAGTGTATCCTCGTGAATAGTATCAGTAATCGCCAAGAGCTCATAGACCGTCTAGAGCTCTCCTAGTTACCATATTTACTCATATGATCACATTTTGAACTTGGATATATTGACTTGTCCAAAAGCCATGTTTCAATAGACACTATCGAAAACTCAATGTTAAGATTTAATATCTAATACTTCAAAATATTCATATGATAATATTATACTCTCATTTTAATAAATGGAGCCACGATGTCCATATCTATAAATGAAGTCCTCTATCAATTAGCAAATTAATACCACCAAACTATCGATGATAGACTATGCTATATAATCGTACTCATTGATAGCTCAAAAGATAACACTTGTGACCATAAGTCCATCATTTATCTCAGGATTAAGATAGACTCTCTGATTGCCTTCATAATGAAAACTTTTATCTATTGATGGTATTAGATAAAGTATTTCGTTGTGATCCTATTCAATGCACCTAGTGCACTAGATTCTTTTACTCAAATACACTTTGATAATTTTAGACTCATCATATCACATTTGATCCCACTCAAATGCTAGCAATAGAATCTATAACTTTAACAAGGTAAAGGTGTCCAACCTTTATCTTAAGTTGTGAACATTATTCAAGACTAACTAAAGAATTGTCTCTACCTCATACATATCTAGATGTATGAATAATTCTTTATATCTCATAGTGTTTTGACCTTATGATTATTTACTTCTGACGATTATAATAATTAAACTATAAATGCTATAAGATTTGTTAAACTAGAAATCACATTATTAATATGAAAATATTGTTAATTACATTATTACACTTTTGCTGTTGAGCATAATCCTAACACCATATTGTTGGTAGGGAGGGGTTCAAGTCCCATCAATTAATATAAAAACAATCTAGATGATGATGATGATGATGTTTAAGATGTATAAATAAATGGCAAATAACAGATACAGTGGAGTTAGCTTACAAGTGATTTTCACCCATTTTTGGCAAAATACTAAGTAGACATGTTCACACAACCCAATAATCATCCATCACTCCAATGACTTGGAACTTGGAACTTGAAAAACCATAGACAAATTGCATTTACAACATAACCCATTTCGGCTATTTCCAAGAAATACTATATGAAAATTGAAAAAAAGATAGGAACCCATCTTAAAAGCCTCAAATTAATATTAGGGTTTTAATTACATATATATCTTGCACTACTCATGTTAGTTGTTTACATTCATCATGAAATTAAATATATATATAGGAAAATTTTCTCCTCAATGCGCACTGATAAATATATATATCAGTGTCTTACATGTGGACCATTAGATTCAATTGTTTTGACTCAGTCTGCATGAACTTGTTAGTGTTTATCCATAATATATGGTCCATATGCAATGTACTGATGTATTTTATATCAGTGAGCACCGAGAAGAAAATGATTGATATATATATATATATATATATTAGATGGTTCTCCAGCAAGGATGTTCAATCACAGCCACACATTCATATTGGTTGAGAGTATTTGTTAATGTGGGGTTGTGGGTCTACTGTGAATGTGTGGCTATGGTTGAACGTCCTAAAATTATAAAGTCATAACAATCCTAATTAGAAAAGTATTATATATATATATATATATAGATATATAGTTCCTCTAATCAAATTTAAAAATTACAAGCACATATAGACTAATATGACAATTTTAACATCCAATGTCCCGCTCAACCTGAATTATAGGTGGCATGAGGATAAAATTATCATACCAGTAACATCACAAGAAATCAACTTTAATATATAGTTGTGAATCATATATCCTACGATGCAGATTTTTAGATGTTTTTTTTTTCCTCTATCTAGATGTTGAAACCTAAAACTAATGAAACTTATAAGCTCATTTTATAGATAGATCCTCCATAGATTATTAAAACCAGATATACCTTTGATGTGCAACAAAGTTTGTTCCTCTTGAAGACTTCTCTTTGCTTGATGAGTTGACGATCTTTTTTGAAGCTTGAAAAACCATGAACTTAGACAACTAATCAATACAAATGAAATGTCATTTTGATATAGAATTATGACAACAAGACTAAAAAACCTAACGTTACTCTAGCATGATTCAAGGTGTGAATGGTGAACCTGCACCTGTGGTTGGTTTGCTAGATGCGTGCGTTCGAATTGGTTGATGGAGTGGTGCGTGTAACCTGCTAGTCCTACTCTTGGATAACATTGAGTGTATTCTTAGGATGGATTTCTTTATGCCAAACAAAGTCACCTTTACACCACATTTGGGTGGGATGTTGATCGTTGATGCAACCAATCAGTGTTATGTACAAGGAGGGTTTGATGATGATAAGAAGTGGCACATCCAGTTTCAGGAGTTGATAGTACCACAAGAGGCATTTAGACATGATCTAGCGATGATTGAAACGATTGGGGAAACTTTGACCACTTACTGGAGATCCCAACAGACAACTTAGTAACTAAACCTGTTAGTGCTTCTCTTGCCCAATCAAGTAATCTTTCTACTAGCTACTTGAGTCACTTTACTTCTGCACCATAGGTCATCGACTCCGGTGCATCAGACCAAATGACAAGTGTCTCCTCTTTTTTGATACATATTCACCTTGTTCTGACAATCAAAATATTTGGATTTCCGATGATAGTTTGTCACCCATTGCTGGAACAGGTTCTGTCAGAATTTCTGACAATATCACTCTTAAATCTGTCCTACATGTCTCTAATATCTCTTGAAATTTATTGTTAGTTAGTAAACTCTCTCTTGACTCTAATTGTTCAGTTGTTTTTTTCTCCAACACTCTACGAGTTTCAGGAGTAGACTTCGGGGATGATGATTGACAGTGTTAAGATGTAGGATGGGCTCTATTATTTTAAAGACTGTCCAAATAAGTCGGCTTTTTTTTTTTTAAACAGCGGTGTACGTTCTCTGCCTGTAAGAGAACAGATAATGATCTGACATTTTAGATTTGGACACCCAAGTTTTGCTTATTTAAAACACTTGTTTCCAACTTTATTTCAAAATTTATCTCCTTCTCAATTTTAGTGTGATATTTGCTGTTTTTCTAAATGTACTCACAAGCCTTATGCCTCCAAACCTTATAGGGCTTCAACACCCTTCTATTTAATACATAGTGATGTTTGGGGACCATCTAAAACTCCTACTTGAAAGGGAAGACATTGGTTTGTTACTTTTATTGATGACAACACTAGATTGTCTTGGCTCTATTTGATGAACTCCAAATCTGAAGTCGAAAACCTATTTCAAGAGTTTTATACTTTAGTTGAAACTCAATTTCATACTAAAGTAAATATTTTAAGAAGTGATAACGGCATATAATATTTAACCAATATCTTGGGATTTCTTAAAACAAAAAGGAATTCAACATCAATCTACATGTCGACATACACCCTAACAAAATGGGGTTGTGGAAAGAAAAAACCGTCATCTTTTAGAAGTGAGTTGGGCTCTCATGCTTTCAATGCATGTCCCCAAAAATAGGTAGGGGGACGCTATTCTAACGGCTGCATACCCCATTACTAAGGTATCCTCACATATCGTAAATCATAAGACACCTCTGCATTGTCTTACACAATTTTTCCCTTATAATAGATTAAGTTCTAATAATCCCTTTAAAGTTTTTAGCAGCACTATTTTTGTGCATATACCGGACTTATTTCGGCCTAGACTTGATGCTAGAGCCAAAAAATACGCTTTCATTGGCTATCTTCCTAATAAAAAGAGGTATATTTATTTTAATCTCCTTACAAAAAAAAAAAAAAAACCATATTAGTATGGATATGTCTTTTTTTGAATAGAGACCCCTTTTCTTTAAAACTGATCTTCAGGTGGAGAATGAAAATAAAGATGAGTTTGAACATTTTTTGGACATTTTTTGGACATTAATCTAGTTTTAGAAACTAATAATAATTCAATTTTACCAAATCCTTTCTTTCCTAATAGTTATCCAAAAATTTTCTCATAAAGAGTTTTCTTCTTTTGAAAAGGAAACAAGGGTTAACGACCAATAATTAGAGACTGATATGGTGCCAGATCTTACTGATTCTAGTCTAGGGGGAGAGACATTACATGATGAGAATCCCAATCAAGATAATCATCCTAAAACAGAGTTATTTGTTTATACTAGACGAAAGTCTCATACTAATAGGGAACAACCTCTTCTAGTACGAGACTAGTTAGCATTCCTAAGGTTCGATCATGATCCTCCTCTAGATAAGTATAAACTAGGTAATACTTCCGATTCTCAACATGTCTCTACTACTTAACTTGTCTTTGGCACTTATCTTCCTTCTGCTTCATAACCTATTAAAAACCATATCAAACTTGTTAAAAATCCTACCAACTTTGATAATTTTACTGATCTTGACATTCTCATAGCCAATAGGAAAAGTATCTGAAAGTGTACCACACATCCTATAGCCAAATACCTATTCTATCAAAGACTATCCAAAAATTACAAAGCTTTTACTTTAAAAATCTCTCACCTATTCATCCCTAGGAACATACAAGAAGCCCTAGGAGAACCAAACTGGAAACTAGTTGTTATGGAAAAAATGAATGCACTAGCCAAAAATAAAACCCGGGTTGTTGATAAGTTACCAAAAGGGAAGAAAACTGTGGGATGTAAGTGGGTTTTACAAATCAATGTAGAGATGATGTGTCCTTAGAAAGACATAAAGCTCACCTTGTTGCCAAGGGTTTCACTCAAACCTATAGCCTTGACTGCTAGGAGATTTTATCAACACCATCTGAATCCTCATATCCATGGCAGTAAATCTGAGCTGGTCCTTACATTAGCTGGATAAAAAAAAAATATATTTTTTTGAACAGCAATCTGGAAGAAGAGGTATTCATGGACCTTCCACTTAGGGTTAGGGGAGAATTCGAGAATGGTAAAATGTGTAGGTTGGTGAAATCCTTGTATGGATTGAAGCAGTCACCTAGAGCCTGGTTCGAGATGTTTGGAAAGGTTGTGAGAAGATTCGGGTACAGCCAAAGCCAAGGGAACCATACACTCTTCTTTAAACATTCGAGTGGAGGTAAGAAGACTATTATAATTGTCTATATAGATGACATCATTATGACCAGAGATGATGTTGAGGAAATAAGAAGACTAAAAGATTGTTGGCTCAAGAGTTTGAAGTCAAAGATCTAGGCGACTTAAAGTACTTTTTGAAGGATGGAGCTTGCTAGGTCCAAGAGGGAGATTTTTTTTTTCTAGAGAAAATGCATCCTATATTTATTGGGAAAGACTAGGACGGTAAGCTACAAGGTTGCAGAAACTCCAATAGAACCAAATCTAAAACTTAAGGCTGCTAAACTAGAAAGTCAAGTAGGCCGAGAACAATATTAGAGGTTTAATAGACAACTTGGTCTACTTAGCTTACACCCGACCTGACATCTCATTTGCAGTCAACATGGTGAGTCAATTCATGCATTTACCAAGACCAGAACACAATGAGGCAGCCTTAAGAATCTTGAGATATCTAAATGGGACACCTAAGAAAGGACTATTGTTTACTAACAAGGGTCATTTTCAGGTTAAAGTCTTCACAAATACGGATTGGGCTAGTAGTATAACAGACAAAAGATCTACATCCGGCTACTGTACCTTTGTTGGAGGAAACTTGGTGACTTGGCAAAGTAAAAAGCAATGGATTGTAGCAAGAAGTAGTGCAAAGGAAAAATTTAGAGTAGTTGCCCTTGGAATTTGTGAGGTAATTTTGATAAAAAGGCTTCTTGAAGATTTAAAAATTCAGGTTTTCTCTCTCTTGAAGCTATATTATGACAACAAGTCAGCAATTGCCATAGCTCACAATCCGATTCTACATGATAGAACCAAGCATGTGGAGATAGACAAGCACTTCATCAAAGAAAAGATAGATAGTGGAGATATTTGTATGCCTTATCTACCCACCATAGAACAAGCACTACAAGGAAAATGGCCTATTGGGATGAATTTTTTTTGTCTCAATAGGCAGTCTATTGAAACGAATTATATATTTCATCCCAATAGGCAGTCTATTGGGACGAATCAACAATGCGTTCCAATAGACTGCCTATTAGGACGAATAAAAAACATCCCTATAGATTCTCATCTCAATAGAATGTGTATTGGGACAAATTTTGTACAATATGGTAAGACCTTTGGGAATGAATTTATTTCGTCCCAATAGACATCTTATTGAGACGAATTTTTTTCATCCCAATAGGTCTATAGGAACAAGTTCAGGGCTATTGGGATGAAAAAAAAATCGTCCAAATAGCCCTTTTTTTGTAGTGTTTTCGATTAATCCTCAAAGGCTTAAATGAATGTGAGTGAAGAAAGAAACGTGAAAAAAGTTTTAGAAGACGAAGATAAAGAAAATATTACATTAAGATGAAAGGAGAGAAAATGAGGGAAATAATAGAGGTAAAAAAATAAATATTATTTTGTTGATAAAAAAAAAAAAAGAACTAATTAATTAATTTTGTTGAAAATTCTTGATTTTTTTTTAAATTTTTTCTTTAAAGATAGATTAATAATTAAATTACCGTATACATTAGAAAATAATGCAATATGGATCATTTTGTTCGTCAAAAGTGGTTCTTTATCGAGATGAATTTTATTTTTTCCCAATAAGTTCTTCATAAGGACCAATAACTATTAGTCTTGAAAGGTTTTATATTATTTGTTAAAAAAGGATTTGACCCGTTGGAACAAAAACTGGAACCGATGGTTCTGAATCGAGAATCGGAACTGGGGTCATGTCTAATTCCGAGTATGATTAACGATTGACCTTTTGATCTGACAAAATAGTTTAATTAAATATTATAATAAACGTTTTTTAATATCAATTTGTTTATCATATAAAAATTAAATTTAAACTAGTGGAATTAATCTATAAATAAAATTTTGATTGAAAAATAATCAATAAAAAATTAATAACAAGTAGAGGTTATATATAAATATCGTGCTTTTATTATCACAATCAAAGGAGCAGCAAGGTGGTTGGGCGTGTGGGGGCTGCGTTTGTGTGCACGGGTTCTATCCACCATGACGACGCCAATTATTTAATTTGTGGGAGGGATGGTGGGGTGTGCGCAGGTTGTTGGGTGTTAGGCGTGGGTTGTCATCTTCATTTGAAGAACAAAATTTTTAAATCGATCCTATAGGTAGTTTTAAGAGACGAATTTCAATTTTCGTCCTAAAGAAGTTATTGGGACCCACCTGAGATTTTGGGACGATTTTTGGTCTATAGGGACGAAAAAAAATCATCCCAATAGACAATTTTTTTTGTAGTGATGTGACAGACATACTCACAAAAAACTTAACAAATAAGCAATTTGACAAATAATGTTGCAAGCTAGCCATGGAAGATATTTTTCGACCTGCTTAAGGGGGAGTGTTGGAAAGTATTGACTGAATCCTAACAAGTTCAGTTAAGAGGAATTGTAGGAGTAAAATCCTAGAAGTAATTCTAGGAATAATTATATGAGTAAAATCCTAGATGTCCATAATTGATATTGTATAAATGTACTTAGCTACAAGTTAGGGATTTAGCTGTAAATTAATCCTACAAGTTAGCTATTAGTTAGTCTATATAATTCAAAATTGTAATAATTCGAATATATAGAATAAAAAGTTTTAAGAGACGAATTTCAATTTTCGTCCCAAAGAAGTTATTGGGACCCACCTGAGGTTTTGGGACGATTTTTGGTCTATAGGGACGAAAAAAAATCATCCCAATAGACAATTTTTTTTGTAGTGATGTTACAGACATACTCACAAAAAACTTAACAAAGAAGCAATTTGACAAATAATGTTGCAAGCTAGCCATGGAAGACATTTTTCGACTTGCTTGAGGGGGAGTGTTGGAAAGTATTGACTGAATCCTAACAGGTTCAGTTAAGAGGAATTCTAGGAGTAAAATCCTAGAAGTAATTCTAGGAATAATTATATGAGTAAAATCCTAGATGTCCATAATTGATATTGTATAAATGTACTTTGCTACAAGTTAGGGATTTAGCTGTAAATTAATCCTACAAGTTAGCTATTAGTTAGTCTATATAATTCAAAATTGTAATAATTCGAATATATAGAATAAAAATTAGTTTTTCCCTAAAATCTTTAGCACTAGTTTTATACAAGTGAAACTAACATCGTTTAAATATTTTACTCAAAAACAAGTTCGTCCTAATAGATAATTTTTAGGGACAAAAATACAAATCGTCCCTAAAAATTATCTATTGGGACGAATAATTTCGTCCCTATACATTATCAATTGGGAAGAATAAAAATCGACCCTATAGGTAGTTTTAAGGGACGAATTTCAATTTTCGTCCCAAAGAAGCTATTGGGACCCACCTGAGGTTTTGGGACGAATTTTATTCATCCCAATTGACCTTTTGGGACGATTTTTGGCCTATAGGGACGAAAAAAAATCATCCCAATAGACAATTTTTTTTGTAGTGATGTTACAGACATACTCACAAAAAACTTAACAAAGAAGCAATTTGACAAATAATGTTGCAAGCTAGCCATGGAAGACATTTTTTGACCTGCTTGAGGGGGAGTGTTGGAAAGTATTGACTGAATCCTAACAGGTTCAGTTAAGAGGAATTCTAGGAGTAAAATCCTAGAAGTAATTCTAGGAATAATTAAATGAGTAAAATCCTAGATGTCCATAATTGATATTGTATAAATGTACTTAGCTACAAGTTAGGGATTTAGCTGTAGATTAATCCTACAAGTTAGCTATTAGTTAGTCTATATAATTCAAAATTGTAATAATTCGAATATATAGAATAAAAATTAGTTTTTCCCTAAAATCTTTAGCACTAGTTTTATACAAGTGAAACTAACATCGTTTAAATACTTTACTCAAAAACAAGTTCGTCCCAATAGATAATTTTTAGGGACAAAAATACAAATCGTCCCTAAAAATTATCTATTGGGACGAATAATTTCGTCCCTATACATTATCAATTGGGAAGAATAAAAATCGACCCTATAGGTAGTTTTAAGGGACGAATTTCAATTTTCATCCCAAAGAAGCTATTGGGACCCACCTGAGGTTTTGGGACGAATTTTATTCATCCCAATTAACCTTTTGGGACGATTTTTGGCCTATAGGGATGAAAAAAAATCATCCCAATAGACAATTTTTTTTGGTAGTGATGTGACAGACATACTCACAAAAAACTTAACAAAGAAGCAATTTGACAAATAATGTTGCAAGCTAGCCATGGAAGACATTTTTCGACTTGCTTGAGGGGGAGTGTTGGAAAGTATTGACTGAATCCTAACAGGTTCAGTTAAGAGGAATTCTAGGAGTAAAATCCTAGAAGTAATTCTAGGAATAATTATATGAGTAAAATCCTAGATGTCCATAATTGATATTGTATAAATGTACTTTGCTACAAGTTAGGGATTTAGCTGTAAATTAATGCTACAAGTTAGCTATTAGTTAGTCTATATAATTCAAAATTGTAATAATTCGAATATATAGAATAAAAATTAGTTTTTCCCTAAAATCTTTAGCACTAGTTTTATACAAGTGAAACTAACATCGTTTAAATACTTTACTCAAAAACAAGTTCGCATTTGGTTTCCCTAAAAGAAAATTGAAGCATATTCCATATCATATGATCTAGAAGTTACTTAAATCATTGTTGCTTGAGTTAAAAAATAGAACTTGAATATAATTGTAAGTCATTTTCTTCATAATATAACATTTTCCACATAAGGTCACCAAATTAAGCAAACAAGAAAACGTAAACACCAAAATAAAATAAAATAAAAACTACATGTAGCATCACATTAAGTTTGTTGAACGTCGTAAATATCCTATAAGTGATTAATGAGGTCCATCTTCAGATCGTTGTGCTTCCCTATATCTCACACTTGTTTCATTCTGTTGATCATTATTGACACAAGAAATATATAATCATGTTCTACATCAACTTGATCAACCGTTTCATCAGTATAGGGCTCCCAAGATTCAGGATTAATTCCTTGATGATACTCACTCGCAATGATCATATTATATAAGATAATACATGATGAGTACATTTTCCGTCGTTAAAAAGATTGTAAGTCAAAAATATTTATAAAAACCTATGCAATGTGCTCACAAGTATAAAAATGAGTAAAACAGTAAGCATGGGTGTCGTCTATAAGGATTGGAGGTAGCGATGACTAGATTAGGATTAATAATACTAAAATGCATAAAAGTAAAGTATCAATGGTTTTGTTGCAAAAGATTAACACTAAGATGCAAGCTACAATTAATGTTATAACTAGAATGCAATTAAGTTAGTAATGTGATGAATGTATGATAATGCGGACTAAGGAGTTGATGGACTTGTAAGCGGACAATGGGCACGTAAATACTCACAATTAAGCACATTGGTTATGTATCCCTTGCAAGAGGCCAACTTAGGATGTATAATGGAAGCCTCCTACTTGGGACTATCCCTCATAAACAACCAACCTAGGATGTATAGTGTTAGTTGCTTATTTATGATTTTTTACCATGAAGCTTATCTATCAATTTAAGTGCTCAACCTTTTAATAAAGTAGTCATCCTAGGATGTATAGTGATCACACTTAATCTCACACAAGAGGCCAACCTAGGATGTATAGTGAATGCCTCCTACTTGAGATTAGATTAAGATATTATTAAACCGAATTCCACTCAAAGGATGTATTCTTGTGGAATCCAAAGGTAGCCACTATTAGGATGTATAGGGAAACTCTTAATCTCTTAATCTCTCACAAGAGGTCAACCTAGGATATATAGGGAAAACCTCCTATTCAAGATTAGATTAAGATTTGGTTTGTGAAGCCGAATTCCACTTGAAGGATGTATTCTTGTGGAATCATTCTATTCAAAAGTGCTAAAGACACCAAATAGGATGTATACCTAGTTGTCTCGTCAAGTACTTTCTAAATTAATTTGCTAAAAGGATTTATCCAAGACAAATTAACATTCAAAAGCAATGATAACAATGAATAAAACATAAATGATAGATTGAATGTAAAATAACAGAGTTTAATTACACATGCCTAATATCCATCAAACTAATCACATCAACCCCTTAATGGGGGATTTAGCTACTCATGTCTATTACAATATAAAAACTAAGAGAAGAGGTTGAGAGAAAACCCATGTAAAGAATCCTTGTCTTAAAGCTTGAATCCAATCTCCATAGTAATTTGTTGAGTATAAAATCAAGAAACGGTGTGTGGGAGAGTGAGTTTTGGTCTAGGTTAGTGTTTAGTTGTCTAAGAGAGAGAGATGGAAGAAGAGGTAAGAAGATCGTATATTTATAGGCTTGAGAGGTTAGGGCACGATTTAGGCATGGAAGGTCAACATTACTCCTCTAAAATGGCCTAAAAACCTATCATTTGGTGTTGAAAAGTGTAAAGTACGGGTCGAGTGCCGGTGAGGGACCCGTACTGCACCCGTACTATATCAATTCTTCAAGATTTCAGTTCTCGGGTTTTGTCAACAGTGGGGGTTGAGTGCTGGTCAGGGACCCGCACTTTATCAGTAGTGCGGGTGGAGTGATGCTAGCTAACCCACACTTTATCAACAATGCCGGTGGAGTGCTGTTGGTTGACTCGCATTGTACCCCCATTCTTAGAGCTTCTAATGGCTTTTGTCCTTCTTTTTGCATCTTTTGGTTCCTTTTCGCTCAAAAGTCCTAAATTCCACTTCTAGCACTAGAATTGTACAAATGCCTACAATTACAAACAAAGAGCCTATAAGAGACGCTAAAACGCAAGAAAACGAGACAAATGATAAGGAAATGAGAGCCGAAATATACAACATTTTTTACATGATCAAATACCCTCAAACCAAACCTTTGCTCATCCTCTAGCAAATACAAGATAAAATAAATAAGACGCACTAACAAAACTGACTCGAATGAAAAATTTCCTAGACACCTAAAAAAAAATTTCAAAATGGCCATAAGTCCAATTAGTGATGTGATACGAAGATGTGTGATAGAGAGAAGCAGATATATGCAACATGATCTAGAGCAACTTGGAGGCACTAAAGGGAAACTCGCACGAACACAAATCCCACACCTAAAAGCACTCTCCTATCGAGGACCACTCACTCCCATTCCTCGAGCAAAATTCGCTTCAACTCTAAAGCTCACATGAATTCTCTCTTTTCTTTCAGCTCAGAGTCTTAAGTTCACACACGTGCACACATTTTTTTTTATTTGACAATTAAGGCTCCTAGGTACAATTTGGCACTTTTACATTTTTGAGCCATTTGCTTAGCACATTTACAAAGATTGCCTTAGTACACGCTATTTGACATATTTAGAGCTTTACACCTTTCAACACCACATCTACACATCCTAGCATGATCAGTAACAAGGGTAGGCATGTGTTTAGGCTTTGGGGTATACGGTTGTATGTGGTACCAAATGAAAAAGTAGGTGTTTGGCCTCAAGTCTGGCTTTGGATCACACAATCAGGATAGGAATGTGTTTAGGTTGTTTTAGGTAGTTAAATGCACACACATTGCCTAATATCATTTCCACAATCCATCTATCAAGGGAATGAACACATCCAACAAGTAATCCACAAAATGATATGCATGTTCTATGGCATGTGACACATATGATGAGAGAAGTGTTTAAGAATAATCAATAAAATGTAGAGATGACCCTGGTTTCGGTTCAAAATCGACGGTTCTGGTTGAAACCAAAATCGAAACCGGAGGGACTGGTTCTAGTTTCCGATTCCAACTGGTTCGGTTCTTTTATTTATTTATTTATTTATTTTTAAATTGTTTATATAACCCAGTAAGATCACAACCTCACAATCTCCATCTCTCTCAAAGACTCAAATGACGATGCTTCTCAAATCACAACCTCACAATCTTCAAACCTAGATCATCTCCCTCAATCTTCATAATCATTATCATCACACTAGCACATCTTCAACACTTCTTCGTAGCCATAGCGTAGCTTCAACACTTCAACTCCTTCGCTCTCCAAACAAAATCTCTTCTTTCTCTCTAAAACTTCTTCGAATCTTTTCCTTATAAATGGCTAAAACTCCACCAAAATCGCAACCTAACACAGAGAGAGAGAGAGAGAGAGAGAGAGAGAGAGATGAGATTGGGGGTGGTGGTTGATGGTGGATGTGTGTGATTGAGTTGAGGTGGTGGGTGCTTGACCGGTTTGTGGTGGTGGATGGATGATTGGAATATTGGATGGCAATGGAGTTTGTGGAGATTCACAGATCCGCCTTGTTTTTGGGTTATTTTGATTTTTTTTAATATATTAATTAATTACTGCAACCGATTAGAATCGCTAGTTCCGAAAAAATATGAACCGAAACCGGAATCTTAATGGTTTTGGTTTGAATCGGAACTAGAATTTTCGGTTCTAGGTCAATTTGAATAGTACTAGTTTCGGTTCGAACTGGCGGTTCGAACTAAACCGTGGTCACCTGTACTTTAATGTTAGGATTTTAGTACAAATTTCATTTTTTTCCTCAAAGAATAATATACCTGTCCTAGAAAAAAAGAAGAATAATATATCTTCGATTGTTAAATTGATTTAAAGAAGGTATAGTTTCGAAATTTATATCATACAATTTTTTTTTTTAATATTACATCGTACATTTTATTAAAATGTGGTGAAGAATAAGTGAATATGTCAATAACGAGGAACTATTGTGCAATTAATCCACAAAGCAAATAGAGTGTTAGGGTTTTAGCAGCACCAAACCCAGAGAATGCGGCATATAAACCCACAAAGCAAACAGAGATAGGGTCATTCTTTCTCTCTTCATAGGACAAAAATGAGCGTTTTCAGGGTGAGTCTTCGATTTGATCAGTTTTCTTCCAGATAAACTTACTTTGATTGTGGCTTAAAAAACAATGTGGTTTGATTGCAGTTTCACCAGTACCAGGTGGTGGGAAGAGCATTACCCATAGAAAATGATGATCATCCCAAGATATATAGAATGAAGCTCTGGGCTACCAACGAGGTTCGTGCCAAATCCAAGTTCTAGTGAGTCTCATTGTTTTCTTTTACGTTTCATATCATAATTATTTGGGATATTATCAAAATCCCCTCCTCTAGTTTGGGTTATTGGTCAAAAATCACCCTCTAGTTTCGTTATTGGCCAAAAACCACCCTTCATGATTTAAATTTTTATATTTTGTTATTTGTTTTTGTATTCCGGTGGTGATATATCTCCACCGGAAACAAAAACAAATAAAAAATATATATTTCAATCGGAATACAAAATAATAATAATAATAATAATAATAATAATAATAATAATAATAATAATAATAACAAATACAAAAATTTAAACCATTAAGGGTGGTTTTTGGCTAATAAAGGAACTAGAGGGCGGTTTTTGACCAATAACCCAAACTAGAGGGGGTTGTTTGATAGTATCCCTAATTATTTAAAATGTTTCGAAAGTTTGATATTTTTCTGATGAAGATGATTATTTGATTGATTGACGGCATCTTTCTCAATTTTCTGTTTAGGTATTTCTTGAGGAAACTGAAGAGGGTTAAAAAGAGCAATGGGCAGATATTAGCAATCAACGAGGTATGTATATATATGTTATATCTGCTTAGATTTTTTTTTTATATTTTTTATAAGTTTCTTCTTGGTTTCACACTCTTGGTACATTATGTCCATTATAATTTATTGCTCAGAAATTAGTGAAACCCGGTCTGTACATACCTTTCGACAAGTAGCTTAGTTTCTGATTGCTCTTTAAAACCTCTGTTTATATTTCACTGCACACAAACATGCCAATAGCATATTACTTGATAATGCTATTATCTTGGGAGAAGGCCTTGACTTTCATGATTGTTGTGTGTGTATTTAAAATTTGCATCAAGAAGCTCACTTATTTATTGATTCAAATATAGAGTGCCAACATCTACTGGTACTTGTATTTACACTTCTGATTGATTCCCCTTTCTTCTTTTTCACTTTATAATTTGATTTGAGTTTAACTTTTATGGTTTAAATGTTGATATTTTTAGTTGCTGCTTTGCCAGTTGTTTGGGGAGTTGGGTTTGTTGTTTATTGTCCATTTGATCTTCACCCGCTTCCCATTCTCAAGTACAATTGGCTACATGCTCTAGTGCTTAAAAATAGTTCATATGAATAATTTTATATTTTTATCAGATCAGCATAGGGATTGTAGAAGCCTAGTTTGTGGAACAATGGGGATGCATGAGATTAATAATATTTGGAACATTTATTTACTTCGGATTCTAGATGTTATGAAACTTTATGGGGAGAAGAGTCGAATGTTTATGATGATTTTCTTTTTACTTAATCTTTGACCTTGGCTTGGATGCCTTTAATTTTTGCCAGTATGCATGCATGTTTGTATGAAATGTGAGTCAATTTTTATAACTTAATAACATTAGAGTTTTTATTTACTTGAGCAGAAGGGACTTGAGCATTTTTTTCACCTTCAAAATGGAAACAATAGACAGATAATCATTCTATTCTATATTACTCCTAAAAAAGTTGATAGCTTTAATGAACTACAGATTTCCTTGAAATTATCATATATTCTTATCCGTACAAGTATAGTTATTGCCTTACTGGTATGGAGTGCAAGTTTCATTCTTAATGTAATAGAGATTCAAAAAGATGTTGAAATTAAAATATGATGGCAAGCTTATGCACACCATCTCAAGAATTGTCATTTCATTTGTAATATGTGATGACACTTTTGTCTCAATGTCTCTACTTCTGATTGCTCATTAATTTGTGTTTTTGGTCCATCATGGAGGTTGATGATGATACAATATTAGGATTTCATGTTTCCATTTAATCAATCTCTCACTTTTCTGCCCTTATGTGTCTACTTGAATTGCATATTGCTAGATAATTAGAAAGATAGTGTATGTTCCCCTTATGTATTTAGTAATATTTAGGTGCAGACCAATCCATATGGACTAATGAATTCTCTGGACTTACAATTTTTTTCTCTACAAAGAGAATGTGTGTTTGTATATAAAAATTTTCAAGTGTTGATATTGATATATTTTTGCTTTTTTCAGTGAATTCTTTATACATGGAAATGCATGTGTTTAGAAAGAAATGAACTAAAATTTGTATGAATTTTTGCTCAAAATCTTATGCACATTTTGACGTTGTGTATGACCATTGGATCTAACTATCTAAGTGAGGTTCAAGACTATCAATAACGCATCACAATTCATAAAACAACTAATATTTAATCATTAAGTGTTATAACTAGTTGTCTTTAGAGCTCCAATTAGGCCTTCAATCATCTATAGATTGATCGAATGATTAGCGGATGATAGATGGAGTATTAATTACACTTATTTTTTGTCTTGTAGATCTAGTACTATATATTCATGTATCTTTGGCTTGAATAAGGTATCACGAATTCTCTCCTCCACTCATTTCTTTTATATGGTTTTTATGCTCTTTCTGAACATGGTATCAAAGTATAGAAATCCATTGTAAGGTTTCTTCCTTGAAAATAATAATAATAACCTAATTCACAAAGAGCATAAAAAACAATATGAGAGAAATTAGAGGAAGAGAGAATTTGTGATAACTCATTAAAGCCAAAGATATATGAATATATAGTGTTAGGTCCGGAAAACAAAAAAAAAAATATATATATATTAGAATTAGTACTCAATCAATTTATAGCCATTTGTAGGCTTAATTGGAGCACCGATGACAGATAGTTTTAAAAAATTTGATCATTAAATAGTAGTTGTTTTATGAATTAGGGATTTTTAGTGTAAGATATATATATATATATCACCAATTGCAATTGATATTAATGTCATAATTTACAAATATAAAATATATTTGATAATATGATTATGTTTAATACAAGCACATGTGGTCATTTAGGCTATTAATAGTCACAGACAAAATAATAGCATATTAAAGGAGTTTTGAAAGCTTTTTCTTCAATGCAAAAAACTCAAGTGGCTTACTCTTGCCATCCGCATAATTGTCTTTATAATAGTGTGAAACTTAATAATGTGCATTAATGGGTTAACATTACAACCTTAGTTTTAAGTTAGTGCACTATATAAAGAGTATTATGAGGGTGGCTAGGATTTAGTCACTTGAATTTTTGCATCCAAAAAAAAGATGTCTATAGAGAGAGAAATACACGTTATGTATTCTTATGTAGTAGATCTTTTTTTCAAAAAAATAAAATAAAAAATTACACTGTTATGGTTTTGACAACCAAATACTGTTGGCTTGGTGATTTGTCTTTCTGTAATCATGCCTATGGAGTTTATAGGTTGAAACGAGAGTTATTTACTAGAGTTTCATTTTTACCTTTGGGCTTTTGGACTACCTTCTCATTTGGGAGTGAAAATGGTATTATGGTGCCCTAACATACAACCAATTGTTTTCAATGAGAGTATTTGGCACGGAAGGCAAGAAACCATTATTTGAATAATATAATTTCGTGAGTTTAGAGGGATTGTAATTTCCTTGTGATTTATGTCCAGTCAAATTGGGATAATGGTTCCATCTGTGTCTTATTTTCTTCCTTTTTATTACTATATATATATATATATATATATATATTTTTTTTTACTTTTTGGCTTTCTTCCCTCCTATATCCTTTCTATTAAATGAACTTTTAGTAACTCTTGTAAGTGAGTGGCAGGTTTTGCGAGTATTTATGGATGTTATACGGTGAATCATTAAATCTGTTCTATACTTAATCAAAAGTTTACATTAATACTTTCCTTTGTAACTTTTGTTGAAGATTTTTGAGAAAAATCCTACCACAATTAAGAATTATGGCATCTGGTTGAGATATCAAAGCCGAACTGGGTATCACAACATGTACAAGGAATATCGTGACACCACTCTGAAAGGTGGCGTGGAACAAATGTATACCGAGATGGCTTCTCGTCACCGAGTAAGGTCTCCATGTATTCAGATCATCAAGACAGCTACCGTAGCATCCAAGGAATGCAAGGGGGAGAGCATTAAGCAGTTCCACAACACGAAAATCAAGTTCCTTCTGGTGTTCAAGAAAGTTAGGCCACCCAGTAGGAAGCTCAAGACGATATACAAGGCACCAAGGACCAACTTGTTTATGTAACTCCCCTTGTGGTTATGCACTTTTTTTTAAGGGCTCTTTTTTTAAAAGCTATGAGAGTACAAGACATGTCTATTTTTATCTGTTTCTAATTTGTTGTTCAGTTTCTAAAGATGATTAAAATCCTTATGGAAAAAGTTTTGTTATTATGGAGGTTTTTTGACATGAAGAGCACAACAAACATTATTAAGAAATCTATAAGGATAATATCCCCATTCTCGAAATTAAAATTGATATAAAAATAATATTCATTTCTGTTCCGTTTATAAAATAACAGTATCTTTCTCTATTTTAAATTATTTTAAATAGAACAGATTTTTACGAAATTTTACGGATATCCGTATCCGTAGATAGTTTTGTAATATGAATAAAAAATTGAAAACAACAGTGAGAGAGAGAGAGGGAGAGATATGAGGTATGAGACTATGAGGTGATCCACCCAAGATCTCTTGTGGATGGATTTGGTCTTGTGGAGGGATTTGAACCAAGAGGCAGTGACAGTGGACCCATCATTCATGTGTAAATTCTCGAAAATCTAGCAACACCCACTTCAATTTTCAACTGCTGTTAAAAGGCCATCCCTGACCGATCTTTAATTTTTTCTTCGATTTGAAGACCGAAGATGATATTTCAAGAATATTTCATCTTTATAATTTTACTACTCCAACCATTCTTTATTTTAAAATCTCTAAACAATAAAATATTATTATTTTACTTTATAAATAATATTTCAAACTTTCTTTAATAAAATTGTTTTCTCTACATTATCTTATTAGATAATAATTAAAATATAGTCAATATTATACTCGATTGAAAGATCCCAACAAAATATTTCTAATGGTATAATTTTTATAGTAACTACATTTATAAATAAAAAATTATATATAATTAATTGAGTTTAATTAAAAAGTAAAAAAATGAGATGGAAAGAGAAAATAATAATATTTTAATTAAATAGTGAAATGAAAATCCAATTTTGGATCTTCAATTTTAAAGAACTAAAAATCATTTTCATTTTGAGATCTTCATTTTGAAGAATGGTTGAAGTTAATATTTTCTTAAAGAAATAAAGGATGGTCAGAGAAAGCCTAAATGTATAGAACAAGACTGTTTAGGATTCATGTGAATCATGTAAGAGTTGTGTAAAGTCTCGAAATTCTAGAAAGCCCACTCAAGAGTCTAGATAGGAGAAAAAGAAATAGACTTGACTTAAAAATTGTTTCTTCAATATAATAGTTAGGGTTATCAGCATTTGTCCTCTGAACTTTACGTGAGTTTATATTTTACTTATTAAACTTTTTTTTAGACATTAAACCTTAAACTCTTGTTAATTGGTAAAAGGTTTGGTTTATTACCCCATAAACGCCTGTATAAAAGGGTATTTACAGTCAAGTTCTATCGATAAATGAAAGTTCAGGGGTTTTAACGTCTAAAAAAAAGTTTATAGGGTAAAATGTAAACTCGGCAAAAGTTCAGGGGGACTAGTGACAATAATCCTAATAATTATTATTATTTAATGTCAAATTAAGATAATAAAAGAAAATTTATAGACATGATGAAAATGACCTACTTTTATAAGGTTGATTTGGTTGTCAATAAAACATAACTTGTACCATTCTTATAAATCGTCTTCAACTCAGACACGTAACTCAACTTAATTAGTAATGACTTTTTTAAAGGCTAATCAGCAACGTTTGTTTGTAGAAGCTGTTTTTTGTTTTTCAATTTAAAAAAAAAATAAATAAATAAATAAATAAAAATAAGAAAACAACTGTCCGACGATTGTCATTAGAAAACAAATAAGGAAAACAAGGAAAACAAAAATCTCATCTTCATGATTAAAAAGCTGAAAATGTTATGGTACATGTAAAACAAGTGTGTGGCTTTCCACCGCATATTTTTATTGGCTTATTGAAGAAGCTTTCTCTTTTCACCACATATTTCTCTTTAGCTTGTTGAAGAAGATTTTTCAGGTGCAAGCACCGCTTCCTTTGTCTTCATGCATGTTTGACTTGTGGCAAATGTGTGTCATCATGAAATGTTGACTTGTGGCAAATGTGTGCTGTAAAATGATGTGGAAATGGTGGAAAGTATCACTTTTTCCAACTGATTTGGTGACTCTATGACCGGTTTAATAACTTAAGTTTAAAAGACACCTATTATGGTGAACTACCAAAATTGCCCTTAGATAATCATTTATGTTATTGTGTTTGTCTGGTTCTCTCTCCACACTTCCAACAAAAACGATAACGGGGTTACTCTCTCTCTCTCTATCTCTCTCTCAATACAAATAGAAGTTCAAGATCAAAACAACTGGACGTGCTTCATTACAACAAGGTAATATTTCGTGTAAATACTTCTTTTCATTTGTTCATATTTTCATTGTGACAATTGTGGATCTCCGAGACTTTGTCACCTTTTTCCAAGCCTTTTTAAAAAATCACTAATCGAGCCTTTTCGTATGTATCCAGGCGGCACCTGCATGTGTTGTCAGAGACCTTTTTATATGCTTGCTCAGGAGCCTTTTGAAGTTTTGTCGAAGACTTCTCAGGGCTTTTACATGTCTTTGTCAGAACTTGCAAGTCTTCTCAGAAGCGCTTTTGAGTTTGTCAGGACTTTTATAAAATGGCTATTCGAGCCTTTTCAAGTCTTCTCCAAGCTTTTTCATGTCTTCTCCGAAACTTTTCAAAATCACTAATCGAGCATTTTCAAGTCTTCTCCGAGCTTTTTCATGTCTTCTCCGAGACTTTTCAAAAATTACTAATCGAGCCTTTTCAAGTCTTATCCGAGCTTTTTCATGTCTTGTTCGAGCCTTTTGAAGTCTTCTCCGAGACTTTTAAAAAATAACTATTCGAGCATTTTCAAGTCTTCTCTGAGACTTTTCAAAATTCAGTAATCTAGCCTTTTCAAGTCTTCTCCGAGCCTTTTCAAGTCTTCTCCGAGCCTTTTCATGTCTTGTCCGAGCATTTTCAAGTCTTCTCCGAGACTTTTTAAAAATAACTATTCGAGCTTTTTCATGTCTTGTCCGAGCCTTTGCAAGTCTTCTCCGAGCCTTTTGAAGTTTTGTCCGAAACTTTTAAAAAATAACTATTGGAGCATTTTCAAGTCTTCTCCGAGCTTTTTCATGTCTTCTCCGAGACTTTTCAAGTCTTCTCCGAGACTTTTAATAAAAAACTATTCGAGCTTTTTCATGTGTTGTCCGAGCCTTTGCAAGTCTTCTCCGAGCCTTTTGAAGTTTTGTCCGAGACTTATAAAAAATAACTATTCGAGCATTTTCAAGTCTTCTCCGAGCTTTTTCATGTCTTCTCCGAGACTTTTCAAGTCTTCTCCGAGACTTTTAAAAAATAACTATTCGAGCATTTTCAATCTTCTCCGAGTTTTTTCATGTCTTCTCCGAGACTTTTCAAAAATAACAAATCGAGACTTTTCATGTCTTTTCCGAGCCTTTTCATATCATCTCCGAGACTTTTCAAAAATTAGTAATCGAGCCTTTTCAAGTCTTCTCCGAGACGTTTCAAGTCATCTCCGAGACTTTTCAAATAATCACTAATCGAGCCTTGTTAGGTCTTCTCCGAGACTTTTTATTGAATTACTAATCGAGTCTTTTAAAGACTTTTTCGAGACCAAAAATGTCTTTTTCGAAACTTTCATGTATTCTTCGAGACTTTGCTAGTGTTCTCCGAGCCTTTTAAATATCCTCACCCGAGCCTTTGTAAATGTAATTTATGAAAATATTTTGTACTCCTGAGTTTTAATTAATAGTTTTGATTAATTTGACAGCATCATGAATCGGGTTAGAATAGTAATATCTTACAACGGTCAATGGGAGCAACTACCCGACGGAAGTCAGAGGTTTGTTGGATCCGATAACAAGGGAATGTATGTGTCAAAGAATATGACTTACGAAGAATTGGTGGCGATCGTGCATACCATTGTGAAGTATGATGTAAACAAATTCAATGTTGATCTGGCATCAGTATCAATCGTTCCTGGCAGTACATGTCGTACATTTATAAGAAATAACGATGATGTTCAGTTTATGCTAGGGGAAGATCGGGTGATCCCTCAAGTATGTGTAAGTCTAACTCAGAGGACACCTGGAGATGTGATAGGGAATGATATTCCTCCTCTGAAAATACCCAACAATTTGGATCCTTTAGCGGTAGCAACCAACTATATCCCCAAAGGAGTTTCGCCGAAAGTAGGGAAAACATGTGTGGTGTCCCACAGGTAGCGGTTGACCAAGTAGTTGAACCTCAATTTGGCGATGTGTTTGGTTGTCAAATTGAGCAGTACCATGAGGTGGATAATGAGGCAAATAATGAGCATGTAGATGATCTAGAAAATGTGGATGAAGAGCGTACACAAATTCAAACACAAGGAAGACATGTACAAGGAGTTAGTTGCACTGTACCAAATATGCCTGGGACTTCCGAGGTCCGACATAATATAACTGTATCTGATTCTGATATTACGATAACGTGGGTTATTCCCGGAGCAGATTCATACTCGTTTGGTATTGGTAGAAGCGGCACCTTGGCAACGCAAGAACCTACATGCATGATTTATAAAGGTCAATTTTTCCTGAGTAAAAAGGATTTGAAGAGGCTAGTTGGCCTTTTTTCAATGCGGGAGAACTTTGAATGGAAGGTGAAAAGGTCTAATAAGACAACGTTACATCTAGTTTGCATCATTGACAGCTGTACGTGGAAATTAAGAGCGGTGAGGAGAGATGAAGGGACTTACTTCCAAGTCAGAAGTTTTGTCAACCAGCACAGTTGTCCTTTGGAGGAGGTTCACCGTCGCCACCGATAAGCTAGTGCAGTCATAATCGGAGAAGTCATTGCACCTAGACTTCAACAACATGATGGTCGTCTCATGCGTCCGAAGGACATAATCGCCGATATGAAAACAATATATGGCATCCAAGTCATGTACAGTAAGGCACATGATGCCTTGCAATATGCATTGTCCTTGACCTATGGAACGCATGAAGAAAGTTTCAAATTGTTACCATCGTTTGCGTACGTTTTGGAACAGCAAAATCCTGGCACAATCAACGACTTACAATGCGCAGACGATGATACATTTTTGTACTTTTTCATGTCGTTGGGGTCCTCAATTAGAGGTTTTCGGAGGTGTATGCGTCCTGTGATTGCAGTTGATGGTACCCATTTGAAGGGAAGATTCGGGGGTACAATGTTTGTTGCAACTGCACAAGATGGAAACGAACTGGTGTATCCAATTGTTTTTGGGTACGGTGACTCAGAAAACAACCTTTCATGGGAGTGGTTTTTGGAATGCTTGAGGGGTGCCCTTGGTCATATAGATGATCTGGTTTTCATTTCCGATCGCCATACAAGCATTGAAGCGGGGATTTCTAAAGTGTTCCCTTATGCAACCCATACGATATGTTGCTGGCATTTTGGTGAAAATATGAAGAAGCGATTCTACAGAAAGGATGTTGCCGATATAATGGATTCAGCAGCTAGGACGTACAGTGAATTCAATTATAACGGGCACATGGAGGAGTTACATAGGCTGCAAAATGGTGTATTCGAATATGCCATTGCTGCCGGTCCACACAAGTGGTCTCGCGTACACTGTCCCCAAAGAAGGTACAGGCTGATGACCACAAATGTTGCTGAGTGCATAAACTCATGCCTAAAATTTGCACGGCAACTGCCAATGATGACACTGGCGGAGTTCATTAGGAATATGCTACAAAAGTGGTTTTACGATCGTCATGCAGCTGCACGGTCCATGCGTCATCAACTGACCGATGCAGCACATCTTGTGATCCTAAAACGTGTCGAGAAGTGCAATTATATGACCGTAAATCCAGTTGACTGGAACATATTCTCCGTCAAATTGAAGGGAAACCAATGGACGGTTAACTTACACTCGAAGACTTGCACATGCAACAAATTCCAAATGGACCATTTCCCATGTTCTCATGCACTCGCAGCGGCAAGGTACATGAGATGTTACAGTTAACGATTTATATTATTTGGGTTCGTGAATCTCATTGTTTTCATTGTTGTAGGGAGCGAAACTTGGATTACACATCTCTGTGTGCGGACTATTACAAGAGAGAGACACTTATTGATGCATACTCGGTTCCTATTATGCCTGTTGGCCATCCTTCTTCATGGGTAGTGCCATCCGACATCGCATCTCGGGTGGTTTTAAATCCAAAGTCGAAGAGACAATCAGGTCGCCCGATGGAGGGTCGACATGCCTCGTCTTCGGAGAGGACAACCACACAGTCGTGTAGAAGATGTGGACAATCAGGACATAATAGCAGGCGGTGCTCCAACCCACCGATGGTTAATGAAGGTCCCAGCATAAGTGTTCCCGATGAATACCGTCGCAAGTGCAGCATCTGTCATTCAATTGGACACAACAAACAAACGTGCCCTGAGAAAGACTCTACCGTGGAATGAGACCGTTGGTTATTATGCTTTTTTATGTTGAACTATTATGATATATTTATTGGTTGTTCGTTTAATGCCATACTTGATCTTTTGTTATAGTGTCTACAATTCATTGTATTGTTTATGGATTTCAATATATCAAATGTGTGTTCAAGTGTTAATTGCAAACAACTAAATTTTTTTAAAAAATAATTTCATTTCATTACTCAAATGTTATGTACATCAACTAAATCACTAACTGGAAGACCAATCCTTTGAGTTACAATAAACCTCCACAGCCATCTTCTCTCGGATGGTGCCCATTTCGTTTTCTGACCAGTCGAACGTATCCCTGTTCGCTGCCAGGTACTCTATCAATCTCAAAGTATGGGCACCACAGTTACCACTGCAATTCACCACATAAACAACCGTTAGAATTGAATGTTATTAAAGCCGATTAGGATAGAATAAGATCTTTAAACAGTCATACCCTCTATCCTGTTGGGGCACACGGTCTCTAGACACAATGTTGGGTGGAAAGGGCTTATTCTGCAATGTATACGTCATATCGCCCCTCCGTCTGCGACCGTGAAAGTCCAACGCATGCAGCATCGACGGTAAAAAATATCGTAAGCAAGCGAGCTGCGTTTTCCTATGGCGAAATGGTACCTCCTGTCTGAACGGGTCCATCAGGTAAATACTCCCTGTTGTGAGGTCGACGCTAGCTAGTGCCCAATGCGTACGTCCAAGATTGCAAGGAATCAAAACCTGTATGTGTTTCAACCAAGTGTTATCAATGGGAAATTTATTTAAAATTCAAATTCAAACAATGTAAATAAAACACTGACCACGTCAACTTCGTTCCATGGTTTGGTTCCTGCCGGGACCAATCCACGTACCACCGCAAGGTCCTCAGCGGACCACTAATGCTTGAACATAGACCAACTGCGGCGGGGTTTGTCGGCCCCACTTCCCATCAATCTCTCCCGGTCATTCAATAACCATGACTGTACAAAGAAAATTTATAAAACGTTAGATAAAAGATGTACGAAACACATAAATAGATGTTCAAAAGCCGTACAAATTAAACACTTACATAGAACTGTGAATCCTGTATGTTGATCCTCGGACCGTAGACGGTGGAGTAATATCTCTGACGCTTCCGCAGAATATGCAAGTACGCGTCCATATGCTGACAATTTCAACATTTTGTATTGTTAGCATTCTACTATTTCAGAAACATCTTATACACAATGTTCAGGTAAGGACCATACCGTATCCTCCAACTCCATGGTGTTGGTTTGAAATCGATGGAACCAGGGGACACCAACTGGCTCGAGTAGATCCACATCACGCCTGCATAATTTTTGAAGAAGTTATATAAGAAAGTCATTTTACTTAGCAGTTTCAAAATACAAAATAATTTTTGTAATATCTGCGATTATACTTACAATTCCCCAGTCGAGTTCCTCTTATAGGCTTGGTACGCCGCAAGGTGGTCAGGATCTATCAATGCGTGGGGCGCCCATACATGTGCTGGTTGTGGCCTAATCCTTGGCCTCTTCGGCCGACAGGGGTCAGTGTATGGGGTCCGCTGCTGCCAACCTGCCCTGCGAACCCGATCCTGACGTTGAAGGGTGGGGTAATCCGGTCCACAGAAAGGATGTGATCCACTGGATGGCTGAGCTGTAAGGAGGAACTCTGTTCCCGTGTATTGCCTCCAGAGGTGCGATGTGTTGACGGACTATGTCCCCCTGTATCGCCTGTAGGGGTGCGTTGTACATTGGAACTATGTCGCCGTCGATCGCGCCGTCGATCGCCTGCAGGTGTAAGCTCTTTGGGTGCACTGAGACTGGGGATCTCTGTCTCTGTGGAATAAATGAAGGGGTGCTCTGCACCAGGATCGACCGGAGGGGTGTGCTGTAAGGAGGTGCTCTGTACCAGTTCTTGAGAATGAACAGGTTGGTCTGGTAAAACCTGCTGAGGTTCTTCCTCTATCTCCATAGGTGTTGTATCAGTACCACTAGTACCACGAGTAACCTCCTCTCGTGGTGTCACACCAGGCCCTTGCTGATCACCCTGATGACTACCTGTCCTCCCTCTGGGACTGAAGTCTCGGTGTCCGTCTGGGTCATCGAAGGGTGGGTCATCGAACCGTGTACCTCGAGTACGGGCGTGCGACGTCGAACCCTGAAGCCCTCGAATCAAATCTAGCAACTCCTGATGTTGTTGATCTCGTTTCTCATTACTCTTTCGCACCTCCTCCTGTAACTCGCGTAACGCATCCATTACTTCAGTATACCGACGGTCCTGAAAGGATTTCGAAATTGTCAGTACTAAAACCATTCACTCGATTGAAATTAAATAATACGGTAAAAAGAATTATACGTACCTCTGTTTGCCCTCCAACGCCTCCTCGTGAGTCATCTCCAGTTCGAGAGTCATCTCTAGTTCGAGGCTCTCTAGGCAACGTGAATCGAACCCGCCTAGTCCTCGCGAGACGAATATGACGACCGTCCGAGTCAGAACCCTCTGTATCACTGGGTTCGAAAGACGGACCCTCAGTGTCACTGGTTCCAGCAGTTGTATATCGTTCGGGGTCAGAGACGGGAACAGGTATATCACCGAGATCAGCATCATACAAACTGCCTCCCTGGGAAATGCCCTCGAAGTACCGTTCAGCCCTCTCAGTTGCCGTCGGCACCAATTTTACCCTCGCAAACATCTGAAATTGCAGTTAGACCATTGTAATTGTATACATACTAATAGTTATGAACATAAAAAAAAAATATATATATATATATATATAGATATTTACACTTTCAAGGAAAATGCTATTCAACTTCTCCCCCCTCGGTCGCGTACTCAACTCCCATTTTAGAATTCGGGGGGAGAGCTCGATTTCCCTCCGCTTCCCACATCCGCTGTTGCCAAGCTCGGGGATAACCTCGAAAGCAAATATCTACAAAACAGCTAAGAACGATAAGAATCCAATACAATACATAAGTCATATGAAAAAAATAACAAATTCAAAATTCTCACCAACAGGGCGTGCGTTAGCCCATATATGTTATATGTCTCCGTGGTGTGTACATCAACGCCCTTTCGTCGCTGGCGTTGTTCAAACCGCCTACGTCGGCCATCCAACGCATGCTTGAAACCGTATATAGACCGCCTATACACGTGTGCACCCCACGGGAACGCATCAAAAGCGTCCAAGTCCTCGACTAGGCGAAACTGCCATACTGGAACTTTCTCTCTCTCATCCAACCCCATCAGTATCCAGTTAAGCATATACAATAAGCAAAGCTTAACCGCATCGTACTGCTCAGAAAAAACACCAATCCGTAGAACGGCTTTCAGCTCTGCATACTCGACCTCATCTCGACCCTCAAAGTACCGCTGGTGTATGCCATTCTCTACCATATCATAGGTCGACGTGTCAGGAAGTTCTCCGAACTTCAATCCGGTGATTAGACAAAACTCAACCTTTGAGAACCGGACCGAATGCCTTCCTAACAAAAATCTCATCTCATCTTCAGGCCCATCGTGATGCAACTCGCGAATAAGCAACCGATGTACAATGCCAGCTGAAAACTTCATCCCACGATCCATCCGAAGGAGGTGTCCAAAACACGACTCGGTATACCGACGTCGTTCTTCGATCGCAAGATGTTCAGGTACCTTGTTAAGTGCGTTGTCGATATCTGTAAGGTCATCAAAATGGTCATGTCGAGTTATTTTCCCCGAATACCTTTCTTCCTCTGGAGTTTTAAGCGAATCTTTTAGTTGATTCTCATCTGCATATTGACATAAAAAAAATATATCTAGTTAAATAAAATAAATAATATAAAAATGAAAGGTTTCGGACACTAAATGAAAAGTCTCGGACACTATATGAAAAGGCTCGAAAACTATATGAAAAGGCTCGGGCACTATATGGAAAGGCTCGGAAACTATATGAAAAGGCTCGGACACTATATGGAAAGGCTCGGAAACTATATGAAAAGGCTCGGACACTATATGGAAAGGCTCGGAAACTATATGAAAAGGCTCGGACACTATATGAAAAGGCTCGGACAATATATGAAAAGGCTCGGAAACTATATGAAAAGGCTCGGACACTATATGAAAAGGCTCGGAAACTATATGAAAAGGCTCGGACACTATATGAAAAGGCTCGGACAATATATGAAAAGGCTCGGAAACTATATGAAAAGGCTCGGAAACTATATGAAAAGGCTCGGACAATATATTAAAAGGCTCGGAAACTATATGAAAAGGCTCGGAGATTCTAATTCTAGAAACCTATTCATATTCCTTAAAAGGCTCGGATTACTATTTAAAAGTCTCGGACAATGTTTTAAAAGGCTCGGATCCTATTTTAAAAGTCTCGGAGCCACTGTGAAAGGCTCGGAGATTCAGATAGCAGAAACCTAATCAAAAAGCTCGGAAAAGGCTCGGATTACATGTGAAAAGCTCGGAAAAGGCTCGGATTACATGTGAAAAGCTCGGAAAAGGCTTGAAAACCCAGAACTTCATCGTGTTCAACAGAATTTTTTCATAAATTTAAACCCTAACCTAATCAAACAAACCTAATCTACAACAAATCAAATCAAACGAACATCCAACATCAAACGCAAATAAAAGTTTCAACAACAAAAACGCGTCAGAAAATCATATCACCTTCTCGTCGATTTCAAGACTGTATCGCCACCGCCGGCAGGTTTCCCGTCAGATTTAGTACCGGATTTCTTGGTCTCTCTTTCCACTGTTCTCTCTCTCTCAACTTTTTTCTCTTCAGACGCAAACTGACAAGAATGAGGGTATTTTTGTCTGGTCACCTAAATAGGTGCCTTTTAAACTTACATTACTAAACCAGTGACATTCTCACAAAAGTCCCTCCAAATAGTGACAATAAATTTTTGAACCCGTAAAATGATCGGGTCCAAGTTCTTTAAAAATAGGTCTCATTCGTGAGTAAATTTTTTGGATCCTGACATCAATAAAAACTGAAGCAGTAATTCTCCTCTTTTCACTTTATCTTTGCTATTATCATTCACTCGTACTTCTTAATATCATTTCTATTATATTATATTCTCTCATTTTTATCTCATGCAATTACTCTCTCGTCTCATCTTCATCCTATTTCTGTTATGTTATTTGTCATTTTAATTTTATTACAACACGTTATCAGTACGATTCTGTTTCTGAATTTATTACAACTAGAACCTGAAGTTTCTAAATTTATTACCAGAAACCTAAAGTTTCCGAATTTATTATTAATAGAACTTGAAGCTTCTAAATTTTTATTTATTAATACCGGAACCTGCAATTCTGGATTTACTTTCTCGCATTTTATTTTACGCAATTTCTTTCTCGCACTTTACCTACTTTTACGCAATTTTTTTATTTAAACAATTTGGTCATCCATCCAGAACCTGAAGTTCATGGATTTATTTATCATTATCGGAACCTAAAGCTCCTGGATTTATTTATTTACAAATATTCCTCTATATATCTTAAGATTTAAATTCCTCGGATTTTTATCGGATCAGAAGTTCTGACTCCGATTGTGATTTTCAGATAACCAGAACTTGTAATAATGACAAAACTTGCAAGTCTGAAATTTGCTGCACCAGAAGTGTCTAGGGAAAATTACATGTCATGGGTTATTGATGCTAGATTACTCTTAAAATCAGAAGGCCTGTATTACACAATTAAAAATGCAACTGAGGCATATGAACAAGAAAAATCTACAGCCGTGGTTATTATTCGTCACCATCTACATGAGGAGCTAAAAGCCCAATACCTGACTGTCACAGAACCAGATGTTCTATGGCAAGAGCTGAAAGACCGATTTGATAATCAACCAGATGTTGCATTACCAAATGCCAGGTATCAGTGGCAACATTTACGTTTTCAAGACTTTAAATTAGTCTCTGAGTATAATTCTGCTTTATTCAAAATCATTACACAGCTGAAATTGTGTGATCAAGATATGACCGAAAATGATATGTTAGAAAAAACATTTACAACCTTTCATGCCTCTAACATGATATTACAACAGCAGTATCGAGAACACCAATTCTCAAAATATCCAGAGCTAATCTCATGTCTCCTGGTTGCAGAAAAAAATAACGAGCTTTTAATTAAAAATCATGAATCACGCCCGACCGGCTCTACATCATTCTCAGAAGCGAATGCCAACACTATTGGAGGACATACTCGCGGTCGTGGTGAAAGATCATATGGTTATTTTGGTCCGGGTGGTTATAATCAAAACACTCCCCAGAAGTGGAATGTTTATAAGGCCAGACCAGATAAAGGGAAGAGTATCCAAAACGGGCCTAAGAAGGATGATAACGTTTGTTTCAGATGTGACTGTCATAACCATTGGTCACGTACATGCCGCACACCTAAACATCTGATTAAGCTTTATCATGCATCGATCAAAGAAAAGGGGAAAGAAAAGAATCCTGAAACCAACTTCATGGAAGATTCAGATTTTATGGATATCACCCAGTTTAATATTTCTGATTTCCTAAATGATCTGACTGATAAAGTGACCACTACAATTGGTGATGGGAATGTCCATACCAATTAAGTACTGCTTGTAATCTTTTTTTTTTTTTTTTTGTTATCATGTGAAATGTTTATGTAAATTTTCTTATGTATGTATATATTTTTGACCACTCTATCTGATATGTACTTTATTTATTTTTTGTTGTTGTGAAGCACAATATGTCTTTAAACGATCAGTTAGATGATATTGAAAAGCAAGATGCATGAGATATATGTCTAGCAGATAATGCAACGACGCATACGATTCTGGGGGATCAAAAATACTTTCTGAATTTAACCCTGTTGAAAGTAAATGTTACAATATCAGGTCCAGCAGATCTGATAGAAGGCTCCAGTAGAGCCATGATATTGTTACCAAATAATACTAAAATATGTATCAATGATGCTTTATATTCAAGCAGATCCAAAAGAAATCTGCTCAGTTTCAAAGATATACGGTATAATGGATATCACTTGGAAACTATAAATGATAAGAATATTGAGTATATGTGCATTACTTCTCATGATTCAGGCCAGAAACTCATTATGGAAAAACTGCGTGTTTTATCATCTGGATTATATTACATTCTCATAAGAGGTGTAGAAGTTTATGCAGTTACGAACCAGAAGTTCTCAGATCCAAAAATATTTATGCTTGACATGACCGTCTCGGTCACCCGGGATTTACAATGATGCGTAAAATCATTGAAAATTCTCATGGACATCCATTAAAGAACCAAAAGATTCTTTTATCCTATGAAATTTTATGTACTGCATGTTCACAAGGGAAATTAGTAATAAAACCATCTCATACTAAGGTTGGTTTTGAATCTCCGTCATTCCTATAAAGGATTCAAGGGGACATATGTGGACCTATTCATCCACCATGTGGACCGTTCCGCTATTTTATGGTCCTAGTTGATGCATCCATCAGATGGTCACACGTTTGTTTATTATCAACACGTAATGTTGCTTTTGCAAGGTTACTCACACAGATTATCAGGCTTCGAGCACATTTTCCCGATCATTCGATTAAATCAATACGTCTTGATTTATGAATATTGCAGATCAGTTGTGATTGATGTTGAACATCTAGTTCCACATGTTCATACTCAGAATGGATTAGCAGAGTCACTTATCAAGTGTCTCCAGGTAATTGCAAGAACTTTATTATTACGAACACAATTACCAATTTCTGTTTGGGGAAATGCTATTTTACATGCTGCTGCATTAATTCGCCTTTGTCCCACTTCTTATCATCAATATTCTCTTGTACAACTTGTATTTGGACATCAACCAGATATTTCTTATCTGCATACTTTTGGTTATGCAGTATATGTCCCAATTGAACCTACGCATAGAACTAAAATGGGACCCCAACGGCATTTGGGAATATATGTTGGTTTAGATTCACCATCAATTATTAGATATCTAGAACCTTTAACTAGTAATCTTTTTGCTGTACGATTTGCTGATTGTCATTTTGTGAGAATGAAGTACAGAAGATAGTTCACCTTCAAACAATAGCAAATCAGTTACCAGATGTATTTACAGATGCCACTAGGTTAACAAAATCACACATCCTAGCTATTAATGCACCAGCACAGGTATTATTCCAGAAGAACGATCTAAACAAATAATGGAAAGAAAATCATCTACTGTATGCCAGAAGCGTGGTAGGCTACTTGGTTCGAAAGATACTGTTTCCCAAAGGAAGAAAATAAAATATCAGGATCATATTCCTGAAATTATAAATAAATCCACTTCCTCTAAATCAACTCCACAAAAGTTAGATGTCCCTAAAAGGACACAAGAAACCCCTGCAAGGGAAGGAATCTTTGAAGAGATACAAGAACAAAGAAATGAGGAAATTTCTATAAATTATACAGGAGGAATGTAGAATCGTGAAGAAACAATCATCGATGATATATTTTCGTACACAGTGACTACTGAAATTTTAAATGATGATTATGAGCCTCATAACCTTGACGATTGTAGGCAAAGGTCTGATTGACCTAAATGGAAAGAAGCAATTCAAACATAATTGGCTTTATTAACCAAACGTAAAGTATTTGGACCAATAGTCCAGACGCCTGAAGCCGTCAAACCTGTTGGATACAAATGGGTTTTTGTACGGAAACTTAATGAGAAAAACGAGGTGGTACGATATAAGGCACGACTCGTAGCACATGGTTTCTCACAAAGACCTGTTATTGATTTTGATGAGACGTATTCACCAGTGATGGATACAATTACGTTTCGATTTTTGACAAATTTAGCTGTCTCAGAAAGACTGGAAATGCATCTTATGGACGTAGTAACTGCCTACCTATATGGCTCACTCGATTCAGATGTTTATATGAAAATCCCTGAAGGATTTAGAATACCAGAAGCATACAACTCGAGACCTCGCAATTTATACTCAATTAAATTACAAAGGTCCCTGTATGGATTAAAGCAATCTAAGCACATGTGGTACAACCGCCTCAGTGAATATTTGATTAAAGAATGATATATTAATAATCTTATATGCCCATGTGTCTTCATAAAGAAATCGAAATCTAAATTTGCTATTATAGCAGTTTATGTTGATGATATGAATTTGATTGGAACTCCTGGAGAGCTCCTGAAAACTGCTAAGTATTTAAAAAGGGAATTTGAAATGAAAGACCTGGTAAAGACAAAATATTGTCTCGGCCTGGAAATCGGGCATAAATCAGATGGGATACTTATCCATCAATCAGTATATATTGAAAAGATTCTGAAAAGATTTAATATGGATAATGCTCACCTATTAAGTACCTCTATGATTGTTAGAAACCTTGATCCTAAGAAAGATCCATTCTGACCAATTGAAGATGGTGAAAAGACACTTGGTCCTGAAGTACCATAATGCAATTGGTGCTTTATTATATATGGCTCAATACACTAGACCAGATATCGCATTTTCAGTAAATTTACTTGCTAGATTCAGTTTAGCACCAACTCGAAGACATTGGAATGGGATTAAACATCTTTTTCGTTATCTTCGCGGAACAAAAGATTTAGGATTATATTATTTAAAATCTAATAAATTTTCAGGTTTACTTGATTATGTTGATGCCGGGTATCTATCTGATCCCCATAAATCTCGTTCACAAACGGGATATATTTTTACCTATAATGGCACAGCAATCTCCTGACGCTCTACAAAGCAAACTCTTGTGGCTACCTCCTTTAATCATTCAGAGATCCTTGCACTTCATGAAGCAAGTTGAGAATGTATTTGGCTAAGGTCAGTTATTTATCATATTCAAAATACATGTGGATTTCCATTATCTACAAAAATGCCAACACCGATATTTGAAGATAATGCGGCTTGTATCGCTCAAGTTAGAGGGGGCTATATCAAAAGAGATAGAACCAAACATATTTCTCCTAAATTCTTCTATACTCATGAACTTCAACAGAGCCGACAAATTGATGTTAAACAAATAAGGTCTATATATAATCTTGCAGATCTGTTTACGAAAGCACTGCCTACATCAACTTTTGAGAAACGGGTATATGGGATTGGCATGCGTCGACTTTGTAAATTACAGGATTGATATTGAAGTTTCATTCAGGGGGAGCGTTCAATCAGGGGAAGCAAAATTTTGAGTGGCCATATGTTTATTGTACTATTTTTCCTTCTACCGGATTTTGTTCCACTGAGTTTTACCGGAAAGGTTTTAATGAGACAGTTCTAAACACATCCACATCACTTGATCCAGAATATCATTGTATATATTTTTACTAAGGTTTTTGTCCCACTGGATTTTTTCTTAACAAATTAAAATACAAATGGTAGAAATCCAAGGAGGAGTGTTATAGTATATATAAAACAAATGTGGCTTTCCACCACATATTTTCATTGGCTTATTGAAGAAGCTTCCATTTCCACCACATATTTCTCTTCAACTTCCTTTGTCTTCATGCATGTTTGACTTGTGGCAAATGTGTTTCTTCATGCAATGCTGACTTGTGGCAAATGTGTGTTGTAAAATGATTGGGCCCTAGCTCTTTAAATATAGGTCCCATTCGTGTGTAAATTTTTTGGATCCTGACATCAAGAAAAACTGAAGCAGCAATTCTGCTCTTTTCACTTTATCTTTGCTATT